>JADLZL010001745.1:0-354088 GCA_015844335.1 Chrysopogon serrulatus | reverse complement strand
AATATATCATAATATAAGCAATTTAAGTCACAAATTAAGATTTATGACATCCGGATGACAAAAATTCTAATGTCAAAAAGTCACCGTCACAAAATTAGTATGTGACATGAATATATTTATTGTCATAAGTATATGACATTGTATTTTAGTGTCATATAATTGTATGACATATGTTTGTTGTCACAAAATCCTAGGTCTTGCCACATGGGTGAATGCCATGTAGAATCAAGAGCTGACGTGGCATTGACATGGCGCTGACATGGCAAAGAAAAAAAATGTCATAAAATACAATTTGGCCTGCTAAAGCCCACATAGCATGCAGTCCTATTTTAGCCTATTTATTTTTTTGGCCATACAATTTAGCCCATTTATTTCTTTCGACCAAAATAATTCAGCCTGTTTAATTTTTTTGGCCCATTCAATTTAGCGCAATTTTTTTCCCGCCCACTGTTCAGCCCAATTTTTTTTCTCAGCCCACACAATTCAGCCCAGATTTTTTTTAACCCACAATTGAGCCCAGTTTTTTTTCAGCCCACACATCAGCCCAGAATTTTAACCAACTCAAATAAATATCACCACAAATGATTAAAATATCACAAGCATTCCACAGGTCCTAAAATGCAATATCATTACATTCATCCACCTATCAAAGCATTCAATAAGTCTCATTCGAGTCTCAAATCACAATGCAAATTAGCAAGCAGCACATGAGCCACACACAACAGTACCAGCATGCAGCAGCACATCAGCTGCACAAAACAATATCAGCAGCCATCCAGAACAGAAGTATCAGCAGCAGCACCCCAGCAGTAAATCACTAAACTGGCAGCCTCAGACATAGATATCACCCAAAATATCATCTAAAGCCTAATCCTAACTGAGTATGAGAAATTACTGCTAGGCATTAGATAAATTAGATGAAGCAAACTTGTCGCCAAACAAGTTTCGAAGGAAGCCTTGGATTTCAGTTCCTTACTGCCTCAGCTTCTCAGTTTCTTCTTCATTCTTCCTCGCTGCATCTTTCTGATCCTCCAATTCCTTCTGCAGGTCAGCCATCTGGGATCACAATCCCACTGAATCCATCTTCTCAGCATGCAATTCACTTCGAAGCTCATTTACAAGGTCATTCGTTGCAGCAGCTTTAGCATATCTCTTCAATGTTACGGACTCCATGCCAACATTGCGAAGAAAGGTTGATTTGGGTAGAACATGAGCTACAGCTTGAACAGGAGTCTTGGGATCTTGCCCTTCTGTTGGTTGACCAACATAGGCTTCCATTTGAGCCTAGCAAAAAACACCAAAGAAAATCAGATTTTATGCATGGCAATCAGACAAAACTGCAGATACATGCATGTCCATCTCAACAGTATACCAAACAGAAATGGCATAACCTTGGCAAATACAACCAGAGTGCAATACCTAGGCTAACAGACTTGCCTCCTACTTAATATCATAGCAACAGAGAGCTGATAAGACTAGAATTGATTCACATGATTATATGGTAAAAGCTGAAGCAGCATAAGGCATCATATATAACTAAACTGATTCAGATTTAAACAGAGTTATATTACTACTACTAGCAATCAACACAGTACAATGGCACATAGTAGATAATGGCAGCAAAGCAAAACTTTGAATGTCTTAAAATCAAACAATTTGACACAAACAAAATGGCTAATAGCTTGTATCAGTTATTGCAGTCCAGACATACAATGTTGCTATGCCAACTACATTCTGATGTGTTCATAATAGTAAGAAGATAGGGAAAGGTACTCACAATGGCATTCTTCGCATTCTCAGTAAAACCAGACTTGCTGCTACAGTGTGTACCCTTGAAAATATCAATCACAGTTGGTGGCGTATCCTTAAACTTGGTTTGCTTCTGAAATTACATACAAACAGAAAAGCAAATAAATAAAAACATGTGAAAAGTTAAATAAATAGTAGCAGCTAAATAATCCGCCTGGCTAGAGATGAACCAAACAAGCCATTATTGACATCAATACAAACAGAAAAGCAAATAAATGAAGGCATGATTCAAGAACTATGAAGTAGCAGATTACTTACATGACATGCTACAATTCTAAAACTGAATGTTTGATTTCCATTAATATGTTCTAACATGCCATATTTCTAAAACTATAGTTCTCTGCTCGGAAGATTAATATCCACTCAAATGTAGCACACCTTTAAACATGCCTGGAAGCAACCATCTAGCAATTTTAGAGAAGTATCATTTAAAAAATATTTGTGATAACTAGCCCAACCAACAATGTCTTGAATATGGTTGATTTTAGCCTAAACAATACCATAGCACAGTTTTGAAAATTAGGCAACAGTTCTGCAGTATATCACATAGATAATACTTCTTTTGCACAAAATAGCAAAGCACATAGATAATATTTGCACTCCACACAGATGGCATACTATACCATTGTGGACACATAGAAGCATGATAATTAACACCTACACATTCCATTCGACCATTCCATACATACACAGTAAATAGATGCATATCCTAACACTCTAGACACATACAAGCTGCTAGTGGACATTGACACATACAAGCTCCAATATCAACTCAGCGATTTATCTTACCATGACATAGCATTGAGCAACATAGCTTCGAGACCCTGTCATCTGATGGTACTGAACTAGCTCACGGCTTGCTTTGTTTTTGAGACATCTTTCCTATAGAAGAAAGACAAACATTAGTAGATAGACAACCCTTATTTTCTGTAAGATAACATTTGTGAAAGATATGAAAGAAGCATACCTTGTGCTTTGGGTTAGACCACATATCCACAAGTTGTTTCCACTGCTCATCAGTCATAGTTGTTAGTGGTGAAGTTGTTCTAACTTCGTTTGCTGGTATGCCATTGAAGTATTGCCGCTTCAGCCTGTACCTCATCTGCCGCTGTCCTTTTTTGAGCAAATCAGAAAATGCATCTTTAACTGGATCAGCATCTTCTTCAATGGTGAATTGGCTCTGCACAAGAGCATGGACAAATCATTCTAGATTTTATAGTTAAGTTAATCAAAATCAGTGCATAGCAGAAACTATTCTAGATTTTAGACTGCACAGATACGTCATGTGATTAACATAACTCACAAACCATAAATCCATAATAGCTATCAAGGTGATTCTTATAGTTTGAGAAAGATGCTTAAGTACCAATTTTTTTCATGGTTTCTGATCATCGAAAAACAGAGATACAAACCGATAAAGACAAATTGCTCCAGAAATCAGCATGCAGAGGAAATAGGACAAACCAACCAAACTATGTATTCATTAACCTTAAATCAAGGCCAGTAAAATAATTGGCAAAGGATCTAACACCAATTTTTTTTTGAAAATGCAAGCAGCTACATACAGTCATTTTGTGCACACACCATAATGCTCTTTTGTCAATTTAGTAATCCATAGAGCACAAAAAGTAGGCATCTATTTAACAGCCAGGTTACTTACACTGACTTTTTCATTGAAGTTCTTAACAACACCTATGGCCTCTTTGTCCTTATAATATTTCCAGTGAGTGAAGATTGGGACATGGTTCCGTAGAATAATGCCAGCCTCTGATGCTAGTTTTGCAGCTTGCAAAGGCACCTCTGGCCGCAGGTTTCCTTCAGCGATGTGCACTGGGATCTTGTCGTCTAACCCTCTTGAAATGTTATCCAAATCTCTGCCTACATGTCTACTTATGTGACTTTTGGTGATACATCAACCTATCAAGGAATTTGCAAATCAATTAGAGGAAACCATAGACCCATTAATGCAAATATGTAAACCATTAATAGTGAAGAGTTCAGAATAACTTGCCTTCATCGGTAGACAACTCATTCTGGTTGTGGGCATGTGTATTAGCATTGGCAACCATCAACCCATCTTCTGTGGAACCATCTTGTGGGTTAGCTGCTGTATCTTTAGGAGCTGAGAGCAACTCCTTTGTCCTCTGCCTAGTATTTCTTGCAGGTTGGTCTTGCACCTGAAGTGCCACTGCCATCACTCTCTTTGATGTTCTTGATCCTCCAGAAGGGATGCAGATGTTCTGTGCTGAACCCTTGCTAACTTCCTGCTCCAAGTCCAGCATGGCCTCCTACATGATATAACAAATTACAACAGAATGAATAATTCTGCATATTTAATACAAATGAATGAGCATTGTTCATGTACTGCATATTTAACATAAATGTTGGGTTGTCTTCAAGGTACCTTATCAAATACTCCTTCAGTGCCTTCACTGTCTCCAGCTTCATACAATGAGCCAGAGTCTTCACGAGTAGCTTTAGTGGCCTTTGGTCTTGATTTTTTCAGATCCTCCGCTGCCTCTCTTATTCCAAGACTACGGAACACCCGACTGTTCCACATCACTTGTTCCATCCTCTGCCTCTCATAGTCAGTATTGGAGCCTCTGTGCTTGCACGAGAAAAAAAAAAAAATCACACATCAGTGAAAACATAAATCATATGATCAATACACATATACCATATATATTGTATATTAAGCATGTGACAACACAGACCATGAAAATAAAGCATGTGAGAACAAATCCTACATAGTAATATTAGTACTGAAATATGGAACCAATTACACAGCCTTCTGACTTACTGAAATAGATTTTCTGAGTTAATTCTGAAAAAAGAGCATGCAACTATTTTTAGCCATGCTAATTACGAAAGCCATACCAAAGCATATAACTAGTTAGCCTCATAAAAAAATGCTAGTTGAGCACACTGCAATTGCATCTAAACTGGTCTGCACCAGCACCTGGTAACCTACACAAATTCAAGCGTGACCAACTATCTCCCAAATCCCTCGGACAGAGAGGGAACGCACGCACAGATCAGCCCAAATTCAACAAGATGGTGCCCTGCACCTGTTCGCCCCTTCTCTGCCACAGAAACATGGCAAAGCTGCGCTGCACAGCCTGGCAACAAGACCAGGCTGCTGTCTTTCATTTCCGCCCCTAGCAACCCACCTAGACCACAAGCAACTCCCCAAATCCCTTGCAAAACCCCACGCCTAGCATAGCTCCCTTGCAAATCCCCAAATCCCTCGCAAAGAGAGGGCAACCGAAGTTACCTTCTGGATCATTTCTGGTTGAGGGCCGGGTCGCCGGCTTCCTACCAGGAGCCATTTCGGGATGGAGCGCGAAGGATGCCGTCGGAGGCGCAGGGCCTCTCCGGCGGCGGAGGGAGGCGGACTCCCTTCTGGTCTTCCCTGGTTGGGGGCTACGAAGTGGTGGCGGCGGATGAATGAATTGGATTGACTAGGGTTTGGAGGAGCGGTGCACTGAATAGATCACGGCATGGGGCAATTTTACTGTGTTGTCCTTGTTAAAGGATAGCTGTTCCTGCACATATCTGGATAGAAATGACATTTTTACTCCAAAATTTTGGTGCGGAGGGAGACATCGCGCCACTGCGCTCGTGTGGCGCACCCAATTTTTGGTGTGCCGCCAGCCCTGCTTTGTCCTTTTAGCAAACCTTGCTTTCTTATTCTTATTATCTTATATATTATATTATATACTAGAATAAAATACTTTCATATATTTAAAAGACGTGTTCGACTGTACAGCTCATATGAATAATCATTTTTTAATTGTTAGAATAAAAATCATTGTGCACCGTAGCATTTTTTCAAGCATATATACTTCGTATCTTATAATATTATTTATTATAAAGTGAATACATGCATATTTTTATAAAAGTTATTTATGATTTCGACTTAAGCCTTGTCAATAACTTATTTGACCAATCTTTATGCACAAATACCTCAGCATTGGGCATATTCTCATTGTCATGTATCAAGTGGGTTGTAGTTGAAAGTCGTTCTACTTAATCGTTTCAAATTATAAGACATTTGGCCTTTTTACTATAAGTTTGACCACTTGGTATATTTAAAATTTTATATAAAATATCACTTCTTTTGTTGGAAATTATTTCTTAATAAAAGTTCTTTAAGAACGACTTAAATTCAACTATGTTTACACAAATTTTTTGAATACGACGAGTGGTCAAACTTGTGGAAAAAAGTTAAAAGTTTTATCATTTGAAACCAAGGAAGTATATAACGGAGCTAACACTTGGATTATTGATGTGGTTACCCCATTGCAGTCCACATGTATGTGTGCTAATACTAGAACCACTGTCGACGAATATAGGGCCATACCTGACCTTATCGTGGCTGTACCCTCCTTGATCTTGCTCATAATGCATGTTAGGAGTTTATGTCGATGATGTTGTCTGGGGTCTATTTGGTAGAGCTCTAGCTTTAGTTAAAATAGCTTCAGTTATAGCTTTAGTTAAAACAGCTTCAGAAGGTACCCAATAATCCCTACCAAAGGGCCCCATAGATGTGCTAGTAGTACCATGTGTATATGTGCTTGAAAATGGTGAAAAGATTTGAAGATAATGGACAAAGAAAGTGAAAAAGATCTAAAAATAAGTTATTGAAATAGATTTCATATATAGGGATAAAAATAAGTGCTTCAAAATAGTACCAACAAAAGTAACAAAAACAATAATTAAGAAAGTAAATAGACTACAAAATAAGTGCTTGAAAATAGTTCTTTTGAATAGTACAAAAAACATAACAAATAGATTGCAAATTGAAAATAGTTTTTTGAAAAGTACAAAAAATCCACATAACGAAGTTTTGCAATCTGCATAAAAAATTGCTTCTTAAATCAGGTAGAAAACTATATATCAAAACAGTTAATGGACAAAAAAATAGCTTCTGAAAACAGGAATTAACTGATGGAAAAAATTAATCGAGATCAAACTCACGTGCTTCTTAAACCAGGGAGAAAATTGTTTCTCAAGGGTTTTTTGAAAATTAGGACATCCTTCATCCTCCAACTCTTTCTTGTATATCCTGAAAATGATAGTTAATTCAAACATTAGGGCTAATAATTAAGTTGTAAGAAACAATGAAAATAGCAGATGGGTTGACATACTCAATATATGGCTCAACCTCCGGACAATTGTTTAGCACGAACCAAACCATTTTTTCATAATCATGCTCAAGATATGTAAGATGTGGTGCTCCAAGAAGATCAACTCCATGCTGGAAAACAGATAGGTTTCCTTTCACAATAGCAACACGTTCCCTATTCCTGCCCTCCCGATTGTGTCGTGTCCCAATATCATTATCAAAGTACCTCGAGCAAAAGGTTAAGCACTCAGCAGCAACATATGCTTCTGCAATGGAACCTTCAGGCCTTGCCATATTCCTCACAAACCGTTTCAATGTTAACAACCTTCTTCCTATTGGGTACATCCATCCATATTGTACTGGACCTGTAAGAATTGCCTCTTCAGGTAAATGGACAGCCAGGTGCAGCATCACATCAAAGAAAGAGGGAGGAAATATTTTATCAAGCTTGCAAAGAATTATTAGGATGTCAGCTTTCAGTCTTTCCAACACATCTAACTTCAATGTTTTTGCACAAAGTTGCTGAAAAAAATTACCTAATTCAGCAAGTGCTTCATATATGTCCTTGTGCATGATTCCTCAGATAGCAGCAGGTATAATCCTTTGAAGAAGAATGTGGCAATCATGAGTTTTCAGTCCTTGGAGGTTGCATCCATCTGCAGTAACACATGTTGCTAAGTTGGAAGCATATCCATCTAGAAATTTTACACTCTTCAAAAAATCACAAAAATCAGCCTTTTGTTTCTTTGTCATTGTGTAGGGGGCATGAGGAACACTATATGAATTTCCATCAGGGATCAAGTGTAAATTCTTCCTAATGCCCATATCTTCCAAATCAAGCCTAGAATTAAAAGTATCCTTTGACTTCCCAGCCATGCCTAGAAATGTACCAAGGATGTACTCACATATGTTTTTCTCAATATGCATCACATCAAGATTATGCTGCAGCTTCAAACTTGACCAATACGGCAAATCCCAAAAACATGACCTTCGCTTCCAACATTGGCCCTCTTCGTCCCGCTTTCTTTTTTTGCTTTGAGGATGCTTTCCTGGTCTGACATCCTTGACCCTCTCTAGTTGCGCCATCAGCTCATCCGTGGTAAATTTCTCTGGCTTCTCACGGTTTTCAATATTACCATCAAACACCTTGCTCCTCCTCCATGGATGGTCCTTAGCAAGGTAACGCCGATGGCCAATGTAACATATCTTATTCCTTATCTTTTTGGAGCACGGGTTTTTGTCACAATGCACACAAGCATAATAACCTCTTGTGATTCTACCTGACAATGTGCTCAAAGCAGGATAATCATGAATGCACCATAACACAGCAGCATGGAGATCGAACTTCTTCTCAGTAAGTGCATCAACAGTAGGGACACCTTTCCAAAGCTCTAGCAACCCCTCAACAAGTGGCTCCAAGAAGACATCAATGTCTTTTCCTGGGCATTCTCGACCAGGAATAAGCAGGCCCATGATAAAATTTGATTGCTCTACACATTCCCACGGAGGAAAGTTATACAGGATAAGAAACACTGGCCACATGCTATACGAGGAGCTCATTTTACCAAATGGATTGAAACCATCAGTAGCAAGGCCAAGTCTGATGTTCCTTGCATCTTTTGCAAACCAGCCATACTTTCTGTCGAAGTCCTTCCATGCCTCGCCATCAGCTGGATGGCTCATCTCATTCTCCACTGGCTTCCTCTTCAACTTGTGCCATTGCACCTCCTCTGCTGTTCTTTTGGAAGAAAAGAATCTCTTCAGCCTAGGAATCAACGGAAAATGTCGCAAAACCTTCTCAGGAATCTTCTTTCTTCCACCATTGTCCTTCCATCTTGATGCACCACAAACTGGACAGAAATCAATTTTTTCTAAATTCTTCCGAAACAGAACACAATTATTTGGGCACACATGGATTGAATTGTATCCAAGCCCCGATGCACGGATAAGTCTCTTTGCTTCCTCGTATGTTGTAGGAATAGAGCAATTTGGGAATGTTGATGACAACACCTTTAGAAGCGCTGTGAATGCAGCATTAGAAATTCGATAAAATGACTTGATATGAAGTAACTTCACCACAAAAGAAAACCTTGTGCAAGGACCACCAGGGTGCAGTTCTTGTTTCATCTCTTCCAATAGAATCGCAAACATAGCTTGTTTCCCTTTACCTTCCTCTTCAGCTGTGTACAGCTCCTCTACCATATTATTTATTCCATCATCTGGGTCATCTTCATCCACATTCATGCCAAAATCCTCATTGGGACTGCTAGTTTGTTCATCAACATGGTCATCAATTTCATATGGTACAGCCTCCAATGGTTCCCCATGATGTACCCAACTAGTGTAAGTAGTAGCCATCCCATGAATATACAAGTGATCCTCCACCTGCCCTTTAGGTTTGCGAACCCGATTCAAACACCGACGACATGGATAGAGCATCTCTTCATCATCATTGAATCTCTCGGAAACAAAGGTCATGAATTCATTCACCCCATCAACATGTTCCCTGCTGAACATCCTACTCTTGATCCAAGATCTATCCATCTACACCCAATCATGAGATACACTTGCTCAAAACAAAATACATATATATATATATATATATATATATATATATATGATACTTAACCAAAATTATCAAAAATGTAACATGCCATTATTTATATGAAATCTGTACACAATAATTGAGCATTGCTTATCTCTGATAATGGGTTAAATAATCTACAGTAATCATTTTGATCCAAGTAACCACAGTCTTTATTTATTTCTTGCTAATAAACAAACACTAAGACATACAAATTGGTATTATCATGAACTAATGCCCTGACATTGGTGAAAATCAGTAAGCAACAACTAGGCACTAAGATGCAAGAATACTTCACTAAAACAAATCAGTACCTTTCTTGCAGGCTAGCACTCTTAGTAGAACAAATCAAGGGTTCTCTCGCAGCTGCTGCCGAGAACACGCAGCCGTCGGCAGCTACTACGCCTGCTCCAGTGGGGAATCAGGTGCCCACACAACCAATGTTGTCATGTGTGTCAAGATGGCTGCGCTGCTCGCCGGAGACCAGCCCCAGCCACGCGGTCAGCCTGCTCTCCAAGCCGTGCCCCAGCCAGGCCGCCGCTGCGCTGCACCACGATATGGGCCGCGCCTGCTGCCCGCCGCCCGCCCCCCCCCCGGCCCGCCGCCCCCCTTGCCGCGCCGCCCCTCGCCGCCCCCGCCGCCCGCGCCTCACGCCCCTCGCCCGCCGCCGCCGCGCCCTCGACGTAGGATCCGGTCAGCAAATGCGTGCATAGGTCGAGTGCCAAAGTCGAAGGAGACACATGAAGCAAACGTGTTGTTTTACCTTATATAAATTGAAATGCAATACATGTACGAGAACCTTGTGTAGTGCAGTGGATAGTTCAGAACTTGTAAACCTCAAGCTCTTGGTTTCGAGTCCTCTTGGTTGCACTAATTTTTTTTGCAATTTTAGCAGAATTAAGTTGCGGTGTGGCGGTCTGTTGGGCCGAGTGCATGCCAGCCTATTGGGCAGATTTCATAGCTCCCTTGTTGGACCAAAAGTGCTCGTGGGCCTCAATTTATGTGCTGGACCAGGCCAGTCTGCCCATTTTAGACGAAACAAATGGCCCATCAAGATAGGAAAAAAATAAATGGGTCAGATAAATAATAGAGAAAAAAAATATCTTGTGATGTGCCAATGTGGCAACAGGGATGCCAACGTGGATATGAATATTTAAAATAATTCAACAACAAATGTTGTGACATATAAAGTATGTCATGTATTTATTGCATTAAAAAATAAGACATCATGACATAATTTATATCGTCATTGGACTACATTAAGCTAGTTATATGACATTATTTTTGACATACAATTTTTCTTGTCACTAAATCAAAGTGCTTAGAATAAAATGTCATAAATTGGATTATATAGTGACATTAGGACCTATTGTCATATTAGAAACGTCAAAAAGCCACACATCTCTTGTAGTGATCAGACCAGCTCCAACCCATTAACTATTGATTGTTAACAAGTGCGGTCTCACCTCTCAGTGACCTTGGCCCCCTATGGCATCATTCTCAGCATGCCTAGAGTCTGGCACATGTTACCCATATGATTTTACTGACTAAACTTAGTTAAAGGATTTTATGGAAATACAATTTAATCTTCATAAGCTCATAACTAATTCATTTTAAAAATGAAATTGTACCAAAAATCTCCTAAAAATGAGCCCTGCAGAATGAATCTATGTTTGTGTGATTTTGGATCTTGTGATTTTCTTAACAATTGATTCTTTTTTAGTACTTTTGCTGCAACTTATAGCTACTTTTACTGAGTTTCATACCAATAGCACTAGAGTTCTCAGAGGAGGACGCTCCTGATCTAGAATAAACAAAGGACCTAAGTGACAATGGCATGCTACTAGACATATGGTAGTGCTTTACTGTATAGTGTTTCTACTAGTATGATTGTGTTGATTGAGCCTTGCCTTATTATCACTTATTAGAGCGACTTCAACAGTTCCTCATTCCAGGTTGTTATTTTTTTTTTTTTGCAAAAATAGAAAAAACCTTCTCGAACAGTTCCCATCCTAGATTGCCATTTATCCCAAGTTGGAAAAAAGAGCATCCGCGCGCGCATATATGCGCGCTCAACTCCGCGCGCACATCCGTCCGTATTAGAAGAGGTGGAAGGGCATCAACATAATTTTGTTTCAGCCTTAGGTTCCTGATGTAAGTTTTTAAGAGGTGGAAGGACATAAACATAATTTTGTTTCTGTCTCAGGGTTCCTGATGTAAGTTTGATCTGGATTTGGCAAGTGAATTATGCCAAACTATTGGAGTGGGACTCTTTTTTTTACTTGCCATACATTTTAGAGAGTTGCCAAATCACAAAATTTGCCAATTGAATTTTAGCAAACTCATGGAGATGCTCTTACCATATTTTTTTGAACTGAACACTTATTACCATGTTAACATGTTGTTAGGGATAGGTTGTATGCTTACTTATTGCACTTTATTGGCACTAGTGTAGCTAATCACAAACCTATTGTGGATGTGTGGAATGGCTGGTTAGTATGGAATGATATGGGAGATGATATTAGGAGTATCTGGTGAGTAGTGACAATGGCTTGGCAAACTTGGCAAACTTCAAAGGGCTCCGTTGTGTTGGGAAGGTGTGACCTAAGCACCATTTAAGGGTACTTGTGGTGGGTACAACTTGAGGTTCCACTAGAACTTGGCCCTATGTGGACCAATTTATACATGATTATAGGTGTGAGAGGTAATAGAAGATGGATTTCCATATGGAAGAGAGGTTCTATTAAGGACCAAGGTTGGGTAGTAACTATGTCCACAGGACTATCTCATACACACCATGTACATGTCTTGTTATGGGTGGGGCTCGATCCAAGATCAGTGAGCAAACAGTACCACCATTGTTGGAGTATGGAGATGATATTAGAGACTAGAGGAGATACTTTGGCTGCCCTGAGACCTATAGGTGCTCCATTAGGGCTAGAAAACCAAAAGTTGTAGTTCAAAACCTTGAGAGAGTCAATTGTGTCTAAGCCTTTGAGGTGATATAAGATCGAGGATGTAGGGTAGTTCTATTTTGGCTAGTTTCCAACTAGTTTTCAGCCAAGGTTTTGGTCACCGTCGATGATAGCAATCATGTGGGCACATGTGTATAACCTCTGCATTAGTGTGTAATCCATTACATAAGGATCATTTGCAATCATGGACAACCCTTGTTTTATTTTTATGATAGCAAGTAGGAGAATAACAATTTTTCTTTGTTTCGGAAATTAATATCCAGTATAAGGGTATTGAGATTTGGTAGGGAGGCATCTATCCTCGTTGACTAGAGAATGAAGAGAGAATGAGTCATCGATTAGGAATTGGATGGAATCAGATGCTATGACCTCGATGGGTTAGACTTGTGAAATGTTCTAGGTTTCAATGGGCTAGATACATGGGAACTATATATTTATACTTAATTTTACCTTACCCGCTACTTAGGAGACAAGCTCTAAAGCCAAAATTAGGATTATACCTTGCATACCACATTAAAACAAAGCTATAGCACAATAGGATGGGATTTTTTCTAGCATATTGAAAGATTTTATTTCAAGCGAGGGGTAATGAAAATCACTGAGTTACAATACATCTATTAATGCAATTGAGTTATAATATTGTGAATGTACATTTCTAGATATGTATGCATATTAGAGATGTACTGAATAGGGGATAGTAGGATAGGATAACTTTTGCTAGCCTAGCTAGATTACTAAAGGGAGTAATTTCTCTACAATAATAGAAGGCCATGCAAGTTAGAAATAGTGTTATGTGTTCATATGTCTTACATAACTTTCCAACACCACCAATACAAACTTTAGCATTCCCAAAATGACTAATTGAAAATATAAGATATATTATAACATTTGTAATACTAACAAGAGATCTAGACTTACAGGTGCGGGTAAAATAAATCCTGAGAATAGTGCCTGCATTGTATTGGAAAATGTTCCTAGTATGGTGGCAACTTGAACATTTGGGGTTATTGAAACAAGCAGCAATCCAACATAAATAAATGAAAGAATTGAGCAGCAGGTGGTGTAGAAGAACCATATGAGTTTGTATGCTGTCCAGTAATAGCCAATTGTTGGGTAGACGATGAATGTATAGAGTAGCACTTGGATAAATACATAAGGGATCTCTATGGCTGCCTATAAGGTGTAGAAATTTTAATTAGCTATTTCAATTTATATTTTCTTTTGCTAAAAACTTTTGATCAGAGTCTGACCTGTGCAAATGAGTATGACCAGGAAGAGTACATCCCTGCAAATTTCTCACGATACATGCTAATCCGCTCTATTGTACTAAATGATATAATTGAATTGCCATTGTAAACACCAAGTTGTATGATCCCCACATACATTGAACCAAGAATATTGAATAGATCCTGCTCATTGTTCCTTGGAAGGAACAATAAAAACATAGCGATTAGCCTATTGAATCTGTGATATACCTTTACTAATTTATTATGATCTAGTAAATCATTCTCAACTTCTGTATAATGTACATGAGAGAACCGTGAAGGTCACCAATAGAAAGTGAAAAACATAAGTGGTGTGCAGACTTACAATAACTTTACATGTTTCCAATATAATACTCCCGAGATCAACGCTACTAGTATTGTGATAACCATACGGTTCAAATTGTATTGAGGACTTCTCCAGTAAATTATGTGCTGTTTCCATAAGCAAGCTTTAAATTGCCCCCATCCATTTTGCCGAAAATGATTGGATAAACACAAGTTTCTTGAATTTGGTACTGGAGTACTTAGTTGCTTAACGAGCTCTTGTCTCTCCCTACATAAAAAAAAAACTTATTTGTAACTTTGTAAGTTCAATGTAAATACTTTGTTGATGTACTTTTTCACTATATGAATCTTGCTTATTTAAGGCATATATTCTTTTCCTTGTGGACCATCAATTGTTGAGTAGAATAACCAGATATTTACCTATACAATGATGATTCTTGGTAGGTACTTGCAAAATCTATATTGAATTGAGCCTCCATGGATGTTGATGTTACCTCCATCATCCAAGTAGCAGGGTTGCTATTTCTCTCTATTTTTGGGACCCCAGAAATTTTCTGTCGAGACAACAATAATGCACCCTATTAGTTCCTTGTTGGATAGTTGGTGGATCCATAGTGCATACCCCACCACCCAGTTTAATGCCTCTTAAGCTAATTTTGGAAGCATATTTTTGATAATAATACAACTTTACTAAATTCCTCATAATATTATGATGAACTATATCTAGATTGTTGAAGTGAGGGCACAAATGCAGATATGATGTCTAGTCATAACCTATGGTTTTCCTCAAAACACTAGGACTATACTACATTCTACATATACATTTGCCATAGAAAACATCGGTGCTATTATTTTTTGTTAAAAGTTTTTGAAAAATTATTTTCTTGTTACTGCATATAAATACTAGACAAATATATACCATTTACTCATCAATTTGTAAAACCAAAATGCAAGGCTGAAAGGAGGATATAAACATGTTGTTCACATGAGCTGTGAACCAATGACTGCAAACCAATGAGTATAAACATCTTCAAACACAATGTCACTTGAGTATATAGGACTATCAACTATGTGAAATGAAAATCCATTAGAAACTGGCATCGCCTGATTAATAGCTGCTCATAACCACATAAAAATTATTTTCTCATAACCATATATATATATATATATATATATATATATATATATATATATATATATATATCATCAAGAATTGAAGTTCCACAAGAAAATTTTAATATGTTTTGAATTCAAAAGAATAGGATAAAACAAAGAACAAAAAAATAGATACACTACACTAAGACTAAAGAATACACTAACCTCAAAATACTCAATCACTTTGCATGATTGTTCTCCTATTGGTCCATTGTAGATTACTTTTCCACCATTTTTTATTAATATAATATGCATGAAATAATACTTTATTCAATGAAGACAAATTTCTCATAGCAGTTATGTTACCACGAAATCTTTCTAGTACTCCTAGAAGGATCTGTTTCTTTTTTTGGTTACTTGAAAGAAGAAATTGAAAATAAGTCATTCTAAGTATTTTTCTTTACTTGAATATTAAACAAAGCAAGAAGATTTTAATAATATAAAAAATATATATTTTATATATATATACTGATTGCATTTCTTTACATGGGGAGGGAAACAACAATCATGTCAATAGAACCAGAAAATAAATAGTTTTTTGGCTATTAGAAAAAGATGGTTGTTGACCACTTCAGCTTGAATGTTGTCTCTCTGCTCATGCTACATAGGTTATGTAGTCATTTACCTATTTCAGAACCATATATGTGTAAGCAAAAAATCATTCTAGGACTCAACTGCCTATTTTCCATCACTTTAGACACATCAATTACATACTATGCCAAACACTTTTTACAATAGTAGGTTGAGTTTATGAAAAAAAAATAGTGGTTTGAATAAATAACAATACGATTATGAGCACTAAATATACTAGGAACAAGTACAATAAAGTCCCAATAAACCCAAATCTATTATGTATGTACACTCCCTCCATCTTGAAAAGCATTTGTATTGTAATTTTATATATTGTTTTATTTTTTCTAATTCAAAATGATTTTTTATAAAAAAAAGAGTATGGACCAGTTTTTTAGCTAGATGGCCAAATTTGACTAGTATTGATAACTATGTGGTACAAGATTGATTGTTTTGAGTTCATGACCAAAACAAACTCAAGGAAGGGTTGGATGTCCAAAAATGGAGTTCTCCCTATTTGAGATTCATAATATAACATTAGGAACTTCATACCGTACTTAACATATTTAGAAACATTGGTTTCAAAAGACACTTGTCTTAAAAACTTATGATTTATTTTTCACCAAAATAATTTCTTTGTACTGGTTTGATGTCTATTGAGATTTTGCAATATATTGTAGAAACTTAAATACCTCATCAAAAGCCTCAAAAATTTTAGTGCTAGGCTGATGAATTGTACATACTATTGTCCTTCCTATTTTAGAAATATTTTTTACTGCACGTATAACAATTGCAGCTGATCTAGCATCTAGTCCTGTAGTTGGTTCATCCATTAGTATGATAGAAGGGTTTGAAACAAGTTCAACTGCAACTGTTAGCCTTTTTCGCTGCTCCAAGGATAATCCATCTATTCCTGGTCTCCCAACTAATGTATCTTTTGTTTCGTCTAACTCAACAGTTTTTAAGACTTCGTTCCAAATTCCTGTATGTGACAAAAAAATAAATGAAGATAATGGTTAGTTGCTTATATATATGTAATCTTTTTTATTATTTTCCATTTAGTGATATGCATACAAAATTTTCATTATTTATTAAAAATAGATTAATATGTCATGTGAGGCTCTAGAGGACTTACAAATCTAGTTTTTTCATCAACCTTCGAAGGCAAACGGGGCCAAGCTGAATAAGTTACAGACTCTTCAATTGTAAGCTGTGGAGAATGTATGTCAACTTGCTCACAATAACCCAAGATTTTGACAAATGTTTCTTGCACCTTGGGGGTATCCACCTATTCTTATGTCTCCTTCAATATATCCTCCAGTTTTCCTTCCTACCAATACATCTAGTAGAGTTGTCTTTCCAGCTCCACTGACACCCATCAATGCAGAAAGAACACCAGGATGAAATACACTAGTGACATTATTAAGTAGTTGAAGTTTTCTTGTTGTGCAACCTTGTTTTAACATTTCCTACAACATGGGTACAATTCTTAGATGGCCACAATTCAAACAAAAGCATGCAAGCACTATGAAAGCATTAAGAAAAATTTAAAATGGGGCTTTTCAAATTACCGGTGGTGTGTCAACATAGTAGTTCAGATTGTAGAACGTAAGTGAAAGTTGCATAGCTGGGATAGCCATCTTTGCTGCAATTAGATAAAGATATAGGAGATTGCATATTTACTTGATTCTATTTTTGAAAGACAATTATGCTACCTTCATATATCTATTATATTAGGAAGCTTATGTTGATTTTATATGTTGTTTTATAATACCTTAAAAATATTAGCATAATCATTTTAGTACGGTATACCCTACTATACCATTGCAGAGTGAGGACAAACAAGAGGTTGGTTGATGTGATTACCTTTTGGGGGCACATTTGCATGATCACCATACTCTTTTTTTATACCGGTCTCTTCTTCCTTTCCATTAGTGGAGCACTTTTTGGGCATTTTGCCATGATATGCTTGAAATTGTATAGCTGAAATGATAGTAGCACAATTTTTGTAAAGTAAATAATGATTTATGGCATGCTATGCATTTTTATCAGTGAACTTACGTTTTCTGTAAGCTAATGCTAGTCCAAAAGCAATGTAAAAGAAAATGGTGCATCCAAGTAGGACTCCAATTGATATCCAATAAAAATCCCAGCTATAGTCAAGGCCATGGTTAGTTAAGATTTGGTTCCCTACCGTGTTGTTTTGCATAGTTTCCTGGAAAAAAATACAAGTGCTAGTGAGAAAGTTGAATGTTTGATAGAAGCCAATTTGGTCACAAAATTTCACCTTTTGCCATCTTGGTGCAAGGGATTCGTTAATGGCTATGCTGATTTGTGCATAGGACAATGGAGATACCCAAAATCCCCAACTTAACCATCTTGGCATAGAGGCTGGAACATAACAGTAGCATATAACAAGTGTTAATGAGTGTATATGTTCTAAATGTGTCTTCTATTATGATATTCGTCTTACGTTTGGGAAGAATGAAGCCTCCAAACAATTGTAAGAGCACTACAGACATGAAATGATAGAGAAAAGATAAAATATTTGTTTGAGCATAAGAAGCAATAAATCGGTATAATGACGTTACAGATTGATGGAGAAGACAAAATATCAGAAATTGGTAGAATAACCTGGTAGTGAATTTGAAAGAAAGACTCCCCTGGTTAGTCATAGACTGATATGGTTGGTTCTTAACAATGTAAATTGAGACTTTTTAATACAACATTTACCTAGAAACTGTCTATGTGTAACCAATACCGTAATAAGTGATGCATATCCATATAAGTGAGTCTAATAGGGAGAAAGGAACCTTTAAGATTGAGGCGGTTATTGCATATGCCCATGATGGATAGAAATAATATCTTCTTTGTTTGTAGAAAGTTGGTAATCTCGCAAGTTGCATGCTTATCTCTGGTGTTCCATTTAGTATAATGATTAAAATGGAATAAAACAATGCTCCCATGTAGTAATTTGCATGAGTCAAATCTGTTGTCATTTGAGTTCGGTAGAATACAGACATTGTAATGACTGCAACAATGGAAAGCTGAATAAAGTTGTAAATATTAGATTCAGTATGAATGTATTAGTACAAAAAATAGTGACTTATATTTTGTATGAATTAAGTTCAATGGCCACACGACCTGCACAGTTTTGAAGATATAAAAAGAAATACTCCTTTTAATCAAAAGTGTTTCCCTTGCTCCACAAGCTTTGAATAGTTCTAGCGTTGATAGTGAATAGTTATTGAAAGATAAAGATTCCTTCCCCAACTTGATTTTTTGAGCTATGGAAGGATTTCCTAATTTTGTCAGTTTCTGATATTTCTTAAACATGCTTGACAATTGATGAGGAGAAACATATCTATAAGATTCATCTGTACCAGACCAGTACTTCCTTTGATCCTTTTTGTGCAATACCTAATGATTCCATGTTAGAAAAAGTACATCACTGAACTTGCAAAATATATATTTTCCTTTTGCAACTGTTTTAGCGGCATGCATTTAATTACCTCTTGGAGAAAGTCAGCCATCCCTTTTCTCTCTGGACATTTAAAACCTGATTCCTCAAAAAAAATGTGAGCTTCATTTTGAGGGCCATGGTAGATAATCTTTCCTTCTGCCATTACGATCAGGTCATCAAATATATCAAATATCTCAGGTGTTGGTTGAAGAAGTGAAATAAGCATGGTGCATTCATTTATGTTGGCCAAGTGTTGAAAGCACTTAATTATTTGGAAAGTAGTAGAGCTATACAAGCCATTGGATATTTCATCCATGAAAAATGCTTTTGCTGGTCCTATAATCATCTCCGCTGTTGCATATAGGTAAAAGAATATTTAAGTGTACAATACATGTTTGCTAACCATGTTTTCATTTTTTTATTTTTAGCAAATGCCAACCATATTGCTATAATATATACCTATTGTTAGTCTTCTCTTTTGACCCCCCGATATGCCTCTTCTCATTGCATCTCCAACCATGGTGTCTGCACATATATCTAGCCCCATGATCTACCAAAAAATAGCTCTATGGTAAGCCTGTAATTTTCTTTGTCAATGATTTGTTTCTTTGAAGTATTGTGTATACCTTTATAATATAGTCTGTAAGTAGCCTTTTTTCTAAAGCTCCAGTTGACGTTGCCTACATAAGCCACTTTACCTTTTATTTTTTTATAGATATTTAATTTATAGAGCTAAAGACAATTAGGGCTTGTTTTAATCATAATTAAATAGGAAAGAACAAGAAGTTATTCTTTTGATCCACATTGCAGTGTTTCATTCTTTCAAAACATAATTATGCATTATTAGTAAAATAAATAAACTAATGTTGGTCTATTTATAAAATGGGATTCAAATTTTACCTTCATGTGTAGATCTATATCATGGCTAGGTATTATCCTGACCAACTTCTTTTTGTTCACTTCCTCAAGTATTTCTTTGGACAAATAAAAACACAATACCATTATTACATTGGAACGAACTAATTTTTTGTGATTATGACACATGAAAATTTGTGAAAAAGGCTTACCATCTCTACTCCCCACACATTGGCACCGTGCAGAGAAGTCTAAAGTTTCCCTTACTGTCATCTGAGGTATGTGCACATCATATTGGCTAATATAAGCAGCAGTTTTCTCAGGTACAAACTCATCAAATCCATAACCGTTGTAAGAAATACCCCCTGTGACCTATTGATGGTTTCCACATTCAGATTGACTACACATGGAATAATTTATCCTTCTAACCTTTGTTTTGTCAGTAAATATTGAAGTAGTGCATTGTGAAAATGTGTGTTGAATATTCTATCAAAGGATGAAATACAAACATGACATATGCTTACATTTTTTCCATGAACTAAATGGTTGTATTCATATATATGCATGGTGTGAATCCTTCCATTTCATAATTTGTATTTGTTTTATGATCACCATGATACATAATGTATACAATGCTTTGTAGATGTTTGATGAGATGTTGTACATTTTTTTCACATGTGTATGCATATTTGTATATGCTATTAAAAAGCATTTTGTTCTGAAAGAGGGTGTGCTTGTATATTATGAGCTCATACATATGTGCATGCATATATTCATGTGTGCTAGGTGTATGATGATATGCTAAATACTCCTTCAGCTCCAAACTATAAGACTTGTTGGGTTTTTAGATACATAAATTTTGTTATGCACTTAGACATAGCTATGTCTAGATGCATACCTTATACACTATGCACTTAGAAAATATATTTCATAATCAATTTAATGATACTTATTTCATATCCTAAATGTTAGTACCTTTTTGTATAATTTGGTAAAGATGATAGGATAGATAACCATACTATAAAGATTTAACATTGCATATACATTAGGATCAAGTGGCACAGTGAAATTAAGTGAAACCTTTGTAAAATGTTTGCAAAATACTTAACTTAGCAGTAAAGGTATTTGTCATCTTGGGGGGACCTATTAGAGCTGTCCATTCTCAAGTTTTGAGAAAGCAAAGCATAGTGGGGAGCTATTTTTTAACCTAAAGCTCTTTGAAGACTAGTAGCGCTTTGGTTACCGGTGTTTCAATTATTGCCCAGCCTTTGTGGTATTTTAGTGTGGCAACCTTATTTTCTAGTGACATCAAAGATGTGATCACTCAAGCTTAGGCATAGCACATAGGTGCGTGGGAGAAAAAGTTTGTTATTTGGCACCAAAGCTCTCCAATGACACACAACAAGATCTCCATACTAGAGCATCCCAATGCAATGGAAACATGTTTTTCTATGTGGGGAGGGGGCGCTAACACTCATTAAGTTGTTCAGTGATCATTAGAGAGCACCCGCCAGAGCTTCGAGCACAATAAGAGCTAACTCTGACGCATGCTAGTGACGGTTGAGGGAGCTCCAATGGCACTCTGGTGACCCACTAGAGGTCTCTACTTCTATACTAAAAGATGCAATTTGTCCTTAATGTCTCTTTTGTTGTGCGGGGTAGCTGATGTGATTGAGCTTGAAACTTCTTTTGGACTCCCTTGCTGATATTTACACAAACTAGAGTCAAGTTACGCCTCTACTCACATTTGCTTTCGAGAGATTGTTCTTAGGGAGATTGGAGTGATCCAAGTGCATTTACTTTGAGAGATTACATTGAGTGGTACTAGGCATCCATTGACCACAGATTTTCTTATTTGTCTTGGTGGTTAGCACCGCCTAGACATTTTGATGCCACAAAACTTGGTCGAAGCACTCAATTGAATATGTGAGGTGTGTGCTCTAGAGGTGATAAGTAAGGCCTCTTATCCTTGCTAGAGTTGGCAAAGAGCAACTTTAGTGCTCATCTTGATCGGACATGTTCGATCAACAAAACTCGTTCTAGAACCTCTTTGGAATGCATTGGACTTGTGAGGCTCGACGTCCGGTGGTGGTAGACATGTCCAGTTCTAGTTTGTCAGGCGCGTGGGCGAGGAGCTGCAAGCGGACTGAAACGTCCGGTCGTTGGACTAGTGCACCCGGTGCAACATAAATGCGCGAGTGAGCTGTAGCCATTGAGGTCATGCTATGACATCAAATCACCTAGACACATGGCGTCATCATGTGCTACGCTACACGGATACTTCAGGGTTGACGCGTATCACGTATCCGATTGTATCGGATACGGATACGGCAAACGTATCGGAGGAGTATCCGAATTTTTATTATTTTTTGAAATTAGTGCCTCATCTTGTGTTCCCGACATGGACAGGCCCGGCCCATCAACAAAACTCTCCCGTCGCCCTAGACTAATGGAACCTCTCTAGAATGGGTGAAGCATCGGACTCGGCGAGGCTCGGCCCCGTGGGAGTGTCCGCGCCCGCTCCTCTTCTTCCGATCCGGTCCATGACGTCCTTCTTCAATTCGTAGCCGGGGTGGGGAAGCAGCGCCGCCTGTGGTAGACATGCGCCACCGCCGCGTGCAACATAAATTGTCGCCGCCTTGCTTTGGGCCGCCGGAGTTTGGTTTGCGGAGCACCGGGCGGGGAAGGCCGTCGGGACTGGTGGTTGGTGTTGGTGCTGGGCCGGAGGCCACAGGGGTGGGGGAGAAAGGGAGAGGGAGGGGAAGAAGAGGTGCGGATGGGGAGGACGGATCAGAGGGTGTGCGGCGGCAGCTGATTTTCTCGTGATGGAACTGAGGTACGTGAGCTGCTTGGGTTGGAGTAAATGGGCTGGTGGAAGTGGGCTGTAGTTTTATTGGGCCTTAGCTGCCTTTCAGTTAACATATGAATATGAATATATATGAAGTTGTGATGCATTCTAGTCCCTAGAACTTCTATTTTTCTCACATTCTAGTATCTATAACTTCTATTTTCTCACATTCTAGTGATCTAGTCCCTCAAACTTTTATTCTCTTACATTTTAGTTCCTAAAAATTTCTATTTTTTCGTAAATATACACTATTATTTATTTTATTAAAAAATTATAAAATGTATCCGCGTATCGGGTTTTTTGGAAAAATGACGTATCCGCGTATCCGTATCGGCCCGATACCGATACGCGTATCCGTATCCGTGCAACTTAGATCGTGTGCACTGGATGCGCCCGATTGGTCCATTTCTAGGATGACTTGAGGGCAAAGGCTTGGTGGCTTGTTGGCTACTATTTAAGTTGATTGGCCAGCTTGGGGGGTTTGTCTTAGCACTTTGAACATCTTGGCATCCCCTAGAGCTAAGGAAACCACCTTCCTCTCATCTCTTACATATTGCTTGATCCAAAGTGAGTTTGGGAGAGATTCTAGTGTATTTTTATAGTGATTGAGCATCTAGTTGTACTAGGAATCATTCTTCATGTGGTGAGCTTTTTACTTTTGGTGGTTTCCATCACCACGTTTGGAATAGCAAGAAGGTGTTGGCAAGAGTTGGTGATTCTTCTTGGCCACACCAGTGGATTTGTGAGGGGTTCTTGAACTTAGTCCCCACAGGAGTCACGAAAAGGTACTCTAATGGATTGCTCGTGACATGTGTTGCCCTCATCTTGTGGTGCTCGGTGAGGGCTAGGTGTGGTGCCTATTAGCCACCGAATCTCAAGTGAGTGAGCCATCACAACGAGGACTACCGTGTTGGCAAGCACGTGAACCTTAGTAAAAAAATCAATGTTTTGGTCATCTTGTGGTTGATCCTTCGAGTTCACTTGGAGTTCATCAATTGGATCATCTCATTGGAGTTCTATTGTATTGACCAAGATAGTGATCGGCTTCAAATCCACAAGGCATGATTTGCATCCTCTTGGTTCCCTACCTCAAGTTACTTCATGCACTAGTATGTCTTGTGTAGCTTAGTAGATTGCTTGTGTGGCTTAGTGTATTAGGACACTAGAATTGGATAGGTGGCTTGCAACCCCCCTCTTAGGGCTAGCGCAAAATTGCTTATTGTTGCCATCTTATTGTCTAACCAGTTGATTTAGTGAATTTGAAGGAATTTTAATTAGGCTATTCACCCCTTCTAGCCATATCGGACCATTCATTAGGCTAGCTTAGAGAAGAAATCTTGCAGGGTTGAGTCTTGGTATAAAAGCAATAATCCTTTTTGCACTCATATCAATATGGATGTAGGTGACTGGCAAGATAGTGAACCATGAGAATATAAAGCTATTGTGAATGCTAGCATGATAGGCTTTCATAATTCAATGTAAACGTGTATGTGTTTTAGGAAATTCATTCATAACAAACATAAATGAGTACTCTTGTGTGATTAGAGGTGAAGACTGCCAGGATAAATCATGTTCTACTTCCATCCTAGTTTCAATATTTAACCCACTCAAATTCATATTGATGGTTATCCCAATTGTTTTTCTATTTTTCTGCTTTTGGTAAATTTGAAAACACAACAAAAACATTATGGTTGTTTTTTGGGCCGTTTTCACCATTTTTCTATGATATATATTTTTATCCCATAAGATATTGTAATAGCGCTGTAGGTAGGGTGGATCGGGCACGACTGAGGAAGAGAAGAGGGGCGGCGACGCGGTCGCCCAAGGGGTGGTGGCATGGAGTGAGGGTGGTGGTGACGCAGGTGGCGGCGGCGTGGAGGTGGCAGCGGTGGCAAGGGCTAGGGAGAGAGAAAGCTGAAGAGCTGGAGAGCTAAGATTAAAGTACTTTGACTATTCTTTCTTAATTGATCTGATTACAACTCTCTAGTATTTATAGTCCTAACTAGACTTAACTTGTAAGCAAAGTCGGAAGATCCTTATCGAACATGGATTCTCCCTTCCCATCTATTACTTATTTATTTTCTAAAACAATAAATATTAATGGTAATTGCGGAGACGTGGAAGGAAGGCGGTGGCGAATGGAGAAGGCGGTGGCTGCAGCGGCCACCTGCCCCCTCCAACGCGTGGCACCCCTACACTGCCCCTTAGGGCAAGCCGTGGGGCCCACTGGGGGCGGCGCTCCTCCTAGCTTTGGCCCCTTCCAGCTCATTATCATCGTCGGCAGTGACCGCTCACGTTTAGTGTGTGACAGATATCCTACTAAAAGTAGCATAGTCATCTATGCCACACCATAGTAGCCTTGTCCATGGTAGACTAGTGGTTAGCTTGCTATGTTTAGGAGTTTTGGTCTTGCACCCTTATACTCTTGCCATCTAATATTAGAAAATTTACAATATATTAGAATTATTTATGTGTTGGTACTATTTCTATACCAAGTCATTATATTTCTGAAGTCAAGTTTCTTGGTTTTGTGTTGATGAACCTGTTTTGTCTTTCCATATTCCAACCATTATCTTCACTTTTTGAAAATTGATTAGTTTTCTCAATTTCTGGTCAATCCAATTTTTGTTCCCATTTCCAGCCTTCCTATTTTGATTTAGTTTTTGTAATAAAATAAAAAAGTGGAAATGGGAGGTGTTCAAGCTAAACAATCATGTTCATTTTGATCCCTAGGTGTGATGGCCTTGGTAGATGAATTTGTATAGATGAAGAATTTTGAAAGAAGGATAGACAAAATTTGTGAGATGTTTGTAAGTGAAATCAAGCCCTAATGTAGGCTTTGGTGATAATGACTATGCGACTAGAGAATTAATGAGATTTACTGAGATGACAAGCAGGTTAAATTTCAAGGAGGATGAAACATGAGACGGTGGAGCCCCCAATCACAAAAGGATGTGGCATCCTACTCAAAGGCATTTATTTTATTTTATGTTTTGAATTTGAGTGTAGGAGAAGCCATACTATTAAGGGAGATACAATGCATAAGCTTAAACGTGCAACCAAGTGCACAAAAGAACCACCAAACATCCTCAAAGAAAATTCTAGACATCTAGCCCTTTGTTCTTTGTTCTCGGGCTGTCTAGGTAGGCCGACACCGCCGCCATGAGGCTGGCACCGCTAGTCCTTAAAGTAATGTTGAATAGCAAGGGGTTATGTCTATCCACTCCCTGCCTCCCCAATGGTTACCTACAACCTTTGTCCCCAACATCTAGAAAAGGCTCCTCTCCTCCATTGAAGGTTTTCAAGCTCCCCAACTCTCTCCCTTGCAAATACTTGCTAATCCTTGAAATTTTGAGCTCCAAACTCCAATTGAGCTACATCTTCTAGAGCACTTGGTTCTCATCATAGTCAGTGGATTGTGTTCATTACTTGAAGCAAGGCTCCTAGCTAGCTATGCACCGCTCATGAAGCTTCCAACTTGTGTGGGAGCTCCAGGAAGTTTGAAATCAACATCAACAACCATGCATGTAAGATTAAATGTCGTCTTAAGAGTTTACTATCTTGACTTGAGATCGAAGAGGGTTGCAAAGCCCTAGCCTTTGTGGCATCCTCAACAATGTGGAGGTAGGCAAAGCCTTGATGGTGAGCTAAACCATAGGATAAATTCCTTGTCACCTTTATTGTTTTTGTTTTGATTTGTCTTGTTCTACTCTTTTTTGTTGGTGTTTTTAGAGTTTGGTCCTGGTCTACTTGGCTCCTAGGCCTTGGACATCTTTCAAGTGATGGAATAGGTTCTACACAACCTTAGGAACCTCCTAATAAATTTACTCAATCTAAAACTTCTTTGCTAGTCCTTGAGTTGTGACCTCGAGGAGGTCAGGTAGGCCAGCAATGTAGGACCCAGGGCTAGCAGTGGCGGCCTCTAGCAGTGTCCGTCGAAGTCCGGTAGTGCGCTCAAAGAACTAATGTGTTTGAGCCTTGTTTTTAATAGGCCTATTCACCCCCTCTAGGCTTAGTCGGTCGTTACAATGATTGTTTGTCTAGACATGGTAGAGACTTGTATTCAACCTTTTTCTTTCGTCCATCTGTTTTCGGCCCTACAGAGCGGAGTAGAGCAGTTTGGTAGCTCACGAGGCTCACAACCTTGAGGTCACGGGTTCGATTCCGGTCTCCGCACTTAGCAGTCCGTATAAATGGACTATTCTATTTGTATATATATGATAGAAGGCTATATCCAACCCTTTTTTTTTATTCAGCAGTCAAAATAAAAAAATGAAAGAAAAGCATAGCCTATCCCCCTTTCAAAACCGACAAATGTTTCATTCATTTTGTTATGGTGAGTTCATTGATGTGATGGCTCTGGCTTGTGTAAATAAATTGTATTATAATTTGATAGATCAAATTTATTGTAAGGAAATTGAGTGAGCTCAGGCGCTAGTTGGGTTACTTATAGAAGAATCTGCAAATATTAATTTAATAATTTTTTTAATAGTAGACGACGTGCTCGTCCATATTGGTAATTGCATATGCTGTATGAATTGTAGTACACATTGTTTTATTTTCTCTGGATACCGTAATGGATATTAGCCGGCAGGAATACACCTGTTAACGATGTCGGTATGCACTTTGCACTAATATCAATTTTTTTACTCCTTGCAAAAAAAATCACTTTTTGTACCTTTAGAGATTTATCGAGTTGGCCAGCAAGAGCTCGCAAAAATGTGCTTTTCCCACATCCAAGAGGTCCTAATAGAAGAGTCAATCTGCAAGGATATTGAGATACTTCATACTTCAAGCTATATCTACTATGATGAGCATTCCAGATATTATTATCCTTTAATTTCTGGAAAGAAAAAAAAGGTGGTAAGTATTATTGGCGTTGAAGTAAATGAAAAGAGTGCTTCTAGGGGCACTTCAGGAGTTTGATGGTACTTTGTCTGCCTCGGACATTGTATTTGATCGCATGGAATTGTGGGCTCGACTCATAAACATCCCGCTGGGATGGATGAACAGATCCCGGGGATCACGTGCTATGGAGATGCTTGGGAGAGTGATCAAAGATGGCAAAGCGAGTGCAGCTTTCCTCCGGGCTCGGGTTGCAGTTGAAGTTGATAAACCGATACGGAGGGGTATACTTCTCCGGGTGAAGAAGGATGAAGAGCCAAAATGGTTCAAAGTACAATATGAGAAGCTTCCTTATGTCTGTTTCGCTTGTGGAAGAATGGGCCATTCGGACCTAGAATGCCCTAACCCAGCCGAGAGGGATGAGCATGGGAAACTACCTTATGATTGCCAGCTCAGGGCCCCCGAGGAGAAGAAGAGGCGGATCCAATCCTTTGCTGGAGCCGCTGCGGAGACTTTTGGGAGTGGATCGTCATCGAGCTCCAAGCAGCCGCGCCAGTATAGCCACTCAGGTGAGCGAGGATCAAAAACTGAGTCTCGGCAATCAGGCAGTGGTGCTGGTGAGTCAGATGACCAGGAGGTGCAGTCCCCCTTGAAACAAAATCAAAGGAATGAAACCTCTGGTACTGAAGGGAAGAGGGGGCGAGCAGGCGTCTGGACCTTCATGCTGATGAGGAGGAACGGCGCCAGATGGTCCGAAAGAGGAAATCGAAGGGAAGTAATGGAGGCACGCTGACACCGGACCTCAACATTCCTCTGGGAGGGGTGTCGTCTGCTCTGGTGCCCGCTGGACTGGTGAACTCGTTGGTGAACCAGATTGACACCGGAGCGGACAGCAGTGGAGGAAGTATGATTGGGACTTTGAAGAAGCAGAAGTGTGGCACAAACCCTAATGCGCGATCGGCGGTGACTACGAGCGGCAGTCCCCGCCGGGCACAATGAAAATCCTATGCCTGAACTGCGAGGGTCTAGGGCGATCCGAGGCAGTTCAAGAAGTCTGTAGCTTGATACAGCTACATAGGCCCTCTTTGGTTTTTCTGTCGGAAACACGAATCTTCTATGACCGAGTTGATGGACTAAAGCGATCCCTAGGCATGGCGAATGGCTTGGGGGTGGGGAGCTATGGACGGGGAGGAGGCTTGGCTCTTCTCTGGACTGGAGAGGTTAGCGTGAAGTTCCAAAGTTGTGACAAACTCCATATTGACGTGGAGATTCTTGACCCGAACACCTGTGAAGCTAAGTGGAGGTTTACTGGATTCTACGGAGAATCGCGGAGGGAGCTGAGAGGTAGAAGCTGGGACTGCATGAGATTTCTAAAGTCCCAGAGTGTTCTACCTTGGCTCTGCGCAGGTGACTTCAATGAAGTCTTGGATGCAAGCGAGCAGTTTGGCGGGCAGGTCAGACCGGAGAGACAAATGGAGGGCTTTAGGAATGCGGTAGAGTTTTGTGGCCTCACTGATCTGGGCTTCATTGGATTGCCGTACACTTGGGATAACAGACAACAAGCTCATGACAACGTGAAGGTTCGACTGGACCGTGGGCTGGCGTGTGCACAATTTCACAATCTATTCTGGGAGATCAGAGTCTGGCATGAACAGACCACTGAGTCGGACCATTGCGGGCTGGTGATTGAGTTTGTGCAAGGCCGACGGCGGCGAAGGGAGAGACGACGTTTTCAATATGAGAACATGTGGCGTCGACACCCTTTATACCCGCAGGCCGTGGAGGAAGCATGGCGTGACCAGGGGGAGGGAGCGTCACTAACCCATCTAGCACGGGACCTCGCCGGACTGGGGTCGTCTCTTTCACTATGGGACCAGAACACGTTCGGCTCCGTCCGAAAGAGACTGACACAGCTTCGCAGGAAGCTGGAACGGATCCGAGGTCAGTCCATGGGGTCCGGCCCTACTAGAGAAGAGAAAAGGGTGATGAAGGAGATATCCGAGCTGCTTGCCCGGGAGGAAACCATGGAAAAGCAGCGATCAAGAGTGGAATGGCTGCGAGAGGGGGACCGAAACACGGCCTTCTTTCAGGCTAAGTCGAAGGAACGTGCAAAGTCAAACCGCATCAATGCAGTGCGGCGAGCCGATGGGACAGTGGTCACTGAGCAACATGAAGTGGAGAAAGTTGCTCGAGATTTCTATGCGGAGCTATTTACACAGCAAGAGGTTTTGGACTTCCAGCCGATCCTTGATTGTGTACAGCAAAGAGTGACGGACCACATGAATGATGATCTTATGAAGCCGTTCACGTCTGCTGAAGTGGAAAAAGCCTTGTTCATGATGGGAGCTAACAAGGCCCCGGGCCCAGATGGATTTACAGCAGGTTTTTACCAGCACCACTGGAAGTTGCTCGGGCCACGGGTGACGGAGGCAGTTTTGGGTTTTCTCAATGGTGGTCAGATGCCAGAAGAGGTAAACAGGACAACCATTGTGCTAATCCCTAAAGTAAAAAACCCCCAAGACATGAAGAACTTCAGGCCCATCTCTCTATGTAATGTGCTTTACAAAATCTGTTCAAAGGTCTTGGCCAATCGGCTACGGGGTTTTCTGGATGAAATTATATCTCAAGAACAGAGCGCATTTGTCCCGGGGAGATTGATCACGGACAATGTCCTCATCGCATATGAATGTACTCACTATCTAAAGAGGAAAAAAGGAAAATTCGGGGCGTGTGCGATCAAACTAGACATGGCGAAGGCATACGACCGGGTTGAATGGGAATACTTGAGGAGAATCATGCTGCAATTGGGCTTCCAGGATGAGTTCGTAACCTTGATCATGAGATGTGTCAGTTCAGTCTCTCTATCAGTGAGAGTGAACGGGAACTTAACAGAGGTTTTCAAGCCGAGTAGGGGGATACGCCAAGGCGACCCCGTCTCCCCCTACTTGTTCTTGATCTGTGCTGAAGGCTTGTCAAGTATGTTGAAGTCGAGAGGGCCGATGTATCTATCCAGAGGTGTGCGCGTGGGAGTCCATGCCCCCTGGATCTCGCATCTACTTTTTGCGGACGATTGCATAGTCTTTTCTGAAGCATCGCAGAGAGGGGCACTGAGACTTCAAGAAATACTTGAGCTGTATAGCCGGGGATCCGGGCAGAGCGTGAATCGGGAGAAGTCTGCCGTTTTCTTTAGTAGAAACTGTACGGATGAAATGAAGAGGGAAGTAAGACAAACAAAGGACATACAACAGGAGGCTCTAGCAGAGAAATACCTTGGGCTCCCCACTGCCGTTGGTAGATCATCTACTGAAGCCTTCGATTTTATGCCATCACGAATAAGGAATTTGATTGGAACATGGAGTGGTCGGCAAGCAAGCCAAGCAGGACGGGAAGTACTCATCAAGTCGGTGGCTCAGGCGGTGCCCACCTATAGCATGAGTTGCTTTCTACTCTCTAAGACCACATGTAAGAAAATGAAGACTCCCATTGCTAACTATTGGTGGGGAGGGGCAGCAGACAGTAGACATTTGCATTGGCAAAAATGGGAGAATCTTACATACCCAAAGGTGTTGGGGGGTATGGGCTTTCGGGACTTGCGGAATTTTAATGTTGCCATGCTTGGGAAGCAGGGGTGGCGGCTAATGACAAAGCCGGATAGCCTATGCGCCCAAGTGCTGAAGGGAAGGTACTATCATGATGGAGAGTTCCTGACCAGTACAAGGAAAAAGCACTCGAGTCACACCTGGAGAGCAATACTTGAAGGTCGGGATGTACTTAATCAGGGACTGATCAAGAGGATTGGAGATGGGTCCTAAACGAACTGTTGGCGTGAGCGATGGATCCCTGGACATTTTGATGCACGGCCGCTAACACCAGCAGATGGACAGGAGTTTGAACAAGTCTCGGAATTGATGACAGAGACGGGGCGATGGGATGAGAACAAGATTCATCAGGTTTTCTTTCCTGTCGATGCAGAAGCCATCTTACGGATACCGATCCGTGGCCAGCAGGATACCTGGGCATGGGAACCTGAAAAATATGGAGTTTACTCGGTGAAAAGTGCATACAAGCTGTTGGATACAGCCAGGATTAGACACGGCATCGATAGCTCGCCGGGGGTGTCTGGTAATGAAGTCTGGAGGCAGATTTGGAAGTTAAAAGTGCCGCCAAAGGTGAGAGTGTTTTGGTGGAGGGTCATCCATGAGTTCTTACCTACAAGGAAGATCCTCCATCACAGGCACGTGGAACCGCTGCCATATTGTGAGGTCTGTGGTGATGAAGAAGGATCTATCGAACATGTATTGTGTAGGTGCACGATTGCGAAGGCGTTTTGGAGTTGCGCAAAGACAGATGCAGGAGTGAAGCTGCCAGACTTACATCGGGATACATGGGCAGAAGACCTGGTGTGCGGTCAGGTTGGAACGGGAGAGAAACGGATGATGATCCTGATTGGAATGTACTCTCTCTGGATGCAGCGAAATCGGCGCCGGCATGGTGAAAATATGATACCGATTCGTGAGGCAATCCGGTGGGCGATGGATCTAGCGTTTGAATTATGGCACGTCAGGGAGAAGCCACCGGACTTGGGAGCTGCACGCAGAGAACCAAAATGGGAAAGACCGACGGAGGGGTGGATCAAGTGCAACGCTGATGGAGCGTTCTATGACCAGCAATGGAGGGGAGCAACTGGAGCAGTGCTGCGTAATGCTGCTGGAGCATTCGTTCGGGGGACAGCCAGATGGTATGATCACTGCCTCGATGCCCTCTCCATGGAGGCAATGGCATGTCATGATGGCCTGTTGATGGCAAGGCATATTGGCGTCCAGCGAGTCTGGTTGGAGACTGACTGCCAGGAACTACTGAAGCTGTGGAATTTATGCGATGATCATCGAGCGACAGTGAAGCCGATCATAGAAGAAATCAGAGAATTGAGTGTGCTTTTTGAAGGTTTTAAGTTTTCTGTCGCTAGTAGAACTTGTAATAGAGTAGCTCATACTCTAGCAAAACAGGTTTCGAGGGAGACACGGTTCGGGTGGTGGCAAATTACCCTGGCATGTGTGTCTTCACTCCTAATCTCTGATTGTAATCCCGGTTCAAGCAATGAATGAAACCCCCGTTTGCCGCAAAAAAAAGTATTATTGGCGTTGACATACCTGCCGGGTTTGATGATTCCGCTCACATCTTCTAGGATGTTTATCTTTACTTTATCAGATTTCAAACCGAATAACATGATGAAACCCTATGGACCAAAGAAAGTCTAGTAAGCACATTTTATTGTCTTACAATTTGGGAAGCATGCATGTTGTCTGGGAATATGAAAAACTTTGATAGGATAGGTGTTTCATTTACACAACCGGAGGTTTTAGAAAAATTAATGAGAAAAAAATAATATACATATATATAATACAAGGACAACTTTTGTGATTTTAGTATAGAGTTCTGCCACATGCATGGTTCCCTACCACTGTCTCAAAAAAGTGTTTTCCATAAAGATATAAAACACAATGTAATATGTTGGTCAGTATTCTTTGATATACTAGATCTGATTTAGTAAACCATGTGTGTTGCCTTACCGAGTAAGCACTCTTGATGCTGTTCCACAAAGTTGGCAGGGGTGTAGCACCACTGTTTCTGCTTTCTGCTTCCACGCAAAGTTTTTCGTACCTCACTTCTATTGCCGGAGGCTTCACACCAACCCTACCAAATCGAATCACAATGCGAAACACAGTCATGTAGTGCACCACATAGGAGTACTAGCTTAGCTTATGAATAAATGAAAGTCACAAAAAAAAAAGCTTATGAATAAATGAGTAAAGTTTATTGTCGGCATCTCAGTCTCCAAACTTAAAAAGAGTGTTATTCGGTCCTTAAATTCTGTTTGGGTCTCATATTCATCGTATTAGGGCCACATATCAGCTATCTCTCATTTCTCACCACCATGATCAGCTCGCAGGTGTGCCACTGTTCACCGCGTGCAGCTGCCATGGTGGTGTGCTAGCCATCGGAGCCTCCACTGCCATGCAGAAGGGCATCTTCGTGGCGTACTCTGCTGGGAACGATGGCTCCAACGGATACACCATCATGAACGGCGCGCCCTAGATCACGACTGTCGGCGCCTCGAACGTCATCGAAAGGGACTTCACCGTGACCATCACGATCAGTAGCGGGGCGACCGTCCAGGGCAAGTCGGTGTACCCGCTGAGCACGCTGACCGTCAGCGCGAAGCTCTACTACGGCTACGGCCACGGCAAAGGGTGCGAGTTCTCCAGCCTAGGAAGAAGCAAAGGACGTAAGAGGGAAGTACGTCTTGTGCACAAGCAGCACAGCGACATGGAATTCCTCCAGCTGACGGAGTACACCATGCCGCTGGTGCTGGGCGTCAAACCGGCGCGGACTGTGTGTTCGATCGGCGGAACATGATGAACGCAGCAGCCTTGGCGGTTTGTTGGTCTCGCCGACGAGATCTGAGCCGGGGTTATCGTGGTCGACCATGTACGCCGGCCGCGCCGTGGTCATGTGTCCTCGGGCCGCTGCCAGCAGTAATGGTTGGTGTCACCGTCGCCGACCTTTCGGCCCACAGCACGTTCGCCACGCGCCACTCGTAGAAAACTCGCTCGCGTGGCTGCGGCAGCTCGCCCACACGCCTACATGGACGCGGCGGCCTGCTTGTGCCTGCCCAGCGGCGGCATCATGCGATGATGGGAGGAAGAAGACGACTGTTTTTAAAACAACCCCTCTTGGAGTTTATAAACATTTATGTGATTTTTATGCTCCTGCTAATCTTCTATTTGAGCAATAAGTCTGATCTCAATACGTGGACACAAATTAATCTATAACCGTTTGGATGAATATGAAACTCAAAGAGAGTTTAAAGACCAAATTAAAATAACACACTTTTAAGTTAGAGACTAGAACGACATGTCTCATGAGTTTAAGGACCAACCACAAGACACAAGCCTAGCTACAAAACTTGCCTTTCAATTCTTTCCTTTTGTCTCTGCACGAAGAGGTTGTCATCGAGCAATATGTTCTCGCGTGCCTCTTCAGCAGCTCCATTATTAGTGTATTCTGCTACCACTTCAATCTCTGTATTGTTGGGGCCTTCGTTAGCAGCCCAAGACGAACTTTCATGCTGGGACGATAGACATGATGTGTGTCTTCCAGGAAACTCCATCTCAAGATTGATCCTCTCTCTCTCTCATCGACCCCAAGGATCCTAATGCAAGCATGTATATATATATATATATATATATATATATATATATATACACACACACACACACACACACACACCTGGATTGGGTGCCGACTCCCGACGATGCTCATATTTTTGTTGAAAAAAAAAAAATTCAATTCAATAGTCTTATACGATATATATGACAGAATTCGCTTAATAGTGGCTTTGATATCAAGATCATTGACTTTTGCTTGTGTATGAGATCTGGATCATTTTGTGTGTGTTTGTAACAATGACCAGCTATATGCATTAATCGATCGAGGCTGGAATATCAATATATTCCTTTTTTTTTAAAAAGCTTTCTAAAAGATATATTAAAATTTTACTTCTATATGCGCAATCCTTGCCTGACTATCACTGCTAAGTAAACAAAAGCTAGTAGTGATTATGTTCACCGTCAGATATAAGCCTAAAATAAATACAATGATCAATGATACTGTTCACCTACTCCATCCGTCTCTTTTTATTTGTCGCTTCGCTTCCCGAGACACAAATGCCGGCAATTTTAATAAATAATAAATATCATCGATTAGTATCATAATTAATATCATCGGAAAGATCTTTAGATCTAGTTTTTTAACAAAATTATTTGAAGATATAAATATTGTACGTATTTTCTATAAATCAAATCAAACTTGTGGCACGTATCCCACGGCGACAAATAAAAAGGGACGGAGGGAGTAGCAGTGAAGACCCCTATTAATATCAACTTAACCCATTACCTCGAAAAAAAACGTGGGTGCCTTCACTCTATGGTGGTTTCTGCCTTGATACAAAACTACTACGGACAGGATTTTCATAGGTGGGCAAGCTAACTGCCTCCAGCCCATAGTCACGGTTAATCGTCATTTACATAGAGGCGGGCATAAAACCACCCAAAAACCAAAAACATCAAGTGTTTCTTAATTAAAATTCAAACCCACAACAAACATTCCTACCGCTACACCAAACATTCATATGTATTCCCTTTGTCTATTTCAAACTATAAGTCGTTCTGGCTTTTTTAATGCATAGTTTTTATATTGTGTCTAGATATAGACTATGTTTAAGTACATAGAAAAAATATAAATAAACTGAAATAAAAAATAACTACAAAATTTTAGATTTTTTTTAAGCGCTACAACTTGGTATAGGATATGCCTCCAGTCGAGATCTGAGATTGTATCGGGGAGTTTGATTTGAATGGCCAAGAGGATTGTCATATATGGAAGCTAGATGAAAGTAGCAGTTATTCATCCAAATCAGCCTATAGAGCATATTTTTGGACCTTGGAGACGTCTGTGGAAATCTTGGGCACCAAACAAGTGCAAAATGTTTCTGCGGTTGGCTATCCATAATAGGCGTTGGATGGCAGATAGATTGGCTAAATGGGGTCTTCCCCATCCACTTAAGTGCCCCTTTGTAATCAAGAAGAGGAGACGACACAACACATTCTAACTACATGTGTGGTAGCAAGGCGAGATTGGTTCAGTTTGTTTGCTCCACTAAACCTTTTTGGGTCAGTTCTGCATCAACATGAATCTAGCTTCGCTGAATGGTGGTGCAGACTATTAGAAGAGTGAAGAAAGAGGGCAGATGTTAATTCCCCTATCATTTTGGGGCTTGCATGATCTAGAAACACAGAGGAATGCTTGTGTTTTTGAGGGTGCCTCTCCTTGAATTAACTCTTTTGAGTTTGCTTAAGGATGAACATAGTCATGAACACGGCCTCAGGTGTTAATTTAGCCGGTGCTAAGAAACTGCAAGGTCTAGGCCTTGCAAGGGTTGCCTAATTCCTTAGGCGTGGTCAATTCTCTTGGTGTGTTCTATTTCTTTAATTTAAAGCTTAATATTTTAGTTTGGATCCCTGTCTCTTATGGAGACCCTCCTTTTTTTCACCTCTAATATTATGAATCATCGTCGCTTTTCTGCGTTTTAAAAAAGGTATATATTTGATAGGTATAGATTGTTTGATAAAGACATATAAAATGGAATTCAGTGTCTCAAATTATCAGGTCAAATGTACAACCAATGAAAAACTTGTGTACGGTGTGATGCCTGACTTGACGCCCTGATGGGGGTTGTACGTGAGAGTGACTGTTATCCGGTACCACAGCGTCCACACGTCATGTTCTTTTGCATGATTTGGTCAGCATGGATGTACATGGTTTGAAGATGGGGATTATGAATAAACCACGTGGAATTTAATTCGTCAATTCCTTCTGTGCGCTCCTACTTACATTTTTTTATATCCGTGTCTACCTTCGCTACTACAGCTAGGATCTGTATAGGTGTAACTCAAGATGCTTCGTAGAGGCGGTTAGCCCAAACACCTCTAAGTTTTCATTACTAGAAGTTCATAATTTATAGAGGCGGCTGTCTAGCCGTCCCTAGAAATGCAATTTGTAGGGTGATTGAGACAATCGCTTCTAGAAATCAATTTCCAGAGACTCTACAAATATGTTTTATAGAGATGGCTACACCATGTTCACATGGTAAGAACATATCACTATGGTCTACTTCATCCGTCCCAAAAAGACCATCATTTTTTTGGCGTAAGTTTGACTTAATTTATAGAAAATACGTGCAATATTTGTATCTCTAACTAAATTTATTAAAAAACTAAATTCAAAGATCTTTTCAATGATACTAATTATGTACCATAAATATTAATACTTTTTTATATATATTTAGTCAAAGTTGATTCTTATGTGATGGAGGGACTAGAGTTCATGAGAGCCACTGCCACCGGCTTGCTCCTTGCCGTCGCCACCATCACACCTAGGGCCCTTCTCCTTATTATTCGGTGTGTCTGCGGGAGACAAGAAGGGGAGGGGCCCATCCTTTTCTCACAGTTTTCTAGTGTCTTAGGGTTGAATCCAAATGAATTTCTGCTAAAAGCAGATGATTTTCGATCGGGGTCGTGTGTGCTGTGATGACTTTGATGATTGCCATGATGAGATCACCGTTGTAGGCGTCGATTTCATCAATAGACGACCGTTTGTGACTTTCATCTGCAAGGGGCGGGGTGCTTCTGAAAGTTCCCTGTGGATATTAAAGCATGTCCAATATTTTAGGGTTAGTCATTGGATTTAGTACAAGGATTGTACTTTGGCTCCGGTGATCGAGGGAAGCCATTAGAGAAGAAGATGATAGAAGAATCTAGATAGAATATTATATATTTTTTATTTCAGATTTTTTTTCATCTATAGTTTAGGTATGTGTTGTGCCAAGATTTAATATAAGTCTCATTCCCTTTGGAAAAAATATATCACTATGACATAACAATATAGCTTGCTCTGCTTCTCGTGCACATGGTCCTGGAGGAGTTGTGTTGAGTCAGTGGCAGAACCAGATAGGCTAGTAGGGCTGTGGCACCCTAACATAATGAGAAATTTCATCTAAAAACCACAATGAGAAAAGTACCATAAAGTACTTTAGGGTCTTTTTGGTCAGTTGCATAATTCTTTATCTAGGCTTGTACAGTAAAATCCATCCTTGTTTTGTTACACACACGCATCCATATGTAGGCTAGCACTATGCACAAAAACCCAGCCTACATCACACTATTCAGCCAAATTCTCTGGATCCAGCTATACATCTTTCCTCATGCACCTATTCTATAGCCCACAACACAGTCTGGCCACTTACACAGGGAATCAACCACACGCATAACACATAGGTCTTCCTATATCCAGGTGAACCAAACAATATCAAATTGTATTACCTTGTCTAACTTAAGAGTATACTATGCAATACTACTAATTCGAAATAACCAATCAGACCCTTAGTCTACTAGGTCATAACATGTGTGGTGCCTTGCCAATAAAGGTTTTGCAACTTTGAAATCAAATCGAGAATTACTGGTGAGAGTGAGAAGGGCGATGGATTGAGAGTTGAAAGAGAAGTGAAGAACGATAAACTGAGAAAATAATGCAAACATGCTTGTATGTTGCAGCAGGAGAAAATAACTATCAAACATTAATTCATGGGAACATCGATGCAAATGGTACATATCTTCTTTTTTTCATTATAAAGTTTAAATTGTACCCTATAGTCTTTATTTTTATATCTTAATTAGCCTATAGCAAGTTAAAATACAATCTTGATAGATTTTTTTCCTTCTATTGCAAAGCACACAAATATTTAGAAGTAAATATATCATACTTTAATTTTTATATATTATTCAAGTGTTGCTATAGTTTTTTAGAAAAAAGGAATATATTAAATACCCTAGCTTCTGCATTGATTAATGCATATAGTTGTTCCTTATTGCAAATGTTTCAAATCCGAATGATAATCCAAGAGATCACAAAAATAAAGGTTTGAGACATAACTTGAGCAAAAGTTATAACGAGAGAATACTAAATAGTAATCCTATTGCTAAATCTCCAGCTGTGTCATGCAAACACTAGTTAAATATTGAGTTCTAGGAGCCTATATATAGAATCTGCAGTTCTAATCTCTGATTAAAGTCAGCAATGAGAGTTGTCGACGTGTAAGGTTTGGTCTATTTGTTGCTGAATTCTAATACGTTGTTTCTCTCGATCTTTCACATGCTAGCCCTTGTCTGGATTATAAAGATATATTTATTTAGACTAATTTAGGAAACGAAATTCTCAAGATTTCTTCAATTCACGATTTGATTAGTTGGACCAGTAAAAGATCCATATTTTAACATAAATAAGTTTTGCTCTTAATCAAAACTATATCAATAAATTAGTAGTGAAACTCTTAAGGAAGAATCAATGTTTAAAGGCTATTTATTCAAAAAAAATGTTTCAAGGCTATAATATTATATTTATAATTTATTTCAAATTTTTATAGAAAAAACCATTGAAGCGGAGGAACAAGCAAGAAAAACCACTAGCAAAAAACAGAAGATCAGGGAAGAAATAAACTGGAAACCAAAGCACTCATCATGGACGGAAAAATAGAAAACCAAAACGCCCACGAACGGGAAGGGAAAAAAACGGAATACCAAAACCCGAAACTCGCTGACGGTAAACAGAATAAAGACGTAACGGGAAAGGTCTAAAAAAGCGGCCATGCCGTCTAGGAAGCCGTATTTGGTCGCACGGATTGTCCAAGATCCGTACGATGTTTTGTCAAGATTGTCCCTCTCGTCCTAACAAGATCTTGCTATTCTATACCTAACTTTGAAAATATGTTCCTCACATCTCATTATTTTTCTTTCTTTTCCTAAAGGGGAAGGAGGAAATTAATATGCATCATTTGACCATCGCAGTTCACACGCAAGTATTTCTCTTGCCACAGTCCTTAAGCTGGTGTTATTTCAATGGTACTAGATCTGTCGTTGTCAATAGCGAACGATTTTGGCGGTATTCAAAGTTTTGTGTGGTGAGGATGTTTATAGATGTTCATTTCCCTTGCTGCCTATCCAGGGCAATTGTCAAGCTATAGTTGTAGCCTTGTAGGCCATCGAAGGAAGAATACGACACAATGATTATCCTTTGACGCACTTTTAATTGTTTTCTTGTGAATTTATCCATCTTTATACTATATATTATTTTTCTTGAGATATATGAGACTTTCTTGATCAATATCATATATATATAAGCCTGTTGGAATGTATAGGTGTTAATTTTTAATTTAAATTATTAGCTTTAGCACATCCAAATAGAGGCTAGTAATTGAGCTAATTTGAGCAACTCCAACAGTTTGCTAAAAGCACTTGGCATCCTAAAATTTTTGCCAAAACCACAAAAAACAGGCTCCAACAAGTTGACAAAACTACTTGCTATTTTTGTGAGCTTGGTAAAATTCCCCCTTCACTTGCCAAATATGCCAAGTCCTCCATCGCTTGGCATCACGTGTATCCCAATTTGCCAACTAGTTTTGCCAACTTGTTGGAGGCTCAATTTTGTGATTTTGGCAAAAGTCCTAGGATGCCAAGTTCTTTTGCCAAGCCCAAATAGCAAACCGTTGGAGAAGTCCTCTTTTTTGCACTTGGCATTTGGTTTTGAGACTTGGCAAAACTATAAATTTGCCAAGTAAGTTTTAGCAAACTGTTGGAGTTGCTTTAGCAAATCTATAACTATGTTGGCCAAATAGCTGACCAATCTTTTTGAGAGTCGTGGCTCGTTCCAAATGGGCCTTACACGGCCGAAGAAAAAAAAATTAAATGTTTTAACGCTTCGGTCTCCTCGTGTAGATATATATTTTCATGCAGCCCGAGGCACGACGGCCCGCCCACAGCCCGTAATTTTGGCCCGGCCCAAACACGACACGGCCCGGTGTCCACCGGGCCCGTGCTTTAACACGCAAGACGGATGTGCAGGCCGTGCTTGGGCCCTACCCCAAGCCCGTGGGCCAGCACGGCACGGCCCGGCCTTTTTAAAGAGGCCCGGTAGCAGCCCGGTGGGGAGCACAGCGCCCCTCCCCTCCCGTCATATATAAGGGCGGCGCCGCGGCTCCCTGCCTCCCTCCCCTCTCACCCTCAACCCTAAATCACTTTTCTCCACCCGCCAGCCGCCACACGCAGCCGCCGCTCTCGCCTCCCTGGTGTTCGACTATTCGTGCTCCTCATCCTCCTCGACGACTACGGTGACCTCGACCCTGCCGCCGCCGGCGAGCCGATCTGTTCTCCTCCTCCCTGATCCCCTCCCTCTCTCTGGTCTCCTGTCTCCCTCTCCCTCTGTCTCTCGCGGTCTCTCGCTGAAAATGTGAGTTCTTGTTCCTGTCCTTCCTCCTCCGCCGCTTGCCGTCCATGCTAACGGTGTTGTCGTGTTCTCTCTGGCCTTTGTGGATGCCCTGTCTTCTTCCCCGGCACCAAGCTCCGGTTGCGAAGGTCCTAACCCTAACCCTAACCCTAACCCTAACCCTAAGCTCTAACTTCTAACCCTTCTTCACCTCTCGTATTCTGCAGGTCGGTAGCCGACGCTGCATCCTCTAGCTCCGGCGTAGAGCGAGCTCGGCGGCCACCCGCACCGTCGAGGAACGGTGCTGGAGAGACGGCCATGGCCGTAGACGATGGCGTCCTCGGGCCAGATCTGCCCCCTGAGAGCGAGAACGACGACGACGAACGTGAGGACGCTGCTGCGTTGTTCGGTATCGATCTCGGAGATAGCTCTGTTCCGACTCCGATCGATGTCGACGGCGATGGTGGTGGAGGAGCGACGGCAACTGGGACCACGGCTGCCTCCAACAGCTCTTCTCCATCTGTTGCTGGTACAGGTTCAACCAATGGTAAGCGCAAATCCCCTGTCTGGAATGATTTCGAAGAGATCTTTGAAGAGATTAATGGTAAGAGCATATGCACTAAAGCTAGGTGTAAAATGTGTAAGCATGTTTTGTCTGCTAGATCGAATTGTGGCACTAGGCACTTAGGGAGGCATCAGAAAACTTGTAGGAAGAAAACTGATCAAAATGCTAGAGTGCAGTCTAGGCTAGCTTTTAATCCTGATGGTTCTGTCTTTAACTGGGAGTATAAGCCTGAAGTTGCTCGTGCTGAACTGTGTCGATTGATTGCTAGACTTGATTTGCCTTTATACATTGGTGAGACTGAAGCCTGGGAGGAATATATTGTTCGTGCTCATAATCCTAGGTTTGTTAAGGTGTCTAGACAAACTACTACTAGAGATCTAAATAAGCAATTTATTGAACACCGTAATATGCTTATGAATTCTGTGTTGGCTGGTGCTTCTTCTGTTGCTCTTACTTCTGATATTTGGTCTGGTAAAGCTAAGGAAGATTACATTAGTGTGGTTGCTCATTATGTGAATGCTAATTGGGAGTTACAGAAAAGGGTTTTGGGCCTTAGATTGATTGAGGTGAAACACAATGGTGCAAACATTGCTCAAAGAATTGCTTCTGCTGTTGAGGAGTATGGTCTGATAGACAAGATTTTTGCTGTTAGTCTAGACAATGCATCTTCTAATGTTAAGGCCATGGAAACTTTGACACCTATGTTTGCTGGTTATTTGGGTCCTGATCCAACACCAGAGCCTGTTAATCCTGATAAACGCGTTTTATACTTGTTGTGCATCAACGTTGTGCTTGTCATATTATTAATCTAATTGTGAAATCTGGTTTAAAAAGGTGTAGAACATATACAGATGACATAAGAACTACAATTAACTTTTTAAATTCTTCTAATCAAAGAATTGCTCTGTTCAGTAACTTTTGTAAAGCTCAGGGTCTAAGACCTAGGAAGTTTGGCTTGGACATGGATGTTAGATGAAATGCTATATACCTTATGCTTAAACATGTGATTCCATATAAAGATGTGTTTACTGTATTCATTAATTCTAATTTTGGTTCTGAATTGTTGACTGCAAGACATTGGAATGTTGCTGAAAAGATATTAGAGTTATTGGAGATATTTTATGACTCTACTGTTGTTCTATCTGGTGTTTACTATCCAACTAGTCCACTAGTTCTGCACCACATTCTTGAGATTGCTTCTCATTTGCATGCAAGTGAAAAAGAACAGAATCTAATGCATGTTGTTTATCCTATCAAGCTAAAATTCATAAAATACTGGCACGACATACCTATGTTATATTCCTTTACATTTATTCTTGATCCTAGAGCTAAGATGAGAGGCTTGTACAATGTTTTGCAACTGCTTAAGGATTGCATTGGTTATGACTATACTCAATATTATGCTAATGTAAAAATTGAACTTTTCAAACTGTTTAACAAATATGAGAGGAAGTTGGGTTCAACTAGGTCACAAAGGATTGCACAAACATCAGTGCATACTGGTAAGAAAAAGCAGGCATGGGGAAGGATCTTTGGAGGTCCTGGTTCTGGTGTTGTTGGTCCTCCCCCTGTCTGTACCTCTTCATCCTCTTCTTCTGTTGGTGCTGTCTGTGAGTTGACTAGCTTACTTGGACAGTGACAATATCACCTCTTATGAAGATGACTTTGATATACTTCTCTGGTGGCGTGATCACAAGCTAACCTATCCAATCCTATCTATATTGGCTAGAGATATTATGGTTGTTCCTGTTTCTACTGTTTCCTCCGAGTCTTGTTTCAGTTTGACAGCGTAAACTCTGGAGGACAAAGCGCCGACGCTTATTGCCCAAACCGTGGAGATGCTAACCTGTTTGAAGGATTGGAAGCTAGGAGAAAAGAGAGAGCAGCATGCTATTGAGAACCAGGAACTTGAAGATGCATTCACCAATTTGTACCTGGATGAAGAAACTGCAAGTGGTGGAGCTGGAGCTGGAGGTGCTGGTACAGCGTGAGGCAGAGGGGAAAAGTAAGACTTGAGAGTTGAGAGATGAGAGCTTTTGGAGGGAATGAGAGTTGAGACTTGATAGAATGAGTCATTTTGTGAGTCTGAGAGTGAGACTTAGACTGAGAGATTGAGAGATTCATGCTTTGAGAGTGATTCACTGCTGTCTGCTGGCTTGTAATAACTTAATATTTGCATAATGCTTCTTAGACTTAATTTAAGAGTCGGTGTGTTTTTTTTTTCCTTTCTAGGGTTTCTCACAAGGGTGAGTTTTACCTAGAAAGGTTTTTAATGAGGCAGCATTGCACATCAGCTCAATTTATTTTGAATCATGTCTTTATCATTGGATCTGTTGTTTGCTACTGCCTATTTTGCTTTGCCTTTTATTGCATTGTCATTTCAGTTGTCTACTATGAATTTTATTGTGAATGTGTCAAATTTGAGTTGATACTGTGGTTTGTGAGACTGAATGTGTGCTCATGAAGTTGTTTTGAAAAAATAATGCCAATGTATACTGTCTAATTTGAGTTTGCTACTTTGCTTTATCTGTTGAGTTAATATGGAAAAAAACTGTCCTTAAAGGTATTTTTTTGAGATCCCGGGCCTTAGGCTGGCACGGCCCGGAAATTCAACCGGGCTAATCGGGCTGGCACGGCACGAATTCAAGCACGACGTGCCGTGCTTGGGCCTCCACCTAAGCCCGTGGGCCGTTGTGGCACGGCACGGAGGCACGGCGTCTTTGTGTCGGCCCGACTCCATCCGGGGGCCGTGCCTGGCCCGTGCCCATGCCAGGCCGTCTTGGGCCGGCCCGTTGGCCATATATACGTGTAGACGTGTCGATGGACAATAGTACATTTTTTTTTTTTGAGCAACACATCAAGTACATGATTGATCCACCAGGCCGGTGGCAATCTTCCACGTGGACCTTAGGTCCAATCGCGAGCAGGCCTTTAGCCATTCCCTGGTATTTGGTTTTTGTTCGGCTTTGGTTCAGTTTGTTAGCTATAAAATCGTTCCTAAAAAATATGGCTGATCGGTTTCCAGATAAAATTAGAAACTACTAGCTACTTTGGTTTTTAGTTATTTTGGTTTGATTCTGGTTCTAACGAAATTAATCGAATTGTTTCTGCAGAGATTAAAACAACAAAGAAATATACAGGTTATAAAGCAAATTCAAACAATACCACATGTATTTTAGATAATAATACTCCCTCCGGTCCATTTTATCTGGGATACACGCATATCAAGATTTAAACTTTATTTTTTTTACCAACAATTAAGCTAATATTTTTTACTATTATAATACAAACTTTATATATTTGAATTTATAAGTAGACATACCATCCAATGATTATAAATATATGATCATAAATAATATAATATAATATAAAAGCAAATAAATGGTCAAAATATAATTTAAAAAGACTGTGCCAGTCTAAACTACGCCACATAAAATAAACTGGAGGGAGTATTTGATAAAGGGAACGGTGTCTCTACCTTTTCAGCAATGCAAGTTAGTGGTTTGAGTTGAATCCTTGGCTCTCTAGTTGTCCTAGGCATATGGTGTCTTTATGGTGAAGTCGTCTTATTATAGTCATGTTCTGATTGAAATTTATAGTTGTGAATGGGTTTTCCGGTTTGTACCAGTAAAAGAAACTAATACTTTAGTTGAGTTGAGTTGGGCCGCGTTTCGATCGAGTTGGATAGTTGTCTTAGTGGGTGAGAAGTTAGCGCTGAAGTTGTGGGTAGTATGATATATTCCTCCCTAGTTGAATGGTCCTTTTTGTTGTAAAACACACGGACTGTATCCTAGAAGGAAAGAAGAAGAAGAAATCCTAATCCTAGTCCGTTTGTATGTGGACTCTTACCAAAACTCTTAGCCCTTGGCAGGACTATATATATATATATATATATATATATATATATATATATATATATGGGAGCTCTATGTTGTAATTACCAATAATCAAAAAAATAAAGAATAGTCTCCCTATCTTGTGTCCACTTGTTCTTCTACTTTTATCTACTATGTTGATCATGAGAGATGAAGAGGGAAAAGTCCTAACCGCTGGCAACACGTTTTATAACACGTTAATCATCATGAAGATGAAATCTAACACATTAAGCGCGCGCATCATTAGTATTGGGTATGCAGAACAATAAATTATCTTATGTTTAGGAAATAACAGAGATGGAATAATCTCATATTGTGAGAATATTGGGAGAAAATAATGTCGACAATGCTACCTCTATAATTACAAATATTTCTCTTATGAGAACCCAGATCCGGAAAACAAAGTCCATGGCAAAGTCGCTTGTAGCGATTATATCGGGTCAATGAAGAAAGCAATTGAGGTTGAATCTCCTACTAATAAGAAATACATGTCTTAGCTTCTATGCTTGACATTTAGTAGCTTCAAGCATAATTTATTTTATAGTGGTGATATGTAATAATGATCCTTCTAGGAGTGCAACATATGCATGTCCAATATATCCTGGTCCGAACATAAAGTTGTCTAGAAACTCCAACTCAACTTCTATTTGATATTGAGTAATTCTGGATGATGAATTTGAATACTTCTAGTATTCTGCTATATCTCTGGCAAATGAAATGGATGAATATGAAATATGCAGTTAATAGATAGATTATGAAGATCCATACAGTTTCAAAGAATATAAATAACAACATATGGAAATTAAATCTCATACAAGTATTAAAAAGTCTAAGGTATAATATATTCCTAAATGAATATTGAAGTCTCAAGAAGAGCATGTCCCGAAGAAGTAGTCATCGAATGACTTTGTAGCGAATAAAACTATCGCATTGTATATATCACATAACAATCTCTCTTGCAGTAGAGAATATATCTCATAGAAGAGAAATGTTATTTACTGAAAATAAGAACATCCTTGAAGGAGTTAATCCATGAAGGATTTACCAGTCGATTCTTGAATAATTCTAGAATAACACCATTAATCCCTCAAGTGAGAATATAGACCTGAGAAAAAAGTGTGAGGAATATTAAATACCATGAAGGTGTCATACAAACACTCAAAAAGTGTATATTGTAAAGCTAGCAGTACATTGTAAAGCTAGCAATGAAATATTGATATCCTCTAAATACCACAGATGGTATAACAATAATGGTGATTTTGGCAATTGAATTATCCCCTAAATGTCAAATGTAAGACTGGATTTATTATTGAGTGGAATAATCTAAATCCTGAAGATTTATAGAATATATATTTTAAAAAATCCACTAAAGAAGAATTATAAGTACTCAAACTCTAGTAGAAGTTTGATACACTGTCTAGAAGATATTTAATATTTACCTCCATGATCCTCCGAAAGGATTTATTATCCTGAAATATAAAATTTTATTTGTTTTGCACAACTAATAAGTGGTAATTTATGCATAAAGCATATTGCTCTTATTTATACCCATTATAATTCATAGAAGAATTACAAACCAATATTTTGAAATATTTAGTATTATGGTACTGCAATAAATAAGAGCTCGAAGGTAAACCACTAGAATTATAAAAATTAAGCAGATCATATTTGCTAAAACACTGAAGTTTATGCATAGATCATGAAGATCAAGATCAATATCTATTCATGAAGAATAGACTGTCTGAAAGATTGATTAAGAAGGTTAAATGTTGTACTCTTTTTTTTTTCTATGTGAGTTTTTACTCGAAGGTTTCTCACACAAGATTTTTAACGAGACGACATGTGCAATACAATTAACAAATGTGATGTACTCTTTTCTCTAATAACCGTTTTTCCTACTAGGTTTTCGGATGGAGTTTTTAATGAGACATGTGCATATCGTGGTAATCGCCCAAGGGAGAGTGTTGTAAAACACACGGACTGTATCCTAGAAGGAAAGGAGAAGGAGGAATCCTAATCCTACTTCGTTTATACGTGGGCTCTTACCAAAACTCTTAGCCCTTGGCAGGACTATATATATATGTGGGAGCTCTATATTATAATTACCAATAATCGGAAAAGAATAAAGAATAGTCTCCCCTATCTTGTATCTACTTGTTCTTCTACTTTTATCTACTATATTGATCATGAGAGATGGAAAGGAAAAGGTCCTAACAAATGAACAACATGTTTTATAACACTTTTTTGTCCGTTCCACTAAAAAAAAAACTAAGCCAACACTTGTTTGATTTTTCTTTCTCTAATAAAAATAGCACCAAAACTTTTTGTCGGCTTTAAGAATGATGTTACCCATTTGATATTATGAATATTTTATTTTTTTTCCTATAAACATAGCCAAACTTAATATTAATTTACTAACTCAAAACCCATCATATTTTTTTCCTTGCCGTTCATTTTCATTCGACTCTCAAATTTTATTGATTTGAACGCAAATAATTCAAAATTCTGATCCAAATTAACAGTAGCACCAATATGCTAATAATCAGTTATTGTTCATTACAAACGACATATGACTATGAACGGAGCCGAAGCAATTTTATACGTGGAGGTACGGCTGAGTTCAGGCCAGGCGTCAGGCCACCTGACGCACGACGCCGGCGCGCGGAGGCGGCGCCGGACTAGCGGCCGGCACGGTGGCGTAGACGTCGAGCTCGAGCACCATGTGGTCCCTGGACTCCATCCTGGCCGTCCGCCACAGCACGTGCCCCGTGGCGCCCCGGAACGCGCCGGTGCCGCCGACCACGGCGAGCTCCCCTGACGGCCGCCGAGACGTCGTCCCGGCCCACGACGGCGACGGTGCTGCCGTTGTACGCCCCGCCGCCCGTGAGCGCCACGGTCATGGACACCTCCAGCACGGGCTCCGTGAGCGACGCCAGCGTGTACGTGCCCTGGGCGCGCCCGACGAGCCGCGACGACGACGACGACGGCGCGCTGGGCCCGTCCGTCAGGGCGTCGTCGAACACCGTGGTGTCGCCGAAGTGGTTCCCGGGCATCGCCGGGTGCGCCGCGCCTGGACCCTTGACCACCTGCACCGCCGTCTGCCCCGGCCCGCCCGTGATGTCGTGCATGTAGAAGTGCAGGTGTATGAGGCGGCTGCGGCCCCCGCCTGCATGCTCATGCGCCGCCGCCGCTGGCCCGGTGGCCATGGCGAGCGCCGCCGCGAGCGAGACAATGAGGAAGAGGAATCGAGGCGCCGATTCAGCCATGGTCGTGGACGAGGACATGTAGCTGTAGCTCGGCGCCTCGGCTTGTACGAGCGTCGAGTGCTGTGCTCGATCGCTTGGTTCTTGTAGGCACACCATACGTGCATGGTTCTATTGGGTTTTGGTGACCGGCCTGCTGGCCGGCACTGGTACGTGACAACTACGCTACGCTAGCCTCGCCGCCGTCTGGAATGTCTCGTCGATCAGAAAAGGCTGAGCCAACTACCAACACGTTCTGAAAACTGGCAACATGTGCTCAAGGGTTCGCGTGTAAGACATTCATATGGGTCAGGGACGTCAAACTGCTCGCGGTGAAGCCACTCAAAATCACAAATAATATAACTACCAGATGCAATGCAAGTCATTCTCTCATCCTCGACCAGCAACAGTTCCAAAAGCTCTCTACCAACACCGCTACATCCTAGGGCATGCATCGAGAACATTCAGACTGAAAGCCTGTCAGTGAAGCAAAATGACTTCGACATGGATAAGTGGATATCGATAATGTCAAGTAATAAGCAAGAAGACATATTTACAAAGCAACCGGTTGCCTCCTTAACCAAACTTGACAAAATCGGGGGCACCTGGATGATCATAGGCCTACCATATATTGTCATTCAGCATCAACCAATCACTGTGACGCTTCCATGACACAGTCACTTAGGATACGCTACTACTCCTACCTAGGAGTATATACAAAAAGAAGGCCATTACATGATTACACCAGTAGTAGTTTCTGGACCATAATCGATCAGATCTTCTCAGACTGAGCTGATAGTCAGAACAAGCCCGAAGTGGTCGCTGGGTAAGACAGGTAGCACCAGCTGACGAATCTCCTGGCGAACTTTCTTCTCTTTGATGTATGTGACACCCGGTATCGCTTCCTCCCCGATCATCTCAATGCCCTTGACCTTGAAATCTGACAACTTGCACACGAACCGGTCCAGCCTCTTCTGCAGCTTACGGTTACCAGTTAGCATGGCGTTAGCTTTCGTGTCATAGGTCCAGCCATTTTTGCCTGGCTTCAACTCGTCCCAAGCGTCGATCCACCCATCTGGCAGGGGGAAGGGCCCATCTCCTTTGTCATCCCAGTTTGTATCCCCGCAGAATATTACATTGTGGAAAGCTCCCAGAATCCTCACAGATTCATTTGCCTGGCCTACTCTTTCCTTGCTGAACATCTGGTCCCATGTAGGAGGTCCAGGGCATGGGCTCTCAAGGTGGCTTGTAGCCACCACCAACTTGATCAGACCTCCAACAATCACATCAGCTATGCACAACTCCCCGTCCCATTTTTGAGTTATAGAATGGTTTGCGGTCAAATGACTCCACAGGCAACTTGCTCATCTGAATTTGTTTGTAAAAGAGTAAATCAGGATATACAGTCCTCAACCAATTGGGAACAACAAAAATGCATATGAAATGGCATTTCTGGATGTGCAAAGTTCACCAAAGACTAAACATCAAAAAAAAAAAAAAATATGAGGCAAACAATCCAAAGTAAAAATGCCTCAACATGTAAAAGACAACATATGTGGATATTGCTGGCATGAGAATTAGCTTTGATAAAAGTGATATCATGACCATAGGTATGGAAGAGGATGAGGCTAATAGTCTAGCTAGACCATTTTGTTGCAAGATAGGCAGGTTCCCTACTAAGTATCTGGGTGGAGAGGAAGGTTACTGCCTATGCAGGAATAATGACACTTCTTAGGTCCTGTTTGGCGAGTATACCTATTTACCTCATGTTGTCAGTTATCAAGTTTCCTAAGTGGGCTGTTGAAGCTATTAATTCCCATATGAGTCTCTTTTACTGGGACATTCTGGATAATAATTATACATACCATTTAGATCATTGGCAACTAATTGCCCAGAAAAAAAAGGAGTATGGAGGTTTGAGCATTCCAGATTTTGGAAAAACCTGAACCTTTGTATGTTAGCTTCCTGGATCTCTAGGTACCACTTGGGTGATAATGGCATTTAGAAGCAAAACATTGATACAAATATAATACCAGTAACCCTAATATTTTTACTGCTTGGCTCATAATGGATCTGCTTTTTCAGAGTAATGTGAGCTGCTCATGCAGCAAGGTTGAGACATAGTTGGAAGGTGGGCAATGAAAAAAGTATTATGTTCTGGGAGGATTGTTGGTTTGGTTCTTCTAGCCTTGCTATTCAGTATTGGCCTTTATATGTGATGGTTAATGAGAAAGGTCGGACTATTGGTCAAGCCTGGGATTGAAATAATTTGAAGTTCACGTTTAAAAGGGCTGTTTCTGCCCAAGTTATGATTTATGGTGGAAGGTTGTGGAGATTGCTAAATCTATCACTTTTATTGACAAAACTATGACTCGATAGTTTGGAATTATGAGTCCAAACTCCAAAGTTAAGTACTCGGTTCAATCTTCATTGCGATGGTGAGAGTTTCAGAGGCATGACTCTGGTGTATATTCCAGCGATTTTGGATATTAAGATCCCCCATGGAGTTCAAATTTTCTTATGGCTGTTGAGTAATAACAAATTGCTGACTAGGGATAATTTGAGTAAAAAGGGACATGTGGAAGATACTACTTGTCTGTATTGTTGTGGACATGAGACGGTGCATCATCTCTTCTTCTCCTGCTGTCTGGCTAAGAATGTGTGAGTGCTATATCAGAGTTGTTAGGGTTCAGTATTGGAACTGATTTTGAATCAATTGCGAACCTGTGGCTGGCTAAAAAAAAGCATGCTCTTAACAACATATATTCTGCTGCTATTCTTTGGAGTTTACAGAAGACGTGTAATGCTTTATGTTTTCAGGGGCCAGGCTGGATAGATGTGAAGGTGGTGATAGAGGAGCTGTGGGAATGCTAATGAAGATGGAGGCTGATGCTCAAAGAAGACGCTATGAGAAAAGTCGAGGAAGTAAATCTAAAGACAGATTGGGCTGGTAAAGCTCCAACTCAGATCTGCTGGAAACCACTGCGAGCAGACTCCCAAAGAAGCCAAAGTTTGCTGGATACACATGCTGGGGGAACTGCAAGGAGTCTTCATGGGATTTCTAGAGAAGTTATAATGTTTGGTAATCGGTTTCACAAATCGGTTGTACTGAATGTGGCTTTGGCGGGCGCACCTTCGAAGACGCTTCCAGTACTGAAATAAAGCATGTCTAGGCAGGTGTGAGTATCCTTTGTTGCATGCCTGAACAGTAGTAAGCTGTAACAGCTTATCCATACGGAGTACAGATGAACATAAGAGCATAAAACAGTAACAGGATTGCTAATGTTTGCCTCACATTTTGTTCTTAATATTCTGAATTATGGAACAGGAATTTAGCTCAAATAAAGAAACATGCTGAGGTAGTAACTAAGCATTTGAAATGGCAACTAAATCCAGTATCAAACTATAAAATGAATTATATGCATCCAAAAAAACATAACCCTAGCCCCCAGCCCCCCATGTTATAAAAAAAGAAGTCATACTATAGAGTATTTTAAAATTTGCGAGGAAACTTACATAAACTTTGTAATAGAGTATTACATGCCTAAAGTAGTTGCATGCCCTCATATATCTCATACTAAGGTTGAGAAATGGTTTATACCTGCATGCAGTAGTATGGTATTCCATGACCATCTCAGTTTGAGAAATTTTTTATACCTGCATGCTGTAATATGGTCTTTGCATGGCCATCTCATGCGACAAGGAGCATTTGTATGCTTGCCACCAATCCGATTTTTCGAAAAGCAGATAAATGTTTGGAGTGACCTCCTGCAGTTCCATAAATGAATATCCGAAACCCATGTAGGAGAGAAAAAATAAGTAATGCATAGTTTGAGTTATGGACCTGGAAGCATATAAGATCTGGGTTGTGATGCTTAATAAGATCTCCAATAGCATTCATCCTTCTATTCAGTTCCAATTCCTCTCTCGAACCATACATTGTATGTCATTATTTTGACAGTCTTCTTATCCAAATGATTATTTGAATTTCCTATTGAAGAGTCATTTAGTCATCAGTGTGATGATAGCATACAATTAGGATAGTATATTTGGACATATACGAATATGAAGCCAGCTTATAACATGCATGAGTTTGCAACTTTTAAAAAAAATATATATCAAAAGATGTGATAAACATCTTTTTTATAATATCAGTTCACACAATGATGCAAAGAACAAAAATGGTGTGATCACTTAAAAGTTTCATAAAATAAATATTGTAGCCATGATAGAAAACCATATTAGCATCAAGCTGAAATATAGCCATGAACAACAACGGAAAAAAAATTATCTAATTTCTAATCAATAGAAAAGTGGATCAAGATTTCTCATTAGTGAACATCTGTATCATTATCACCATCAGTTAGGGGATAAGCAATGATAAAATTAATGCCTTTATAAAGAACCGACTGAAGCTAAATAAGATCTGGATTGCAACTTCTAAAAGAAAACACTATAAGCTATGATGTTGCAATTGTCTGGTCAAATACTATGTAAAACATAGGTGAGCTAAATCCATAAATACACGATGACACAATAATTCAAGGCACACTTTTTTGCTGGTAACTAACTTTGAGAGATGAGATGATAACATGTGTAAGACTGTTATGGATTTACAGAAAAGGTAAAACATGGTAAAAATGCATATGTTCAAAAAGTATGTAAAATAACCTGTAACTGAATAACTAATTAAAATGCAGCGTATTAAGACAAAAAAAAAAGGAATCATATATGTATTCAAGTATTAAAAAGGTGGAGCCTAAAGGAAAGAAGAAAATCAGCAATTCCCTCGAAACAGGATATCAATGTAAAACATTTGACCCAGCTAACACCCAAACGAGACAAACCACAGTCAGAGCAAATGAAGATCACTGATACACCCATATCCATGGTGGCAAAAACGCAACTCAATTTGACATCTTGGCCACACCGGATGCGACATAACTACTCATTAGCAGTTGTTAACATGTCACTAACATTTCGGCCCGTCCTACTTTCTCTGATTTTATACTAGTGACTACGTCTGAGGACAATTACGATTCAGGAACAATAAAAGGCAAATCTATGGGCAATTAGGATTCAGGAACAATAAAAGGCAAATCTATGTTTCAAAATTACCCTCTGAAACAAACGAAGGCTTCCAAAAATCTAACCTTGTTAAAGAAACAAAAAGAACCTGACTACCTCAGATATGCGATATTGGACCACATGTAACAAAAAAAAAGTAAATAAGGATTAGTGTTACAATGACATGTGGAAGCAATTCTTGCCGCATCGACCACCAACGTATATAACGGGAAAATCGAATATTTAATCCGCGAAAAAAATGGGAAACCCCTAAAAAACCTTTATTGGCGGCGCGCGCTTTCTCCTCTCCCCTCCGCCGCGCCGCCGCCCCGATCGTCAACGGCGCGCGCCATCTCCTCTCCCTCCGCCGCGCCGCCGCCTCCGCTCGTCAACGGCGCGCGCCTGAACGGCCTCCGGCGAGACCGCGCGTCTCCGCTTCGCCGTGCGCCGCTGGAGCGGGAGGAAGGCGGCGCCGGCGAACGCGCCGAAATCCAGCGGGTCGTCGGCGCAGTCCCACGACAATAAACGGAGGTTGGTAGCGGAGGACATGGCTTGGTAGATCGACGTGGCGATTCTTCTTGGGAGGGGGAGGGGAAGGGGAACAAGTGGTGCGATGGTTTGAGGCCGTTGAAGCTGCGGAGCAGCCAGAAAGTCATCCGGATGTTCGAAACTTCGAATTGGGAGATTTTCTGGCCCGGTTTGGTCCGGTCGAGTCCTGCAGGATCTTACGGGGATCTCTGGTTCTCTCCTTTGGGCCCTCAGCGAAAAATGGAAAAATAAAATCAGTCGAACTAGTGAACCTATATGATATTGATCTACTCCTCCGTTCTAAAAAAGTATTTTTTTAAAAAAATAGAACATCTATATAAATATCATTTATTTTATAATGTGTATAAATTTTCTCCTCTCCCTAGTGGTGCTCCACCCTAACCACAACGCCCATGGCCTTCACCTTTGATGATCCAAACCATAGCATTCGCCATATCCTCCTCCGCTCTACGCCACCAGGAGAGAGAGGGAGCATTGGCTCGGCTAGACCCCTAGCGTGCCCCCCATCGTGCCTCCATCCCTCTCCTACCGCTACGAGCGGCACGGCGGCGGGTGACTAGGTAGACGCCAGCGAGGTCGACTTCTCTGACTCCGCTCTATCATGGTCGCTCGACGAGTGCTTGGCGGGAGCCATCTCTTCCAACGGGGGCACCATGGCGGCTTCTCGGGTGTAATCCAGCGCAGGTGGCTCCGGCTGATCAGCTGCTACTACATTTTACCATTGCTGATTCTTTGTGTCTTCGATCGATTCTACAATCCAATAAAAATACAGGTTGCCTTGCGTCTGGTACTCATTTTGTCAAAGACAATTTTATCTAGATAGAACCCACTTTTTCCCTCTCCTCTTAAAAACATTGTTGTCCTGACATCAATATGCCTATGTGGCAATCAGATTAATTAAATGTAAATAAAACACACATGAAACTTTCACTGGGAATCTAGGATAGGCATAGTGTGAGGTCACAAAAACCACAACATAGTTTATCGTGATGACAAAACTAATAATATTCTCACTGCAAAGTTGTTCCATCGATTGACACAAAAACCTTATATAGTCATTAATAATAGGATTAAGTCCACATTTGGCCCCTGAACTATTGGTCAAGTCTAATTTTAACCCTCAATTGCAAAACCGTCTAGGGCCGGTGCTTGATCTTTCAAAACCGGACACGTTTGACCCCTGTGCTCGTTTGAAGCTGTTTGTGCTTGCGTGGCAGCGGTTTTGACCCGCCACGCGGGCGTTGACTGGCCACGTAGGACCCAAGCGCCGTCACTGCATCCCCTGCACGGCCGCCGCGGGCGAGCGCCGTCGCTCGCCCGGCGCGCGGGCCACGCAGCCGCGGCCGAGCTCCGCCGGCACGCGGGCCCAGCAGCCGCGGGCGAGCTCCGCCGGCGCGCGTGCGCGGCCGCTGCGGGCGAGCGCGGCCATGGCAGATGGAGGTCTCGAGCGCGGTCACCATGGTCGGCCACGTAGACGAAGAGCCGCATGTCGGTCTGGGCTGCGACTCCGCGCGCCGCCGGCCATGTACGAGCTCCGCGCCAACCGCGTGCTCTGCCGGACGCTCGCCAGCGTGCTGTTGCTGCTGCTCGGTCGCGACCTCCATGCGCTGCCTGGGAACCGAGCTCGGCGCTGGCCGCTCGCCCGCGTGCCGCTGCTCAGCCGCGAGCTCCGCGAGCCGCCTGTGGCGCGAGCTTAGAGCCGGCTGCGTGCTCCACCCGCCGCACGCATGCTGCTAGTGCTGCTCGGCCACGAGCACCGCCGGACGCTCGACCGCATGCTGCTGCTTCTTCTTGGCCACGTGCTGCTGCTCAGTCGCGAGCTCCACGAGCCGCCTGGGACGCCTCCATCTCCTCCTCCTCCTCGGCTTCGTCCACCTCCATCTCGCAGAACTTGTCGTGAGGTTGTAGCTGAAGCATGGGGACGCCGGGCCGAGGAAAAACTCCGACGGAGGTGAGCTCCCGGAGATCGATGGCTGCGAAGTGACATGAATTAATCCGAATAGCAGTAGATGTGTGTGTGTGTGTGTGTGTGTGAGAGAGAGAGAGAGAGAGAGCCCTTACAGTGGGAAGGCACCGGCGACTCGTCGTCGTCGGAGTGCAGGTCGAGGACAGAGACGGGGCTGAGCTGGCACGACGAGTCGACGTCCATGTCGGCCTTCACCACCCCCCCCCCCCCCCATCCGCTCCTCCTCCCCATCGTCCCCAGGAAACACCATGGCGCGAGGGTCGCACTCGCCGCTGTCCCCCGGGAGCGGCGCAGGCAGTGGAACTCGCGGGTGCCGCAGGCGGTGGCCCAGCGCAGCACCCGGCGCATGGCCCTGCTGCCCAGCACCTTGCTCAGCGCCGACCTCAGGCCGCTTGCGACGCCGCCCGAGCCGCCAGTGCCGCCGCCGCCGGCCCTCCTCTTCTTGAACCCGTGGTTGCAGAGCCTGAGCAGGCGCCGGCACGCGGCGGCGGGGCAGCAGCCGCCCACTCCTCCTGATCCTCCTGCTGCCGCCGTCGCTGACGTCCCGCTCCCGCCGCGCACGTGCCGGGGTCGCCTTGCCCTGGCTGCGGCCTCGACGAGGAACGGTTCCTGCTGCTCCTGCAGCAGCTCCGAGAGCCTCCTCGCGGCGGCCATCGCTCGCTTTCTCGGCGCAATGCGCGCACGGGCATGCCACCAGGTGGCTGAGGTGGCGGTCAATGCCACCGTGGCAGTCAAAACCGCCACCACGTTAGCACAAAACAGCCCCAAACAAGCCCAGGCGCTACAGTTGAACGGTTTCACAAATTCGGGGGCCCAAGCTAGACGGTTTTGGAGTTGAGGCCTAAAATTAGACTCGACCAATAGTTCAGAGGTCAAAAGTGGACTTAATCCTTAATAATATATTCGAGTTGGAACGGGCCCTGTTGCTATAAAATATGACATGAAGACTTTACCATCTAGAAATGTTGCAAGTCAGAACATGTCAAGAGGTTAAGGCTCCAATAATTCTCCAAAAAGTCAACACAGGCTAGTTACCTAAGAAATCGATAAACCACTTTTTATTGATGGGCGTGCGCACTTAGCTTTCCTACACATAGATCAATGGAAACCCCTCAAAGCAGTTGGCAGCAAATGGATCACCTGGAGGCATTCAGAGGTGCTTAGCTTAACGCAGATCTTTGGAGAAGAACAGATGCGATGGAGAGCTGTCACAGCTGCAAAGCAACCGGCCGAACAGAAAGCCAATGTGGAAGCAGGGAATAATGAGCTGCAAAGGTCATGTGAAACTTTGCATTGTGAATTATCAAAGAACGTGTGAACGGTTGCATCCTTATTTTCTAAAGATCAAAGCAACATATTCTGTAGTCCTTTCTTCGAACACGACAGGCAGTAAAAATTGTTTGGTATACACACCCATAGCGGGTTTCGTATAGCATCAGTATTTATTTGCTGAAGTGCGTATATAATTGCACCACTAAACTCCTAATACGAAATTCTAATATATAGAGAGTAGAGTAGCTAGTAATTAACATGTGTTCAGAGCATGTGTTCAGAGTTCAGTAGCCATTTGTGTGCAAATCAATCCATATAATGATCAACACAATCATGCAAACATAATTTTCCTGTATTTGTAACCTTTGTTTGTACTCTCCTTTTTAATATATTTATAGTCTAATAATTAGTAGGGCACCTCTTGTTCCATCAAAAATAATATGGATTTTGTATAATAAGTGATCTGAACTGTATTCGCATATAATGTTTAACCTGAAAACATCAATCCCCAAAAGCAAAGCTCGTTGGTCGTGTAGCTTATTAGACTTGATTTTTGGTAGCTTAAATTTATCATTGATGTCTAAACAAGTGCATCTAGCAATTCTCATGGCCACCATGTGGTGAACTTCACCTCTCAACATGGCCTAGTGTGCTCCACAGCTCACTACGATCACCTTTTTCGCCTCCATGAGATTACTTTCGTGCAAAATCTTTCAGCAGAATCGCTCTATATAAAGGTGCCCTTGAGTACGTAGTGTAGCAAACTGAAGCTCCACTCACCATCCTTCCATGCACGCTCCCATGGCGAGCTCCCCATGCCGCCGCCTGTCCATTTCAGTTCTACTCCTATACTGCCTCTTCCTTCTCCCGCTCACCCACGCAAGGCTTCTCCTCGCCGACAAGAACACCGCCGCCGGCGCCGTCAATGACAGCAAATCATTTTCCATCAGAGCCGGGAGTGGGGAGGGCGGTGGCCGTGGATTCGGCGTGGGCATCAGCCACGGCGGGCACGACACGTCAATCGGCATCGGTGGCGGGTTCGGAGGCGGAGCAGGCACTGCCCGTGGCGGCGGCGCGAGCGTGGGGGGCGGAGCGGGCGCTGGCGTTGGCATCGACGTTGGACATGGCGGGGTCGATGTCGGGATTGGCGGCGGTGGAGGCGGCGCGGTCAGCGCCGGCGGTGTGCATGCCGGAGCCGGTGGTGGAGGCGGTGTTGGTGTGCACATAGGCCGCGGTGGAGTCAGCGTGAGCACCGGTGGTGGCGGCGGTGGCGGAGGAGGTGCGGACGGGGGAAATGGTGGCGGCGGTTATGGCGGTGGCAGCGGTGTTGGACGTGCCGGCAACGCGGTGGGGAGTGGCGGAGGGTACGGAGGTGCGAGTGGCAGTGCCGGAGGTGGAGCAGGCAGTGGAGTTGGGTCAGCCGGCGGAGCTGTTGGCGTCGGTTCTGGAGGCGGTGGTGGTCATGGTTGAAACGATTTATCTATCTTATTATTGACTGGTGAATAAATATACTTCCTATATAGATGAACTAAAAATCCCCAAAACTGAAGGCCATGTAACATATATCGATATGGATAATTCGACGGTAAAGTGTTATACTTTACTAGTGTTGTATACCAGCCATCTGTACGTGCATGCTAAAATGTCTGTCTATCTAGCATGCATGTGCTTTTTTTAGGGCGGCATCTTATATGTGTTGCAATCTTGTGATGTATCAAGAAACACTTAACAATTGTATGAATGAACGAAATATGTATTGTATGGTGTATTGCTATACTAATTAATATGTTGGCATATACTCAAAAAGTTCCACATGGTATTAGCCAGAAAATTGTGTGATACATCTGTGTCAGCAACCCTCCTTCGATCTCTTTCTTTTTTTTTTTTTTTAAGGGAATCGATCTCTATCTGTGTGATGGTGATCTAGGAGATGACGGCCCGTCTAAGAAGCAACGACCTAGGAAGCCCAACCCGCACTACGCTGGAGAGCAATGGGCCTGATGAACGCTTTGCACGCTGTAATCCTTCAAAGAGCGCCGAGAGGGAAGGAAACGACACGCTTGTCATAACAATACTCCAAATTCGAATCTAAACTTCGTCTACCGTCCTAATTCTTCCTACCTCCGATTCCCTTCTCTGTTCTTCCCCAATTTTCCCCAAACTGCTACTCCGTTCCTCACAATCTGTTGTAATTCTAGATCTAGTTAAAGTCAAACAAATCTTAAGCCTGGCTAGGTCTGCAAGAAATCGTATCAACATGTGTGACTCCAAGCAGTAGTTACAGTTTGAGAATATATATTTAATGATGAGAACCTAATTATATACTTATTTAATATGGTAAACATGAGTATCTTTTTTGTATCATTTAGTTAAATTTATATCGTTTGACCTAGCACTATTCTAAAACTACTTCTTTTTTTTTTAAGAATGAAGGGAGTAATATATAATGGCTTACCAAAGTAATCAGGTTATTTTGCTATCGCCATGTATATAATGTGCCCTCTTTTTTCTTACACCATGAAATATATTTTGCTTTTGCATTTATTTAAAGTTGTAGAAATTAATATATTTTTCTAAAAAATAAACTAGAAAAGTTTAGTTTATAACAAGGTCAAAGTGAATTACTATAACCTAGAACAAAGTGGGAGTAGTATGGCCGATGGGACTTTGTGTTTTTTTTTTTTTTGGGGGGGGGGTGAATATATGGCCGATGGGACTAACCAACCCTAAACATTCGGAGCAACTTGCGCCGCCACCTGAGCTTCTCCTTTGGAGGATTTGTAATCTTCTATCTATAATCACCCTCTTCGTAGAGCAACTCTAGGAGACTAAATCCTTCCTAGTTAGTAGGATAGAGATTTTGATCAAAACAATACTCTCCAATTAGCTCTTTAATTGGTTAGCCAAATATAGTCATGTTTTATTTCAGATTTCTCGCTGGGCAAAGATGAAAAAAAGAGAATGACTCTCTAGAGTGCAAATAAAATATAGAAAAACTGTTGGAGAGCAGAAAGATATAGAAAGTGATTTTATACAAATGACTCTCTAATTTATGGTTTAGAGAGTTAGCCTTAGAAAGAAAAATTTTAAATTCGGCTTTGAAAAGACTCTTGGAGATAATATTCTAACGTTGCTTTATCTTAATTGATTGATAGTAATCCTTGTATCAAAAAGAAAAACATCGGTTACTCATTTGAGATTGAGAGAGAGAGAGGACCCAAACCCAAGAAAGGCCCAACCGAGGCGGCCCGCCCAACTTGTCTCTTGTGGTTGTGTGGGGCAACTATAGGCCCGTGTAGCTGTATACAGTACAAGACTAAGTATAAACAGACAGTGATGACTGATCTTTTTCACAAGAGAAAATAGCGATACGAGTGAGTGTACGTCAACTGGAAAAAAAAATTGTACTTGCACAATACTATCATTTTAAAATTGTTTCTACGGTACGGTGAAAGATTGTACGCCACATCTAATAAGCTCAGCTCAGTTTTCCCAGAGATGGCGTTTCGTTCAATGATTGCCCTGACAGAGGTGATAGCCGACAGCACCTCAGCAAAGGCTTGGATTGAAGCTTGGAAGATCGCTGAAGAAACCTCATGGGTTGACCAGAGCGGCAGACAGAGTGTGCCCCCAAGTGCCCATCACGGAGCGCGCTCTCGCTACCGACGACGAAGGCGGCGGCGGCGCCTGCTCGATTGGTGCTGTGCCTGTGGCGTGCCGAGCCGCCGAGCCAAATCCTTCGTTTGACCAACTGGCGTGAGTGTGACCGCCAGCTTATCTCTTCCTCCTTTCCGGGGGCCCGGTGCGGTGGGGCACGGCACGGCGGCTAGCTGCGATGTCGGCCACGACGCCGTGTATATAAACGCTACAAGATCCATCGTGCGTCCACCGGTTTGCGGCGTGGGGGTCTCGGGCTCTCGGCTCCGACGACTGACGGTACCCGGAGCTGGAGGCAGAGACGCGATGGCAGTTCCGGCCGCGGTGGGCGCCGGAGCCGGGCAGGGCAAGGAGTACCCCGGCGGGCTCACCCTTTACGTCCTCCTCACCTGCGCCGTCGCTGCAACCGGCGGCCTTATCGTCGGCTACGACATCGGCATATCCGGTAACCACCGTCGTCCGAGCTCTCCGATCCTTGGGAGCCCGTGGAATGAATGACCATGCTCTGCTCTGATGCGCAGGCGGCGTCACATCCATGGACGCATTCCTGCACAAGTTCTTCCCGTCGGTGTACCGCAAGGAGCAGACGACGGCGCGGGGAGGCGGCGGCAGCAGCGGCGGCCAGTACTGCAAGTTCGACAGCCAGCTGCTGACCGCGTTCACGTCGTCGCTGTACCTGGCGGCGCTCGCCGCCTCCTTCTTCGTCGCGTCCGTGGCGCGCTCCCTCGGCCGGAAATGGTCCATGTTCGGCGGCGGCGTCTCCTTCCTCGCCGGCGCCGCCCTCAACGCCGCCGCGCAGGACGTCGCCATGCTCATCGTCGGCCGCATCCTTCTCGGCATCGGCGTCGGCTTCGCTGGCCTGGTAAGTTGATCTGATCAGAGCTAGCTGCATCCAACATTTTGTACTAGTTCGTCAAGAAATGAACCCTGTTCTGCTTCTACACATTGTATTGTAGTCCATCCCAATCTACCTGTCGGAGATGGCGCCGCACCGTCTCCGAGGAACGCTGAACATCGGCTTCCAGCTGATGATCACCGTGGGCATCTTCTCCGCCAACCTCGTTAACTACGGCGTCGCCAAGATCAGGGGCGGCTGGGGCTGGCGTCTCAGCCTCGGGCTCGCCGCGGTCCCGGCGGCTGTAATCACGGCGGGCTCGCTGTTCCTCCCGGACACGCCGAGCTCCCTCATCCGCCGCGGCTACCACGAGCAGGCGCGGCAGGTGCTCGCCCGGATCCGTGGCGCCGACGTCGATGTGGGCGACGAGTACGGCGACCTCGTGGCGGCCGCGGCCAGCGAGGCGTCCTCCGGCGCCGCCACCGTCAGGCGCCCGTGGCTGGACATCCTCCGGCAGCGCAGGTACCGGCCGCAGCTGACCATGGCCGTCCTCGTGCCCTTCTTCCAGCAACTCACCGGCATCAACGTCATCATGTTCTACGCGCCCGTGCTGTTCAAGACCATCGGGCTCGGCGGCGACGCGTCGCTCATGTCCGCGGTCATCACGGGGCTGGTCAACATCGTCGCGACGTTCGTGTCCATCGCCACCGTGGACATGCTCGGCCGGCGCAAGCTCTTCTTCCAGGGAGGGTGCCAGATGCTCGTCTGCCAGGTCGTCATCGGAACGCTGATCGGCATCGAGTTCGGCGGGGCGAGCGGAGACGGCGAGGCCACCATCCCGAAGAACGCCGCGGCCACCGTCGTGGCGTTCATCTGCATCTACGTCGCCGGCTTCGCGTGGTCGTGGGGCCCGCTCGGCATCCTGGTCCCCAGCGAGATCTTCCCGCTGGAGATCCGGCCGGCGGGGCAGGGCATCAGCGTGGCCGTCAACATGCTGTGCACCTTCGCCGTCGCCCAGGCCTTCCTCCCAATGCTCTGCCACCTGAGGTTCGGGCTCTTCTACTTCTTCGCCGGCTGGGTGCTCGTCATGACGCTCTTCGTCGCGGTGTTCCTGCCGGAGACGAAGGGCGTGCCCGTGGAGAAGATGGGGGTTGTGTGGAGGACACATTGGTTTTGGAGAAGGTTCGTCGTCGCTGACATGGAGACGAAGGGCAAGGACATTGCCGTTGCTGTTAGAGAGCCGTAGTCGTACGTCCTCTGTCGGAATAGACACGTAGACTTGGAGATCGGAGGGTCACATCACATGAAACACGCTGGTTGGGTTCAGCTACACAAAAATTTGGAAAGCGACTACTCTTTCGAATTCCTACATGGTACAAAAATACTATGCTGCAAATGAAGAAGCGTACGGCCTTGTTTAGATTGCGCAAAAAAAATTGGAAAATTTTCAACTTTACAACTGTAGCACGTTTCGTTTGTATGTGGCAAATATTGTCCAATCGTGGACTAACTATACTCAAAAGATTCGCTCATGATGTATAATTAAACTGTGTAATTAGTTATTTTTTTACTTACATTTAATGCTTCATGCATACGGGCTAAAAAAACTTGATGTGATGGAGAGAGTGAAAAAATCTAGAATCTAAACAAAGCCGTAATATATCATAGTTTTTGTTAAATAAAGTACAAAATGTTTTTGTCATGGCGTGAATTTAAAAACAAAACCAAAACTATTAGAAAAGTAAGAGAACATATTTGTAAATAATTATTAGCCAATGAATTGTGTTCCTGTGTGGATCTTAAGTGAGCCGAAAAAAGAAAATATGGAACTTTTAACGGAGCCAAAATCTTATAAATTTGGAGCCAATGAGGACTAGAAGGGAAAAGGAGACACGGGCGAACACCAGGATATCGAGCTGAAGGCCGCTCCCCACCCGCTGCCAGCGCCGACGGCCGCCGCCGACTTCTCTTCCTCCACCCAATCCTCCCCTTACTCCTCCACCTTCCTTCCCCCTCCCCATCCCGTGCGCCACCGTGAGATCACGGAGTGTCGTCCAAGCCGTCCATGTCGCAGGGTCCCATCGTGATGACCGCCAGTCGCTACCCCTTGGCTGCCTCCACAAGCTCCAGATCCAAGGTGCCACCAGCGCCGTCGTAAACATCGACTATTTTCGTCAAGCAAACCGATATGGACTTTTTTCTCGATCAGAAGTCCAAGAAGACTGCCAGATGGGATTGTCAAGCAAGCGATAGTCCCCTGATTTAAGGACAGGAGAGTGAGTTTACAGGCATTTCTTTAAATGACAGAGTTTACAAGACTTATGTATAGGGAGGAGGACAATGATGAGGAGAATAATGAGCAATAAGAGCTATAACCACTGCCAATTTAGGCTGGGTTTAGCGAGTGGATTTAGCGGTCGACGCCCTACTGGCTGGCTAGGTTTAGCGAGTGGGTTTAGCGGTCGACGCCCTACTGACTGGCTGGCTACCCAAAACGAATAGAAAGAAATTGCCAGCAGGTGTATATGATTCATTCATTTTATAGTAATTGTCTTATCCCCTAATATATTTTGTTATTTGTATGCTTGGGAAAATTTAAATAATGCTGTCTTGCAAATATCCTCATTTCTAGTGGCGAACGCAATATAATGATATTGGGTGTATAAACTTTTTTCTTTTATTTTATTTTTAATCACATCTATAACAAAAAATTAACATTTAGTAAATAACACTCATACACACCTTAAACTCTAAAATTAGTCTTATGGAGGTGCTCATAGGGTTAAAATTTGCATGTGTGTTCATATGAGTAAGTGTGCATGCGTTGTCACCGTTTGTGTTTGTACTTGTGCAGTTGGCAAAATAAATTGACACTAAGTATGTGATGTTACATTGATAACTCACTTGGTGACTTGATACATATAAAATGAACACCCAAATCTACATATGTATTTATAGTGACAACTTTCTACACTTTTTCATATTTTATAATCTCCCCATGTTTATTTATTCCTTAGTACAAAATATCTAGATTTAGAGTATGCCACGTAGATTATTGTTTGCATTTATCTATTCTCTAAATATTGTCATGCAAAATATAGTATTGTATTATTTGAAGTAGGATAACTATATCTTATACATAATTGACGTTTATCTAAAAAGTTTCATAAGTAGAAATTTTTTTTATTGTATAAGATACTAGGAAGGCAAATGGGTCGACCCTCTAACATTATTCTACTAGGAGAATATTTTTGTTCTCTTAATAAAATATTGATTTTCTAGTATAGAAGTTATGTTTAATTCCAAAAAATATTTTTTCTACAAAGGAGTAAGTAAAAAAATGTTCTACCTATAAAAACAACCATTTACTCTTTTAACTAGATCAAGTAAGAGCGACAACATTCTTAGTTTAATAATTATATATTATTGTTAATTGTACAATATTTTTTCTAAATGCATATTTGTTTTTATGGTTAAACTATTTCTATTTCTATCTTGTCATGCCAAGCTTTCTTTTGCTTTACCTCATATTGATATTTTCTTTTCAACTTGTATGTCATTGTTTTTTGTTGGATTTTATTATGAATGTAGCGCCTCTACTTTCTTTGTACCTTGCTGATGATAAATATTAAAAATTAACAAAATTTATTATGGTTTATAAAATATGACTATTCTAACACACCAAAGTATTTTGTAACCTAACCTTTAATCTTGTTACAACATAAAAGTCCTTAGAAAGTAAACTATACAATAAAAAGAGAGTGCTAGAAAGACTCAACAGAGATATTGAATTGTTGATACTCTTTATTAGTTCTTATTGGAGCACAGAAGACAAATTTTTAATGAGTCTATACTAATTTTTTATTGTGGTTAGCAATGTTCTTAGTTCACGGGGAGCTAACATATTTAGCACAAAAATATTTAATATCCACTTGAAAAATTTTCATAAAGAGACAACTGTTTTATTTTAGAAAAATATTGTTATAGATGTTCTCATGAAAGTGGCTTCTAACTTCAATACAAAATATTTAATCTTAATGAAATATAAAAATTTTTCATTTACTCATTATTATAGATATCATTATTATTTATTTTATTTAAAATAACTATTGTGCTATTTAACGAGAGTGTTCGAGAATAAATATGAAATCAATGAGAGAAAAAACATTTTAAAAAATTTCATGTGGTGTTTAGATATTAGAAAATAAAAGATGAGATAGAAAAAAATGAATCAATAATTAGAATTAAATAAAATATGAAAAATAGACGGCCGTCTCAAAGAAGCCCGTGTTGTCGATGCAACCTGCCTTCCCTCTCGTTCTGTCCGTCTCTCGCTCCCCTCTCGTTCTCGGATGACTGGTCGGCCGCCGCCGCCGCCGCCGCCGCCCTAAGCCAGACGCTGAGGCTTTGGTTGATATTTTCGCCGGCGACGAGCACCCACCAGGTATTCCCACCCCATCTCTTCCCTTCCCTTATGCTGTGCGAAGCTGAGCACTGGAACCCTAACCTAAAGCTATTTAGCTATTTGATTTGACAAGCCTCCTAACTTCCAAGTTTTTGCAGAAATTATTGGGTGTACATGTGTACACCCATGTCCCTTCACTGGATCCGCCCCTGCATTTCCAACATTTGAAACCCCTTTATATTGATGGCATGTGTTTCGTTGTCTTTGGTTCCCGACTTCTGTCTTCAGTATTTGCCTAATTCTTTTTTGTCCCAATTTTTTACTGTAGATTTGAGCAGCTGACAACTCAGGCCATTATTTGATGCCCCAAGAGAATTGCGACGGTTACCTTGCCATTTTACCTTGTTGAGATGGCTACGCAGTTGCCGTGCTTCACACAGCTCAGTCCACCGTCTTCTACCTGGACAAAAGATGTCGGGAACTGCAAGGCTACGCCTGGTACGGTAGTCAGGAATGCTCGAGCTTTGGGCCACTGTCACTTCCGGTGCTGCGCAAGCCCCTGCAGTGCCAACTCTCTCAAGAAGAAAGACTCTTTCCTCGAGCTTCACCCGGAGGTATCTCTGCTCCGTGGAGAGAAGAGCGTTGAGGTTGTGCCAATGAAAGGTTCCTCTGATGGGAGTCTGTTAGAGGGTCCGGGGGTGTCGCCTGACCAGAATGACTATAACGAGGCTAAGATCAAGGTAGTTGGAGTAGGAGGCGGGGGTTCGAATGCAGTCAATCGCATGATTGAGAGCTCCATGAATGGCGTTGAGTTTTGGATTGTGAACACTGATGTGCAGGCCATAAGAATGTCTCCTGTGCTCCCCCACAATAGACTGCAGATTGGACAGGAGTTGACTCGAGGCCTGGGCGCTGGGGGAAACCCTGACATTGGGATGAATGCAGCAAAGGAGAGCAGCGAGTCCATTCAGGAAGCTCTTTTTGGTGCTGACATGGTTTTTGTGACGGTAAGATTCTAACTGATAGTTGGATTCACATTTGAAATCATTAGGCACCGAGTTTTTACAATGCTGTTTTGGTCCATACTGCAGGCTGGAATGGGTGGAGGAACTGGAACTGGAGGTGCTCCTGTAATTGCTGGAATCGCCAAGTCCATGGGTATACTTTACCGTTGGCATTGTCACAACCCCTTTCTCGCTCGAGGGGAGGAGACGGGCAGTTCAAGCTCAGGAAGGAATAGCCGCATTGAGAAATAGTGTGGACACCCTAATTGTCATCCCAAACGATAAACTGCTCTCTGCTGTTTCTCCAAATACACCTGTAACTGAAGCATTTAATTTGGCTGATGATATTCTTCGACAAGGCATTCGTGGCATATCTGATATAATTACGGTAAATATGGGCATGATATTCAGTTTTAAATCACCAAATTACACAAGTGAAATTCAAGATATTGTATTTGAGCATTTCATAGATATTTTATTTACAAAAGGTTAACTAGCTCTTCTCCTTTTCAGGTTCCTGGGTTGGTTAATGTTGATTTCGCTGATGTGCGCACTATCATGCAAAATGCAGGGTCATCTTTGATGGGTATAGGGACTGCTACAGGTATTACATTAGAAATAGGCTTTTATTTTATTAGTAATGTACTCCCTCTGTTCCGATATCAGTGTCGCTCGGGAACCACCCTCCCCTCACATTCCCAGTTCCCGAGCGACAAACAAAAAGGAACGGAGGGAGTATGATCTAACTCCATTCATTCTGCAAACTAGAATTTCGTTTTATTTACCCTGCGCGTTGACAAAACTTCTGAAGTTCTGATACGATAAGGTAGAAGTACTGCTAGAGAAACAAGTCAGTTGGTATAGTTTGGTGTTGAACAGAGTATGTTAGACTCTTAAGAGCACTTCATATGCTGTCATAACTTGAATTTTTTTTTTTTGAGGGAACAGGAGGGGCTTACGCTCCTACTGGAAAATATATTTAAAAAAACTGGAAAGTTCGTACAAGCTGAATCTTTTAGGTTTGGTATATGTTCCAAATCTTATTATCCATTTGGCATCAACTAAACAGCATTGAATGTTTCCTCCCACTTGAGTTACTGCCAGCTAATATGCAAAGTTAATTGCATGCGTGGATCTTGCTACTGAAAAATTTCAAAAGAACCACTTTGATATTTGTATGAAAATATGTCTATTGACGATAATTGCCATTTTGAGAGCAATGATTCAGGTCTAAATTGCTTGGCGCTACACTACAATTTTTTAATTACATACAAGCAGAGGTCCTCTATGACGGTTGAACTATACCTATAAGCTCATGTTTCATGTAACTCAACTTTTTTCAGGAAAGTCAAGAGCAAGGGATGCTGCTCTTAATGCCATCCAGTCACCACTGCTTGATATTGGAATTGAAAGAGCTACAGGCATTGTGTGGAATATCACTGGGGGAATGGACCTGACTTTGTTTGAGGTTTGGTCCAGCCATTTTCTAGTCTTTTCCTCAGTGCAGATTGTTTTCTGACTTGAATTCTGTTAATTTGTGGTCCCCATACATCTAGCTAACATGAAAAACTTGAGCATGCTTTGCATTTGACTTTGCTTGCCCTTTCATGTTTCAAAAGACTGGGAAAGACACGGGCAGAACATTGCTGAATGGCGTCGTCTCCTCAGGGCGACTTCGGGGTGACGCGCCTGCCTGCCGCCGCCCCTAACCCCTCCGCCCAGGACATCCCCTGCCGCTGCCGCCGCTCGGCGAAGCGGTGGCGGCGGCCCGCGGTGGCGCTCAACAAGGCTACCCACCGCAGCAACCTTAGCCCCTTCCTCTCCTGCTCCCCTTCTCGTTCTCTTCCACTGTGTGAGGTCCTCGGCACCTAGGACGGCCGCCGATGAGCCAAGACCGTCGGATCGGGGTCCCATGGGATCGCATCCGGTGCCCCCCGTCCCTGATCTGGTTCGTGGCGGGCGGGTGCTGCAGGTGGCGGGCGTGTGGATGGGGCCACCAGGCAGCCGGTAGATGCGCTGGCGTGCCTCTGCACCGGATCCAGCGCACGACGACCGGTAGGAGTGAGCTGACCCCCCTTCCAGGTCGGGCAAACTAAGCCAGCTGCCGGAGTTGGCCGGGGCGGACCAGGTCCAGGCGCCCAGACGTGACTGGCTGCCCCAGTGGCACACCGGCGTCAGCAGGGCAAGTGGTGACGCTTGCTCTGTCAGCGAGCCCATCGCGTGCGTGCCCTAGGCGGGTGGGCTTGTCGCCTACACCTCCTGCTCCTCGGCTGCACATCGGGTCTGCTTCTTATCATCGCAAAACCCGGTTTGTGGCAGGGCAGTCCTGCGTGAGGCGTTGATCTCCTTCTGGTGAAAACCTTGCTCTGGTTCTGGAGCTGGTGGTGGCGGCGTCAACAACGCCGCGTCCCTCTTGAGGGCGCCATCATGGAGGGGACAACTCGGGTCATCGATGGTGGCGCTCGTGGGTGTCACTTCCCTTCTTGAAGGCATCGAACAGCAAAGCCTGCTCCAGCCCGCGCCCGACATCGTCTATGTCCTATGTGCCTCTTCGCTCCTTGCTCCTTCCTCCCCTCTTGGGTGAGACTGGCACTCGCGGTCGGTCTTTGTCGTTGTTTCGACGAGTGTCCTCTTCTGGCGTCTATGCTCCGTTGGCGCTCTCCTTGATGGCGCCGAATATCTTATGCCGGGTGGTGTTTCCACCGCTGCCGCCGTTCCCCTCCAAGGTTTCCTCCCCATGGACCCGGATGTGCTGAAGATGTCACCATCAGTTTCACAGGAGGTCTTTGTGTCCGGTGATCTTTGGCTTGCGTGTAGTCCCCATTGCACCGGTTGGTTCCCAGATGGAGGGCGGCAGCAGAGCGGCGTAGCTACGAGGAGTGGTGCAGGGCGCAATGGGCACGGTGAAACCGGCGAGTATGCTGTTCGGTGGTGGCACAAATCAACGATTGGCTGGCGTCTTTCGGCTGGTGTTCAGGCTTATCCTTGAGTTCTCATGTTGGCTGTTGTTGTTTCTGTTATATGATGTTGTTATTGTTGCCTTTTGTTGTTGTAATCTCCTCCCTGCCCCACCCCCCCCCCCCCCCAAAATGACGTGTTAAAAAAAAGACTGGAAAAAAAGCAATTTATGATCAACTGCTATTATCATGGTCTCTATTATGTTTTATATGCACATGTTAAGAAATCACAGGTGCTTGCATTTTTATCGTTTTAGGTAAATGCTGCGGCTGAAATTATCTACGACCTTGTTGATCCAAATGCTAATCTGATATTTGGCGCTGTCATAGACCCATCACTGAGTGGGCAAGTAAGTCCAGTCTGTTTCAGTATAGTATACCCAATATGCATAAAACAACTCCTATATCTTGGATTTCCAGGAAAATGCTTTTAGTTCTGGGAAATGAGAAATTTGATTTAATTCGTCATTTGGGATTTGTTGGAAAATTCTTTTGTCCATGCAGGTGAGCATAACCTTGATAGCTACTGGCTTCAAACGGCAGGATGAACCAGAAGGTCGCGTTTCTAAGGTAACTCTTGTCAAACAATTACTAGCCCCCCTAACTTGGATGCTATGACCTATTCTCACATTTGCTGCAACCAAAGGGTGGCCAGCAAGGTGAGAATGGCCGACGCCCGTCCTCTGCAGAAGGCAGCATGGTGGAGATCCCAGAGTTCCTTCGACGAAGAGGGCCTTCTCGCTTCCCACGAGTTTGACTGTCTAGCCATGCTCCCTGCTCCTGCCCTGCACCTGTATTATATGCCCCACCCTTAGGTCAGAATTAGATGTTTTTGTATGGCACGAAGCTTTCTCTAGGCATCGTCTCTAGTGGTTCTTTCTAGTTTTGCTTGCCCCTTTCTGTGTGATAATTTTTTCCCACTGATTCTTACTATCAATAATGTGTAGCTGCTGTGAGCTCTCTAGTGCTATATAGAGTCCATAGAGAATGTGTTTTTTCCCCTCCATTGCCTGTTACACTGATTGGATGGTTATAGTGCGGCTGGTCAGTCCTGTGACCAGTCGACATGGTAGCTCAACAAGTGAAGATTGCCTGCTTGGCTTGTTTTGTTGGCTCTGTGACTGCCTATGTTGGGGACTCTGCCACACGACACTGTAATTTTGTAATGTGACATGTCAGGCTTTAACCGTTGCAGTCCAATCAAACTGTTCAAATTATCAATTACACCTTGTGTCCCAATCCCAAGAATAAATGTTATTCTAGCTGTGAAACTGGACAAATTGTGTAGACTCGTCACCATTTATTGAGGCCAGATGCTGTCTCCATTGCTGAGGATGATCTAACTCTATTTTGACAGTAGTCACGTTTGACAAATTCAAGAGAGATTGACAAGGAAGGGGAACATCACAATATCACATATGAATCAGTACAGTACTCGACGCTAGAGGCAGTTCACTTTATTTCAGACAAGTTCATGCTTGTGAGATCCGATCTTAGTAGTTGCATAAAATCCTGACTGGCAGGTAGTCCCTCCATTCCTAATCCTACCTCTTCCAACCCTGATGTTTACGAAGATCCGATCTTAGGGCCTGTTTGGATATACTTGCTAAAGTTTAGTCGGCTAAATTTAGCTGCTAGGAATCTAAACAACCTAACTAAAATAGTAGCTAAACTTTAGCTGGGTTTAGCTACTTTCAGTCTTTCACCTAGCTAAGCCAGCTAAAATTTAGTTGAGTCTATTAGTTAGAGCATCCAAACACTTCCACCTAAAGTTTAGCTAGGAAACTTTTAGCTAGCTAAAATTATATATTGAAATTTTAGCTAGCTAAACTTTAGTTGGGTGCATCCAAATATGCCCTTAGTAGTAGTAACAATTTGGAACGGAATGGAAGGAGCAACATTTATCTGACGTTTACGAAGAAGTAAAGTTAAACAGGATGTCTTTTTTTTTTTTTTTTTGAAGTGTCTGGAGGGGCCAGGCCCCTACAGTTTAGCTTTATTAAAAAAATGTATTTATCTGAATAGCAGAAACTCCTAATTCCGATCCCGACCAGGAAGTCAGGCAAACGTAAAGACTCGTGTCACTAGCAGAGTACATATTCGGTGTGTCAATCTCGTTTGTTTAGGTGCTTTATTTCAGAGCTCATCAAACCATAGCTCTGCACTGCATGTTTCCCGTGCATGATGTGCTTCACAACTTCATAGGAGGAGACGACGATGCCCACCGACGGGCCTGCGCGCGCCATTAGAGGGCCTGCACCTCTGAACAGACCTTCCAGACCTTCATTCCTGCAACGGTATCCAAAGCGTTATTCGCATTTGTTTCTGCAGTACTCCCTCCGTCCCTAAATAACTGTCGCTGTGGGATGCGTGCTACAAGTTTAATTTGATTTATAGAAAATACGTGCAATATTTATATCTCTAAATAATTTTGTTAAAAAACTAGATCGAAATATCTTTACGATGATACTAATTATGATACTAAATGATGATATTTATTATTTATTAAAATTGCCGGCATTTCTTTCTTGGAAAATGAAGCGACAGTTATTTAGGGACGGAGGGAGTAATTCTGCAAGAACGGAAGCTCGAGATCTAACGATTTGTCAGACAGCGACAAGAAAGATTTTTGAAAATTAATGTAATGACGCATTGACGCTTGCATTTGAAATGCCTGCAAAGCAAGATACTTATGTTCACAGCTGGCATGATATGATTCAGCTTTGCACCATTCAGCAATACCATGACAACAATGGCACTGACTAGCAACCAAAGGACCTCAGAATCTTCGGCAAAAAAAAAAACCCCACCCCAAGATCTCAGCCTAACTTCTATTATGAACAGATCCCTTGTTAATCTTCTAGAGGAGGGGGGCAATTGAATTGAATGTGTCACTGCTAACAAAAAAAAAAAAAAGGTCAGGTAGATACCTCCAAACCTCAAGCAATATGCGCCTTGTGTTCATGCTTAATACTCTTTCAGGATCCTTCTGCCAGCAGAATGAAGGATTCAGCGAGTCGGTAAGTTGTCAGTAGCTCACTCCAAGTTACTCAGAACGCAAAAGCAAACCAAACAAGTACAAGAGTCTAAGAAAAGCTGAACTTGGAATAGAGAAAAGGTATAATAAGAAACTAGAAGCAAGGAACTAGCCCAAAACTCTGCAAATGCCTCTATTTGTCTGCGTGTCTTGGCAAACATCAAGAGGGCAGGTAGCACCAGCAGAGATAACCCCAGCAATGAAGCCCCCAGAAGAGTTTGCCCCCAATATAATTGCTGCATTGCTTTGATCACTGAATAGTTGCGTCACATGTCTTCTAATCTGTACAAGCAGCATTTGAAGATGAAAATCAAGGTTGTCTGAACAAGCCATATATTTTTTCCTCGACCAGTTCCAACAGATCTTGCTAAGTCTGAAACTTTCTTAAGCCAAGGTATGATATAGAAAACTTAAGTAGAGTAGTAGCTCACTGGTTCAAGAACTGTCCAACATATAGCTGAGTAGGGGGCATCGCGTGCTAGTTGTGCTCCCAGACCAGTCCATAAGAGGTGGTATCCTCGAACTGTTTTCAATTTCAAAAGAAAATAGCTCAATATTCACGATAAAATGAAAACAAACTTTCATATGTATGCATTTTTGCAAACAATGCGGTCCATGTAAGTCGAGTTTCGACTAATCGTGTTTGCATCTTTTAAGTATCATGACAATAACTGTATGCTTTGTCAATTGCAACTAAAAAACAGTGGAGTAGCATAGTACATACCGTTTTCAGGGCTCCTGATGTTTTGTCCCGATGAAAGCACACCGATCAAGGTCTTCCACATTCCAGGGGGCTTCCCTCCAGCATTTGATTCTTTGAATGCCTAAATTAAAAAACAAGCAAACATTTCTATACATAATGGGAGGCAGCAATATGTTGTACTCAAAAAGTATGGCATTTTCACAAGGGCAAATTTATCTTTACTTAGCCCATTTAATACCGCTACCTACCTTTAATGGAATATGGGCAAACCGAGGCTTCGTAATTACAAAGCAGGGGGTAAAATCACAACGGTGATAAATACGAGGGTAAAATTACAATTGGACTTCAAAATAAGGGTAAAAACACAATAGCCCCAAAAATCAAACCAAGACGCATCAGTTCGACTCCTATTGTGCCGCCATTGCGAATGTTGCACCGCCACCGCACTCTCGACCTCCGTGCGCCTCCGCGTCTCCATGCTCCTCACGAGCCGGCACGGCCCTGTCACCTCTGCTCTCGCCCGCGCAACGCTTCTCCTACGTAGCCTGCGCCTATACGCGCCGCAACCAACTCCCGCTGTCCCCGCATGCCCTGTTGTGGGCAACCGCGCCGACGAATCGTGGCGCCGCAGCCGCCCCCCCTCAGTTCCAGCACCAGCGTGCCTCCGCGTCTCGCAAATAATAGACAGGGAAAAAAGAGAACACGAGGGATCGAACCCTGGTTACAGGCCACGGGCGTGGGGGCTGGGCACGGGTGTGGGATGGGAGGGGGCTGAGAACGAGGACCATACACATGATCTGGACAATTCGTTTTTGAATGAGTAAATAAAAGGAGAGAAGAGTTAGAATAAATCTAGACAGTTCATTTTGATGGCGTGGATTTTTCTAGGTAGATGAAAAAGAAGCTGCTCAGCGGAGGGCGCGCTTTTTAGTGTAGATGTAGTAAAGAAAATGACGGTGTATTAGTAGAGTAGATTGAGGCATGTGCCACGCTGACAAGTTGGCATTGCAGGGCAGAATCGCTGGGACAGGGGAGCTGCCATAAATTCTAATGACCTATGCAAACCAATCAAAGGCCTTGTTCGGTTGCAAGGAATCTTGCAACTTTTTCCAATCTCTCTCCATCACATCAATATCTACCCGCATATATGGAGCATTAAATATTAGTAAAAAAATAACTAATTACACAGTTTAGTTGTAAATCACGAGACGAATCTTTTGAGCCTAGTTGGGCCACGATTGGATAATATTTGTCAAATACAAACGAAACGCTATAGTTGCAACTTTTTCCAATCGTTACCAACCGAACAAGGCCAAAGTTCGGTCCACTTGGAATTCAGACGAATTTGAGAATAGCTCCGGGCCGAAATCAAAATGGGGGATGGCAAGCATCAGCTTTGTTTGATTGCCTCTGAGTCCGAGGCATGACGACGCAGCACATCCGCGTAGCGGCGTGGGACCATATATAGCCGACTACTCCCCTCCGTCTCGTAATAACCTACTTTTTTTTTGACTTTTTTAAAAGATCGTATTTGACCATTCGCCTTATTTAAAAATTCACTATAAATTATAAAATAAATAAATTATTATTAAAATATCTCTAATGATAAAATAAGTCATAACAAAATACATGATATTTATATAAAATTTTTAAATAAGACGAATGGTCAAACGCAGTCTTCAAAAAGTCAAAGAAAATAGGTTATTTTAAAAACGGAGGGGAGTAGCTGTGTCCGCCTGTCCGGGCGTTCCCCGACGTCAGCAACGGCAAAGCGCGCGTGTGGGGTGTGGGACCACGCGCGGTCCTAACGCGACCAGAGGCCGCCAGCCAGAGGGGATGGCCCGGTCATGTGGTCAACACAGCACACTTGCAGCAAAACTGGCCTAGGAATAGGGAGGGAGGGAGGGACCCACACCCAGGCCTTCCAAAGACGAAGGCATCCATCGCGCTTTTGTCCTTTGGACGACCGGAGCTCGGAAGCCCCGCCGGCGGCTGCCACGAGCACCTCCCTTGGTTGACGCAGGCGAGCACATCAGCCGCGCGTATGCATGCAGTTCCCAGATAAACCCCACGTTCCGAATCATCACATCAGATTCCACTTCCACCCTGCCTCCGCCGCCACCGCCAGGCCAACCACATCACGCGGCGGAGGACACCCACCAAACCCGACGCGCCGCGGCCCAGCCCGTCGTGCCGAGTCCTCGGTCCTCAGTCCTCCTCACCCGGCCAACCAACTCCTCCAGCTGCCTGTTTCTGGGCCGCACCAGCACCAGCACCAGCAGGAGCAAAAAGGCTCCTTACCCTGCCGGCTGCCGCGCCGCGTCCAGACCCAGACGTTGGCCGTTGGCCGTCGTCGGGCGTGTCGTGTCAGCCCCAACCCCCATATCCCGCAAATCCCCACCGCATCCCATCCAAAGGAAACGCGGCGTCGCCGAACTCTCAACGTCTTCTTCGTGCTCCATGCTCTCTCCTCTCTCCAACCGACGACTGCGCGCTTAAACACACGCACGCACACGCGGCACCGCCATGACCCATGCTCCTCCTGCTGCCAAAGTCGCAGGCCGCGATTAAATCAACTCCGCCACGACCAACACGCACGTACCATCACCGATTCGGCACCATGCGGCGACGATGTGCACTCCTCGCCGCCCTCTTCCTCCTCCTCCTCTTCATCAACACCGCCGGCGGCACCGACACGGACAGTACGGACACGGTCACGCCGGCCCCGCCGCTCAGGGGCAACCGGACGCTGGTGTCCGCGGGGGGCGCCAGGTACGCGCTGGGATTCTTCGCGCCGGACCCGGACAACGACGCGGCGCGGACGTACCTTGGGATATGGTTCAACGGCATCCCCGACCGAACCGTCGTCTGGGTGGCCAACCGCGGGAGCCCCGTCCTGGGCGGCCTCGACGCCGCGGAGCTCACGGTCCTCGCCAACGGGAGCCTAGCCATAGTCGTCCACAACGACGACGACGACCAGCACCGCCAGCCGGGAGACGCCGCCGTGGTGTGGGCGACGCCACCGCCGCCGCCGGGCACCACAGCCATCAACACCACCTCCACCGCCACCGCGCAGCTCCTGGACAACGGCAACCTGGTGCTGCGCGTCCCGGGCGCCGGCGTGGTGTGGCAGAGCTTCGACTACCCGACGGACACGCTCCTCCCGGGGATGAAGCTGGGCATCGACTTCCGCACAGGTCTAGACCGGCGCATGACCTCATGGCGCGCGGCGGGGGACCCGTCGCCGGGGGAGTACACCTTCCGCCTCGACCCGCATGGCTCCCCGGAGCTCTTCCTCTACCGCCGGTCGTCGCGGATCTACGGCAGCGGTCCCTGGAACGGGTTCCAGTTCACGGGCGTGCCCAACCTCAAGTCCAACGGCCTCCTCACCTTCCGCTTCGTCTCCACCCACGACGAGGCCTACTACAGCTATGACGTCGTCGCCGGCGACGACGCCGCGCCGCCGCTCGTCACGCGCTTCGTGCTCAACTCGTCGGGGCAGATCCAGCGGCTCATGTGGATCGACATGACGCGCTCCTGGAGCGTCTTCTGGACCTACCCGCTCGACGAGTGCGACGGCTACCGCGCCTGCGGCGCCTACGGCGTCTGCAGCGTCGAGCGCAACCCGGTGTGCGGCTGCGTCCCCGGGTTCGACCCGCGGTTCCCCGCCGAGTGGGCGCTCAGGGACGGCTCCGGCGGGTGCAGGCGCCGCACCGAGCTCAACTGCACCGGCGGCGGCGACGGGTTCGCCACGCTCACCAACATGAAGCTGCCGGAGTCGGCCAATGTCACCGTCGACATGTCGCTGGGACTCGACGAGTGCCGGCAGGCCTGCCTCAGGAACTGCTCGTGCCGGGCCTACGCCAGCGCCAATGTCAGCAGCCCGGGGGCGACGGGATGCTTCATGTGGACCGGCGACCTTCTCGACATGCGGCAGTTTGGCAATGGCGGACAGAATCTCTTCGTCCGGCTTGCGGCGGCCGATCTACGTGAGTAGCTCACTTCTTGCGTGCCTTCTTTTGATTACGTAACACATTATACGTGCTAGTACGACATTTTTTTTCCTTTTTCCTTTCTGATGTTCATTCAAATCAAATTGTTGACAAATTTGGTGCCACTATACGTGTCGGTATTTTCTTTTCTTTTTTCTGGTAATTAAAACATAAGGAAAATGAGTTTGTTGTCATATCTTTTCGTTGCTCATTTAATTGCATTTTGAAAATTATAAGGCATGCATCGTGAATTACTTTGTTATTGTTTTTTTAGCACAGGATAGGAGTGTTCATTATTGTGATGTCTTGTAGCTGCATTTTGCATGCCGCTGATTTTTTTAGTAGGTGTTTTCCTTCTCGTTTAGTCTACTTTGTTTTCTGGCGTCATGGTGACAACGGGGCTCGTCACGTTTGCAGCTAAATACTCTTCTTCACAGAATAACTTGATCGGAGTTCATACTTGCCACGCGCGTCCCGTATCTATCTCAAGGTTCTTTTTAGGATAGATAGAGGAGTTGAACAAAGCTGGTCAGCATGCCAAGTCAATATGTTTGAGGGAGGGCAAAATGAGCGCAGCTACCATTGTTCAAAGTTATCTCCCGGTGTTTTCTCACTTGCAGAAAATCTGCAGCTCCCAGGTCAAAAGTCAAAGCCCGGCCCATACCTTTTGTTAATTTGGATGGTCAAGTTAGCAACTGCTGTTAGGTTTAGGTCCAACGACAGTGATGCCCACTGTTGAAAAAAAGGCAAGCACTAACGTTTCTTAATTTAGGCGACTAGCATAAGGGCCAGTCCTTTTCAGTCCTTGGCTCTTTAGCAGACCCATCACCAGAAGCTGCATTATCCTTTTTTTAGATAAAATAATAGAAGCTGCGTTATCCTTTTTTTTTTTAGATAATAGAAGTTGCATTATCCTACAAAGGGCGAAAAAAATCAAGCTACTGATCTGCCAGATAGCAAGGAATAGAACTCGGATGTATAATATCAAATTGGTTAGAAAAGGCAAAAACTTGCAGCTAGTTTTTTTTTTTTTTGTGGTTAACTGAAACTGTTATTCTCTGAATCTTGCAGCTCTCAGCTCTTCCTCATCAGAGACGGACTCGCGAACGAAGAGGCTCGTGGAGATTATCGTCCCCTCGGTTGCTGCACCGATGCTGCTACTAGCAGCTGGGCTCTACATTTGCTCCATGAAGATGAAAAAGCGCAGGAAGGAGAAGGAAGCCATTCCCCTGGCGATACTGAGGAACGCGCAGAGGCAGAGCACACCTTTCGGGCGAAGGAACCAGATTGCTGCATCGACTGATGCTCAGGATGAGTCCTCGCATAACGGTCAGGACTGTAGTAGTAACCAGGACTGTGATCTGCCGTCGTTCGACGTCGAGACGATCCGGGCCGCTACGGGCAACTTCTCGGTTCACAACAAGATCGGGCAGGGCGGATTCGGCCCCGTCTACATGGTAATTAAGCCAAAGTTTCAGTCATGCTTGCCTGACATGTCTGTCTGATGATAGTGTCATTAATTGTTAAATCCATCAGATCAGCTTCTTACTAGCAAGCAACAACGGCTAATGATGCTCTCTCTGGCTGCAGGGGAAGCTGGACAATGGGCAGGACATCGCCGTGAAGAGGCTGTCGCGGCGGTCCACGCAGGGGCTCCGGGAGTTCAAGAACGAGGTGAAGCTGATCGCCAAGCTCCAGCACAGGAACCTCGTCAGGCTTCTGGGCTGCTGCATCGACGGGTCGGAGAGGATGCTGGTGTACGAGTACATGCACAACCGGAGCCTCAACACCTTCCTCTTCAGTAAGCCACGCCACCCGCTTGCCACTGTCTGAACATTTCTGGACGCCATGGGGAATCGATGAAATCCTGACATGCATGAGATTGCTGTGGAAATATAACTGTCCGCAGATGAAGAGAAGCAGTCGATGCTGAGCTGGGAGAAACGGTTCAACATCATCAATGGCATCGCGAGGGGAATACTGTACCTTCACCAGGACTCGGTGCTGAGGATAATCCACAGGGACCTCAAAGCCAGCAACATTCTGCTGGACAAGGACATGAACCCCAAGATCTCCGACTTCGGCGTCGCCAGGATATTCGGGACCGATCAGACTGCTGCCTACACCAAGAAAGTAGTCGGCACATAGTAAGCGTCGCCGTTGTCCATTCATATATATTTATTTCGTTTCATTCAGATTGATTTTTTTGCTGCTTTACACCATGATAGTTACATTATCTCCTGGTATTGACTTGTTGCTTTCACTTGCAGTGGGTACATGTCTCCCGAGTACGCCATGGACGGAGTCTTCTCCACGAAATCCGACGTGTTCAGCTTCGGCGTCCTGCTGCTCGAGATCGTCAGCGGGAAGAAGAACAGAGGGTTCTATCACACCGAGCTTGACCTCAACCTTCTCAGATATGTGAGTGTGATTTTGATCTATTCCTTCCTTGAACGGTGCAATTCCATTAGTTGCAGGAAGTCACGAACTCATGGCAAGCTTTGTTTCTGTTTACGGATGCAGGCGTGGAGGATGTGGAAGGACGGCAACAGCCTGGAGTTCATGGACCAGTCCATCGCCGACACGTCCAACGCGGCGGAGGTGCTCAAGTGCATCCAGATCGGGCTGCTGTGCGTCCAGGAGCAGCCGAAGCGCAGGCCGACCATGTCGGCGGTGACCATGATGCTCACCTGCGACAACCCCACGCTGCCAGAGCCATGCGAGCCGGCGTTCAGCACCGGGAGGAGGAACCGCGGCGACGACGACGACGAGGAGGAGGACCCGGAGCCCAAGGCCTGCCGGTCTGACAGCGCCAGCAGCTGGACGTGCACCGTAGTTGAGGGTAGATGATGATGACGGAAGATGGAAAGACATTAACGGACTTGCGATGTAAATATCAAACATTTTAACTTAACAGCCGTGGGGATTCAATTTATTTATTGATCTGGGCCTGATTTCTATTTTTTTTTTCTTAGCCACTCCCAAGATTCCTTGAAAACAAATTGCCTGAACGGTTTTGAATGCATGCATTGATAAAAACCTGGTACCAGGAAAAACTGTATACTCCCTTCGTTTTCAGAGGCCTACAGTGATTTTTTAAAATAAATAAACTTCATGTTTAACTACAAATTAGTCAAATTATGTGCATGGTTAGAGTATAATAGTCATGTACATAATTAACTTCATTTTTAACACCGGCCTGTCTAACTGGGAGAAGTTTTGGGCATGCTGTAGGCTGCACTGTGTTGTCACTTTGGTTTTCCATGAATCATAGGGACCTCAGACTCTTTAACTGGAATGTGAATGTGAGAGGCCTTAACAGCGCAGCGCGGCGTGAGGCCGTGAAGCTGGTGATACAGCAGGCGAACCCGAGGGTGGTTTGTTTGCAGGAGACGAAGTTAGATAATGTGACAAATCTGTTGGCTGCTGAGTTCCTTGGCTCTCTGTGCAATGGCTATGTATCTCTGGATGCTGAGGAGACAAGCGGAGGGATTCTCATTGCTTGGGATCAGGACCTCATCCGGGTCTGAGGCACCGGTCAGGAGAACCCATTCCATATCTCTAAAGCTAATTCTGAGGCTGAGTGGCACTGCTTTTTGGCTCACAGCTATTTACGGTCCGACAGAGGATAGGGAGAAGGCCTCATTTCTGAATGAACTTATGGACTGTCGGCCGATTGCCAGCACTCCTTGGCTCTGCATTGGCGACTTCAATCTTATCTGCGATGCCAGCGACAAAAATAACTGCAACATCAACCACAGGCAAATGAGGGAATTCAGACGTGCACTGGATGCTAGCGAGCTGATCGAGATTAGGTTGGTAAATAGGAAATATACCTGGAGCAATGGCCGCTCACGCCCGACCTTGGTCCACCTAGACAGAGCGTTTTGCAGTCAGGCTTGGGACATGATCTTTCCACCTGTGAGCCTTCTGGCCCTCTCTAGTTCCCTCTCAGATCACTGCCCGCTGCTACTTTGCAACCACCATCTTCCGGCACGCATGGCGATCTTCCGTTTTGAGCAATTCTGGACCCACTCCCCTGAGTTCATCGACGTAGTACGGACAGCTTGGCTGCTGCCAGTCACAGGCTTGTCCCCCATGATGGTTCTACACAACCCGCTAGCAAACACTGCACGAGCGCTGCGCCAATGGAGCCGATCCCTATTTAGCGAAGCAAAAACGCAATTCCACTTGGCAAATAATGTGATACAGAGGCTGGAACATGCGCAGGAAAACAGAGCTTTGTCGGATGGCGAGACACAGCTGCTACGTGAACTAAAGCAGCAAGCTATGGGGTGGGCTGCAGTGGAGAGATCACGCAGAAGGCAAAGTTCCAGATTAATCAACATTCGAGAAGGGGATGCCTGTACTAAATTCTTCCACCAAAAAGCCAAGGGACGAAGGAGGAGGAACCTGATTGCATACCTGAAACCTGATGAGGGAACCTTGGTCTGGGACCATGAATCAAAGGAAGAGATCATCTTTCAGTATTTCTTGAGCGTGCTGGGATCCAGTATGGAGCGAACTACCACCTTTGATTGGGATGTGCTTGATCTTCCCAAATTGGATGACCCTGATATGGATGCCCGGTTCACACAGGCTGAACTAGACCTGGTAATAAAGGAGCTGCCAGCTGAAAAGGCGCCAGGCTCCGATGGTTTCACTGCAAGTTTTTACAAAATCTGCTGGCCAATTATCAAGAATGATGTTCTTGGGGCTATGGACTGTTTTTTCGAGCTTAGAGCAGGACCCCTGGAAAAGATGAACGGTGCCAATGTTGTCCTGATCCTGAAGGTCGACGTAGCAGAGCAACTAAAGGATTTTAGGCCTATCAGTCTAATACATTCCTTCGGAAAATTGATCTCAAAAGCCTTCGCCATGCGCCTGTCAAAGCACGTCGGTTTTTTGGTGTCAGATGCACAAAGTGCCTTCATCAAGGGGCGTTGCATCCAGGACAACTTCATGTATGTTAGGAACCTGGCCAGGGCGTACCACAGGACCAAGACACCAGCCCTCCTATTTAAGCTTGACATCTCCAAGGCTTTTGATACCGTGTCCTGGGAATATATCTTCGAGTTGCTTGAGCACAGGGGTTTTAGCCCAAGATGGAGAGACTGGATTGCCCTGCTGTTCAGAACTTCGCACTCAACTGTGCTTCTCAACGGAGTTGTCGGCAAACGGATTGACCATGCAAGGGGTCTCAGGCAAGGTGACCCGCTGTCGCCCTACCTTTTCATCATCGCCATTGACACGCTACAACGGGTTCTTGACCTGGCCACGCAAGAGGGTGAACTCTCCCCGTTGCGAGGGAGGAACGCCAAGCTTAGACTCTCCCTCTATGCTGATGACGCAGTCATTTTTCTAAACCCAATCCAGAGCGAAGTGCAGTCCCTATTCTCCATTTCGAAGAATTTTGGAGAAGTGACAGGCCTAAGGCTTAACATCGAAAAATGCACAGTAGCCCCCATCAGATGCAGCGGTTTGGACCTGGACACAATCCTAGAGCCTTTTGCTGGCCAACGTGTAAACTTTCCAATTAAATACTTGGGGCTGCCTCTGACGCTTGGAAGACTGAAAGTGATCCATTTGCAACGTGTTGTGGACCAAACCAGGACCAAACTTGCGGGTTGGCAAGGAAAATTCTTAAACATGGCTAGGAGACGAGAACTTGTGAGGTCAGTACTAACTGCAGTCCCCATCTATCTGCTCACATCCCTCAAGGTCCCAAAACAGATTCTGGACGACTTGGACCGAGCAAGACGGCGTTTTCTATGGGCTGGTGACAGCGAGATTTCTGGAGGTAAATGTAAGGTGGGATGGCCCTATGTTACAATGCCGACCGAGTATGGAGGTTTGGGCATCTTGGACCTAGAATGCTTCAGCAGAGCTCTTCGACTTCGATGGCTCTGGTTGACGTGGAGCAGCCCGGATCGGCCTTGGAAGGGGACACCATTGCCCATCGACAAGACCGACATGGCACTTTTCAATGCTGCAACCAAGGTTGTAGTCCACAATGGCCGCCTGGCATCCTTCTGGAACTCTAGTTGGCTGAACGGCAGACCACCGGCGGTCCTCTTCCCGCGACTGTTCTCACACAGCAGACAGAAGAAACGATCTGTAAGAGAAGCGATCTTGGGTGAACGTTGGATCAAGGACATTGCCTACAGCTTAAACCACAACCTGCTACAGGATTTCTTCGCTTTCTGGACAGCCATCCAAGCAATGTTGCTGAACCTCGATGACGAACGGGATGATGAGATAATCTGGATTTTGGAAGGATCAGGGAAATACTCGGCGAGCTCGGCCTACAACATCCGGTTTGCGGGGCGTGAACTCTCGCCTTTCCCAAGACTCGTTTGGAAGGTGTGGGCTCCGTCGCGATGCAAAGATTTCCTCCGGCTTGCTCAAGGACCGGCTAAGGACTGCAGTCCGCTTACAAATTCGAGGATGGGAACATAGCTATTTCTCACAAGACTTTGTGAGAGGAGCCTGAGACCGCTACTCATCATCTGTTCATCGAATGCCCATACTCCGTGATGGTATGGGATATGGTCGCATCCCGAGTGGCTGCACGAACCTCGTGCTGCGCAAACCGGATTGAGCAAAGAAGAGATTGAGGACTGGTTTGGTAGTATGGTTGCACATGGATCGAAAATGGCGCACTCATTGGCAATCCTAACGCTCTGGAGCATTTGGAAGCAACGGAATGCGGTGATCTTCAGAGAGACTAGGAGATCGACACAAGCTCTGTTCACCAAGATTACGGATACCTGCGCTTTGTGGTCGGCGGCGGGAGCGAAAGTACTTTCGCCTCTATATGTAGCTCCATCTTTTGGGAGAATTTAGTTTTACTTTGTTTTAAGCCAGCGCAACCTCCTTTGTGCTAGGCCACGCTTCTCGCGCTTGTACTGACGTTCTATTCCATCTTATTAATGAACGCCGGGTAACCGGGTCTTTCAAAAAACAATATTTCAATAGAACATTGATTTTGTAGCAATTAATGATATGACCTCGTAGTCGGCGTGTACGATTAAGGCTTTTAAAATCCTAATATGCCAACTAAAAATAAATGATGGAGTACTGCATGAGCTCAGAACAGGGCGTAAATTCATGGATATGATTCACATCTATCAATACAAAATTTCTTGGATTCACATCACATCTATCAATACAAAATTTCTTGTTCGATGATGTCAGCTTTGGCTTGGTATGGTTACTAAAGTTGAGTGTGAATGATAGTCTCAGGTAAAACATAACAAGGACACTGCTTCTTAGTTCATACTCCTAGAGCAAGCCATAACAAATAGTGTGTCAATGTAGCGCCAATAGTTTAAACTTTCAATTCGAGTTAAAATGGCTATTGGATCAGATTCAGCCAATACCAGAGTTCTATCTTTTCATGGTGCTTTTCTGAGCCAAATATCTGTTCAAGTTGTGCTAGCCAAGGCAACATGTGGGGGTTCCGTATCACTTAAGAAGTCTACAAGACGAAACACAAATGTCTCTGTGAACCTACATAGGCCGTCATTGCATGCCACCGCCATCGTCAACCAGCGCCACTAGGCCTCAAACCGATTCATGGTGGTGCCTTTCCAAATTTCTAAACTTGTCCTTCAGATCTACCTGCACATAAAACCCAAACTTTCAAGGCCAAGTCTTCATCCAAGGCAAAAATGGAATGCCAAATTTAATATATACCGTTGATCTCTCCTCAAAGACATCGGGGTAAGCTAATTTGATATCTTTCCAATTGCCTTTGACATACCTTCGAGTCACCATACAAAATGCAAAGTATAAAATTAAGGTACAAGGTTCGCTTATCAATTTAAATTGAAGAACAAAACAATGTTAATATGGTAAGAGTAATAAGGCAAACAAAAATATCAGCTCACTTCTCCACCCCTTCCATCAAGATTTTCTCATCTATCTCACTCCACTTCTTTCTCGATGTTATGTGCACATGTAGGAGAAGGGTATGATTTTCTCTCGAAGGATATGATTTGCGCTTCGCATCGGGCCGATCATCATCGATATATCCCACTTGCACCCAAAAACGATGACAACATATCATCACCAAACCGCACACATGCTATTATAATGTTTCATTGTGTTTTACCAAACAATATCCCAAAAGTTTGTAGATAATTCATACAGAGAACAACTTCCGGTAAATCTGCCGTTTATTCTAAAATGGCATACCTCCGGACAGGAAGTGCTCCAAGGTCACTTTTTACCGTATCGGCCGCAGCTAGGTCATCCGGTAAGTGCTCCTCCAAGGTCACTTTACAGGACCCAAAGCAAACAGCCTAAAGGAACCGAGCGGGGGGCCCACATCTGGGTGGGAGCCGCCCCCCGGCGAAGCTCGAGCGTGAAGGGCGGGGAGTTGGCCCACTCAAGGTCGAGGAGGTGCCTGAGATCGGCCACCGCTGCCGCGCCCTAGCCTCGTCGTTCTCTTCATTGTTTGTAATGGTGACCTGGTGGGGGAAGCAGGCGGCGGCATCGGGGTCGGCGAGGACCTGTTGAAAGGTCCTTGTTTGGTTTTGGTAATTGAGTGACAACTTAGGTGGACTAATTGTGCTTATGTGAGATTTGCAGAGATTTAGTCCACAGGTACATGTGTGTGAGCAACTATACCATGGAGGTGGTGTGATGTGTTGCAAGGCTCACACATGTGAAGATGAAGGAGCTTAATGCATGATACATGACATGGAGTCATGTGGCTGGAGGTGAAGATCGAGACAAGACTTGGCTTGATGGACTGGTCGCGCAAGGTGAAGGGCAAGTTGGAGGCTTTGAAGCCGTTGGTACCGAGTGTCGGGAGGCTTGAGCAAAGACTTGGCGCCGATGAACCAAGGTGATGGTGAAGAGCAAGTGAGGTCAAGATCGATGGACCAAAAGGCCATGTGATGATATGAAGTGGATCATATCATTCATGAGGATGTCGGTGCATGTGTTGCATCGGCATTAGAGGAGATGAAATGGAAAGCGCAAGGCAAAGGTATAACCTAGGGTGTTTCCATTTCACCAGTCATAGGTGTGTAGAGAAGTTGATGACCGGGTTTAGGATAGATGGCCGTACTATCAAGAGGGGCAAACTTGTTTGCATATCGGTCATCTAGTGCCACTTGAGCGATCTAACTTTGCATTGTGTTGCTAAGGATCGAGTGGCGATGTGAGAAGTAGTGAAAACCCCTTTGAAAATGTTTATGAAAATGCTAACACACATGCACATGGTGATGTACACTTGGTGGTGTTGGCACATTTGCAAAAGGGGATGTTGATTGCCGGGTTGAGAGGGGTTTGGGATCCTCTCCCTCCCGCCGAAACTTGCGAGGCGGGATTCGCTCTTTCGGGAAAGCGGCGTGCTTTTTTCCATTGCGCCGGAGGCCTAAGTGGTGGCAAAAGTCGTCGGAGTGTTTCTCGCTGAGAAACACTCGACCGGACGCCGGTCCAGGAGGGACGGACGCGTCCGGTCAAGTGTGCTGCGTCCGGGGCTGTTTCGGTGGTGACCGGATGCCGCGCGACCGACGCTTCCGGTGCCGCGTCCGGTCGGCGTGCACAGGCGAGGCAATCGGCGAGCAGTGGAGGACCGGACGCTGGGGAGTCCGGTCGTACGCGACCGGACGCGTCCGGTCCGGGAAAACCGTTTTTGGAGCTCTTCGGTGGTTACCGGACGCTGGGCGTCGCGCGCGTCCGGTGGAGGCAGCGGACGCGTCCGATCACTATGGCAAGCACGCGAGTGGGGTAGCCGTTGCGCGCCAACGGCTACATTCAAAAAGCGAGGACACGTGGCGTCGCGGGAGCGATCGGACGCTGCGACCGGACGCGTCCGGTCGTCACTTGACGAGCGTCCGGTCGGCTCTGCTGACTGGTTTCGTGGCAACGGCTCTTTTGGCCTTTGGGGCTATAAGAGGTTGCCTTGGCCGGCTTGGGCTGGTGAGCACCCTTGGGCCTTTGTGGCTTTGTGTGGGAGTGCTTGGAGAGCCTCTAACTCACTTATGCTTGTAGTGATTACATCCGATTGTGAGTGAGTGATTCTAGTGCATTGCATTGAGAGATTGCAAGGTGTGGCACTAGGTGATCGAGTTGCAAGCCGGTGGTGCTTATTACTCTTAGTGGTTGCCACCTCCTAGACGGCTTGAAGGCTTGTGGGCATCGTGTAGCACACTCGGAGATTGAGTGGTGCTCCGATTGCTAGTCACGTGGAGTGACATTGTGAGGGGGATTGTGCTCACCCCACGGGAGATCGTGAAGAGCAACTCTAGTAAAAGGGAGACACGAAGAGCAACAAGTGGTTCGACGCGGTCAAGTGCTAGAGCTCGTGGTGAGCACTCCGGTGGGAGAGCGTGACTTGTGGGTCACCACTAGCAAGAGGACCGGCGACAACCTTGGAGCTTGTCTCAACGAGGACTAGCTTGGTGGCAACCAAGTGAACCTCGGTAAAAAATCGACGTGTCATCTTGTCTACTCTTCTCGTCGGTTTGCATTCACTAGCTTGTATTTACATGTTCATTACTTGTGCTAGTGAGTAGTGGTTGCTCTTGTGTAGCTAGTTTGCTTGTGTAGCTTGCTAGTTACCTTCTATGCTTGTGTAGCTTAGAAGTAGCGATTGCGTGACTAGTTGGCCTGTGTAGCCTTGCTAGTCACATTGCTTAGTTTGTGTAGCTAAGCAATTGAGCTCACTAGTTAGGCTTGTGTAGCCGTGCTAGTGAGAAGCACTAGTTGTGCTTAGGCTTTATGCGCTTTGCTCACTTGTATGTGTAGGTGCTCCCCGGCTTGATTGAGTACTAGTTACTTAGGTTTGTGTGACCTTGCAACCTAGTCTTGGATAGGCGAGCACTACCTAGCCTTGCACCTTACTGACCTAGTTAGAATCTTTGTAAGGTGCTTAGATAGAGGGGTGTAGTTATTGTTAGACCGATAGTTTTAATTCCGCATTTAATTTGGTCATCCGCTGTGATTAGATTTTAGAAAGGACTATTCACCCCCCTCTAGTCCGCCATCTCGACCCTACACCTGTCACGCCTTGTGGAGGAGGAGGCTGGAGGAGCGGGCCGCGCCCTCGGTGTGGAGGGCGGCGTCGAGGGCGCGGAGTACTAGGGCCTGTCGGAGGCATGAGGTACGGGGGATGGAGGAGGGAGAGGATAGGGACGCGAGGAGGTAGTTGAACACGGTGTGTGGGATGCGGTGGTTGCCTGCGATGAACTCGAGAATGAGGACATTGGCGGCGGCGGTCCGCAGCGGCATGGCAATGGTGCCGACGCCGATGCGACTGCGAGACGACGAGGCAGTTTTGGCTGGACTAGGATGGGGATGGGCCGGCCAGGATTTTTTTATTTTTAATCCCTTAATTAAAAATATTGCAAGTATAAACTAGTTGAAAAATTATTTGCATGGCATAGCCCCTTTGGTCGCGCCGGCGCCCCAAAGATGACAAGACACACTGCCACGCCACATGCTCCCGCGCCACGCACATTGACAAATGCGGCGGGCGGGTTGAGCTGCGCTGGCGTGACGCCGTGTGGGGCCCGCCCTGTCACGCCGCATGCACTGGCGTGACAGCCCCGTCACGCCAACGGCGCTGGCGTGACGAGCACTTAAAACCCACCAACCCGAGCCTCTCCTCCTTCCTTCGCCATTCTGTTTGGCTCTCGCTGCGAAGCCGCCGAGAGCAAGCGGCCTGCCTTTCTCTCTCTCTCTCCTCTTTTTCTCCCATTTTCTCCACTTGAGTGAGCAACATTGTTTAAGCACCATTTCTTGCAATCATTTGATCTTTGAGGTAAGACTCCCTCATCCTAGCATGGTTTGATTTGGTTTACACTGTTTTGGTTTGTACTGTGGTTCTCTGCACTGTTGTGGTTTTGACTGCTGTGGCATACACATGCTCTTGTCCTATTGTATCTTTATACATTTAGGTTTTGGTTGTATGCCTGTGTGTTGTGGAATTTGTTAGGGTTTTCCTCATATGTACATTGTTTTAGGGTTTAGGGTTCATCTGTGTTTTGGATAGCTGGTATTATATAGGTAGGTTTTTTCTTGTCCTAATGATGCAATAAATTAATTAGTTTGTGATTAGAAGTAAGTTGGTATTGAGTATGCGTTTTACACCGTTTTAGGGTTTGAAGTGACATTTATGTTGTTGTGATGATTCCTTTAGTTTTTATGGAAGCATTAAACCTATGGTTATATTTTTGTAAGATTGTGATGGTTTTATATAAGATTTTATAATAAAATCAATGGAGGCTTGCGATGAGGATCCGTTCGTGCACCATCCGGCGGTCCATGAGAACATAGATGTTCCATTCAAAGATGGCGATCCAGTGCCCAAATGTTTTTGTGGTTTAGAAGCGTATGTGAAGCAGTCAAGGCATCCCGCATCTTCCGGGCGTGCTTTTTTCTCGCTGCCCATTTCAACGTGCACCCCCCCTCCGAAGGACGTATAAACGGATACGACTTCTACCAGTGGTTGGATGGTGATGCAATGTTAGATCGACGCATCATGTTCTTTCCTTACGACCCATGGAAGAGTTTTCCATATGTTGTGTTTAAGAGGTGGGTGCCTCCCCCCTCTAATCCTCCTCCTATGAGTGGTATTGAGCAGTGTTTCGCACGAGCGGAGCGGCTGAAGAATCCTCCTCACTGCCACTGTGGCAAGGTTGCGGTTCTCCAAGAACCAAGTAAGGATGGAATGTTCACTCCATTCTTCCGTTGTGGTCAACGTGACTGTGTAAGTGTTCTTTCGATTATTGTTGTTGTTGATGTCATATGCGCTTGTTGAAATTCTAACACAATGGTTGCTACTATTTTCCATTTCAGCGTGGATTTCCAGCTTGCGACTTTGACAAGTACGTCTATAGACCTAGATCGCATTGGCCCTCTAAGAAGGAGGTTAAAGAGTTTACATTTTCAAATACATGGCCATGTTTGAAGATGCCGGACCGTAAGTGCAAATGTGGCATCAAGGCTCGCTGAAGGAGTTGTTCCTTCGGAGCTAGGGTGGGGCCACTACTCGTGGCAATGCTTTCGAGGCCCAAATGAGTTCTTCATGAGTTTACTTACTTATCAACTCGTCCCTATTATTTAATACAATTTGTGAACCCATATTATGTGCTCATTAATCTATGTTTTTTCAGGAGGGGAAGACATGTGACTGGGAGGATTTTTCCGGTCGTGGAGAGTTGTGGGCGGAAATCTACGAGAAGAAAATGCGTTCTCCTTATATGAATAAAAGGTAGAGGATTAAACTGCACAAGGCCAGGCAAACTTGCCGCATGAAGCACAAGTGTTATAGGCCTATCCATTGCCACATGGAATATGCTTGGTGATGACTTTGATAGAGCGACCGACTACAAGTTCAAGAGAGTTGGCCGACCGCATGACGTGAGGAGCTCATTAGGTTTTGGCGCACGAACAAGGCGCTACGACTTCATGGATCCGGGAGCGCAAGAGGGAGATCGATTTTTATCATCGTCGAAATTGAAGAGCGAGGACCGTTGGCGTGTGCAACATGGCAGGCAACCTAAGAATATGTGTCGTGAGCTGTGTCAGTACTTAGTGTGTAACCAATTATCCAAACTCCTGCATCTTCTTATTGGTTGTGTTAACAATTCTTCGTTATTTGCAGTTCCCGAATCGCCACTGAACGATGGACATCTCCCGGCCCCTAAGGAGGATAAGGACAATGGCGACGACGACGACGGCGCGCCTCCCGACTTCGACTATGACCCCGACGCCAAGCCTGAGTGGACCATCGAAGACTACGACGACTACTACTAGTTGTCCCGATTGTTGGTGGTGGATGCCTTGGACTTGTTTGTAGAAAGGCAGCTTTTGTATAAATTATATGATGGCCTCTCTTGCTATGGCGCATACATGAACTATGACGCACACTTAAGTTATGGATAGGAACCATAACTTGGTTTGTACGAACTTGCTATGCAAGTACTTGACTTATATTTGATGTTTTATGTGGTTTGTGTGTCAAAGAAAGATGTTTTCGCAATGCAAGTACTATGACCCCCAGAATCAGCTTGGCTGTCAGTTTCTTGTTTACCTTCCTATCCTCCCTTTCCAATAGCTTGAATGAATCTGCAAGGGTTAATGATCCCAAGGGTTCATATAGTAATGAAGGCACAAACGGTGCCATTGAGCACTCACCGGAGAAGCATCTTAAGTTGGACACCGGTGATTTGCCAATACGATCAAGACAAGAAAAAAATATTTCACAGATGAACACAAGCCAGTTGGCAAACCAATTAAGAAAGCCGGGGCACAGATCCAAGCTTCAGGTAAACAATTAAGAAAACTAGGCCGGCCAGCTGGAGGGACTGTCACGCCAACTGAGCCGGCGTGACAATGCTTCTCTGCCACGCCAGTTAGCCTTGCGCGACTAGTCGCGCCGAGGAGCACACGCCTCACCGCTTTGTTTTGGCCACGATGGTGAGATTTGGTCACGCCGGGTCCCCTCGGCGTGACGGCCGCCGCGCCGACGGCGCCGGGCGTGATGAGCAAGGCTGTCACGGGCTGGGCCGGCTCGGGCGCGACTAGTCGCGCCGGCGTTCCCTTGCCACCGCTTTGTTCTGGTCATGGATTGTGAGCTTTGGTCGCGCCGGGTGGCTCGGCGTGATACCGCCGCGCCGACGACTCCTCAGCGTGATTGCAGCTTTGTCACCACGCCGACGCCTCGGGCGCGACAAGGAGTGGCATTTTGATTCAAGCTGTCCCTTCCCCGGCTGCCCCGGCCACACAGATCTGAGAACATCCTTGCTGCTCCCCGGCACACAAAACAGAACATATTAGAAGGAATTGGCCACACATACACAACATGTACACATACATGGGCCACACATACACAACATATACCGAAAAAGTCTCCAAATCACATAAATAACCATTCACATAGTCCACGACACATTCACACATTCACATAGTCCATGAGATAGCATAAACATAGTTACATAGTCCACGACACATTCACATAGTCACATAGTCTCCAAATCACATAGTCCACGACATAGAGTCCATGACATGACAAGTTCTAAAACTCGACTATCGAAAGAAGTTCATAGCGATCATGGGGCCGGCGTGTAGGGCTGTCGAGAACGCCGCTGCCTTCTAGGGTTGGTGGGAATGATATTTGGAGTGCCGACGTCGGAGCGGTCATGTGCACGTCCTCGTACGTTCCGTCCTTGACCACGTTGGGTCGCTTGGCTAGAACTCTACATGCATACCATACAAAGGTAGATGAATTAAGGTTGTTGTGGATAAAGTACCATTGTGATATTGTGTGGCCAAAGATGTGGTGATACTAACCTCAGGTTGGGTGGCGAACGGAGCATCTTCCAGTTGAGAACCCATGAGCTCGTCGGGCTCATATGTGGGATCAGCGATGTCTTCTTCATCATCCCCACCTCTTGCTCTCGAGCTCTCAGGTATGTCAAATGCCATCCTTGATCTTCTATGCGAAGCTTGTTGTGGCAACTGAACATCTGTAGGGTTCATGCAACTTAACCTCCGGGCAATCCGACGACAAACAGTGGACACCCTCTGCATCATGTATAGGGGTCAAGGTTGCAATAAGATCTTAGTATTGTTAGAAACAACATACAAGACCCAATGAGATTTTAATTGTTGTCTACCTGTGCAAACACTGCAAAGGGGTTGTTGTCATCTTTCGTTGCGCGACCTATGTAAACTCCCCGCCTCATTTGATAGATGAGCCATCCGAAAGGCCTACGCTTCATGCAAGGAGTGAGCTGCAACTATTGCAAAGTGTAATGAGTCGGAACCATGCAAGGTGTGACCTTAACTCGAAAACTTACCACATAGTTTTGAAGTGGAGCTCTCTCAGGGCTGCACACCAATCCTTGTCATAGCATCGTATGGGTCTTCATCGTCGCTATCCATTTCACTTATAGGAACGTTGGTCCAAGGGGGGTGCACATGGATTCTAGTTGAGTTATGAAGATAAGCCAAGTACTCACCGAACTCGCTTTGGAGATGCCTAGGCCCACCGGTAGGCTCCAACCTTGGCCTCAGGCTCCCATTGGTGCACCCATCAAGCATATTTTTTGAAGCCGTTGTTCCCACTTGAACCTTCTCCTCCTCGAAATCCTGCAAGAGGAATACAAGTCATATATGCAATACATATCGGTTTCAACCAAATACAAGTCATGTTTGAAACTCACTGTAGTGCAAAGCGATGTACTATCACCTAGCGAGGGAAATGGTTGTCTCCTTCCAAATTGGTGAAGCACTCTATCGGGCATGTGGTGCTCCACCACATAATACAGGATCATCGAAACATTGGCGCGCCATAGGTCTTGCTCAGCTTCAACATATGCCGGGACGTGCAAGTTAGTAATCTCTTCCCTCCCATATGGATCCCATTCAACCTACAATGCATGGTCCGTAGTACGTGTATATGATCATCAAAGTGTACAAAGAGCAAAATTGCACAATGGAGTGAGTTTGGGTTGAAACATACCTGATCAGGAGTGAGGACGTCCAAATCATTGGAGTATTGCACGTAGCGACGCTGGGGCTGTCCACGCACGGGCTTCACTCCCTTCCAAAGGTAGCACACTGGGGGCCAACAGTCACCATGTGGCCAAGCCTGCAAATAACCAATTTTGAAAGAAAGAGTTAGTAATGCAGGACGCAAGAACAAACTCTATGTATGTCAAGAAAACTACTCACCGGCACACGTGCTCTACGCACCCTCCCTATGGGAATCTTCTCCCAAATGCAAACTTGAAGCAAGTACGTGCAGCCACCAATGTTAGAATTTGGCTCCTTCCTCCTACATGCCTCGCATAGCTGCCGGTATAACCAAGCAAGAGTAGTTGAACCCCAGCTATAGGCATAGATGTTGTCCCAAGGTTGATTTAGCTATGGAAGGACCATCCAGGAGACTGTGTTCCCAGAAGCATTTGGGAGAAGGAAGCTTGCCACCATATGCCACATCTAAACCCGGGCATACCTCTCAACAACATCGTCTCCGGCATGCGGCGGACACATGTCAAAGCGGTCCCGCAGCCACCTGGAGCTCACACCCGAAGTCTTCTTCTCCTTCCTCCCCTCCTCTGGCTCAGGTGGACGATGGCTGGTGTACTGCTCAACAAGATCTTTCCATGACTCTGTGTCGATACTACCGGTCACTGGAAGACCGTCCAACCGAAGTCCCAGAATGTAGGCAGCATCTTGCATTGTCACGCTCATCTCACCACAAGGTAGGTGGAAGCTGTGTGTCTCCGGGACGCCACCTATCAATGAAAGCAGTGAAGATAGAGGCATCCATGTCCGGAAACCCTGCATTGATGACTCGAGCAAGCTTAGGAACCCAGCCCTGGCAAGAAAAGGGGCGTAACGCTCGTCCCACCCCAACGGTCGGTGAGTGCGGAGACGGAGGTAGGTCAAGTCCTGGTACACAAACATCAACAAAAAAGGTCACATATGATAAAGTAGGAAAAATATAAAGTGGTATAACACAAAAATTCTGTAGCATCCTTGAATTACCTTGCCCTCATCCACCAGCAAGTGCGCTCGGTGGTCCTTGTCATAGCACTTCTGCAGAAGGGGGTACTGGGGGTGAGCCATCCTGTAATTAAGTGCAAAATATAAAATGGTTAGTAATAGTGGAAGCAATTATAAAATACCATTATGAAAAGAAACAATCACAACTTGGACATCACATTACAAATACTTATGGTTAACTTAAAACCCTATACCTAAGCGGTAGTACTAGTGCTTTCGTTCCCTCTAACTGAATTTGTTGTCTTCCTCTGTTTGCTATGAGTCGCAGCGGTGTGTCCGGTTTTGTGACATTTGGAGCATCGGACCTTTCCCGGTGCCTCATCAAAGTCCCCACAACCATACACATCCTCACCATACCCATTTGATGCATCCATAACTCCTCGAAGACGCCTTTTCTTCCTTCTCCCTTTCTTTATCTTAAGGAGGTCTGGGTCAGGAACAAAATCTAACCCTAAGTACTCCGGTCACTGTGTGGGATCTAGGTAAGGCTCGAAGCTAGACTGCCATACTTTCAGAGTTTGGGAGTTCAAGTACAAAGGAACATATGAGCGGTGATGACATATGAGCAAGGAACATGAAACAATTGTGGAATATTACAAGAGCATTGGGCTTTGTCAAGGTCTACCCTATAATTCCTACCACCATATTTTTCTCCACCCGGATTGGTACCTCCAGCAGACCTGATATTGTAAACTAGCCTAGATGGCCCAAATGCTTCCCCCACTTGGTTCGAAGCTATCATCTCAGCCACATCCAAGTGCCTTCTACCTGATTTACCCCATTTGTCTTTGCATACATTTGCTGTGTTCCATCGCTTCACAAAGTATTCATTGCACTTCCTAAAAGAGTACTCAACAATCTCTGAAATGGGGACCGCTCTTATACCCTTGAACATTTTATTGAATGACTCCAAAGAATTGGTAGTCATCACGCCATACCTAAGACCTCCCTCATCAAAGGCTAGAGCCCACTTGTCTTTATTAGGCATCTGGTCTCGTAGCCATGTCTTAGCCGGTCCATTGAGAACCTTTTTCAACTCATCCAGGGTTTCTTCAAACTTCTCCTTCTATTTCCACATACTGATTTTAACTTCTGTACAACTTCCTTTTTCTTCTGTCTTCTCCATATATTGGCAGCAAAGTGCCTCATGCACCACCGATGATCAAGAGGAGCACATCCTTCTATTTCCTCCCTTGCCGCACTCAATAGTCCATGATGACGACCAGAGATGAAGCATATCTTACGTGACACACCCAAAACATGCTTTCTCAATAGCTTCATGAACCAAGACCAGCTATCATCGTTCTCACTCTCGGCCAAAGCAAAAGCTAAAGGAACAAGTTGGTTGTCGGCGTCCACCCCGACAGCTATCATGAGAACACCCCTATACTTGCCTGTAAGGAAGGTCCCGTCGACAAGCACTAATGGACAGCAATGCTTGAACGCCTCCACAGATTGGCCAAAATACCAAAGCACTCTTTGCAGAGTGGGTCTTGGAATACCGTCAACATCCGTAACTATGCGACCGGCATAATGGTACCATCGAAGCCCTGGATTGAAGTGTTTCATGGCACTTAGAATCCTAGGGACTTGGTTGTAAGCCTCCTTCCAATCTCCCCAAAGCAACTCTATAGCATACTGCTTTGCCCTCCATGCCTTCGAATACTTCACTCTGTAACCGGTGAACCCAAATATAGCCTCCACAATCGTGGAGACAGATGTGTCGCTATCAGCCCTATCAAAGCCAACTAGCCGAGAACCAAGGTAACGAGCGGTGTTTTGGGCATGCACACCCTTCGGCTTCGAAGAGCGACAAGTGTGAGGTTGCTTCACATTGTGAATCTTCCATTTACCGTTCCTCTGCAGCCGAGCCCATACTCCCCAACCACAACCACGCTTGCAAAGCACTGTGTACCTCTTGTTCTTGTCGGCGTGGCTCACATAATAAGGCCTGTGATACCTAACCGAGTAATCCATCAGAAAAAATTTTAGATGTTCCAACGTGTCAAACACCCTTCCTTTCTTAATCTCCACTGCCTCTGTCTCACCTTCATCATCCTCTAACAACGTCAATCCCGTGTCACATATGGCCTCATCAATCATACTAATGTCCATACAATTAGGAACGTAGGGTACCTCCACATGGACTGCCTGTAGTTGCCTAAGTTCTGCTTCAGTGTACTCCAGTCGCAAAGATCCATCACATGGAACACCTAATGGCTCAGGTAACCCATCCCCGCAGCAATCAATCTCCTCCTCGCTGCTAGGGTCCGACCTATACTCATCCTCTAACACCACATCCGAAGAACTAGGGTTTGATGTGAATTCATCTTCATCACAGTCTTTATCCTCCGAACCTTCGGATATGTCAACCACATCAGGTCTTTCATATCCAATGTCATCGTCCTCACCAAACATAACTTCATCAAAATCATCGTCCAAAGCACCCACCATATGTGACCTTTCCATATCTACAACACCAACCGAGTCAAACGGTTCATCTTGGATGACATTCTCAATAGCCGAGACATCGACTTTGCCACCCAAATCCTCCACATTTGGCCTAAGTGCCTTCTCCACAACTACCTCCAAGCACTTCACACTACAACCCTTAATAGCTTCAATGTAGTTGTTCCAATCATCTACAGATGACAAACCAATCAACACATAGTGTGCTCTTTCTTTGCCGCAATCAAATCTACCTCTTAAGCTTAGTGGCCACTCAAATCTATCACGACAGTGCCCAACCAGACAATCAAAGCTCGAAAGTGTACTAAAGAACTTCACTTCTTCATGCATGCTTTCAAATTCACCATTTTCTTTCACTTTGCCACCACAAAATAGACGCACTAACCGTTTCATCTACAAATTTAACCAACAACAAAACAACACCATCAATAGCTATCCATTTCATAACCAAATCATCTAAATTCACCTCTGCAAAACCCTATAAAAATAATGGCATGACCAAGCAAACATTATTCATCCTCCATGCAAGACCTACCAACGTCCATGCAACACGTAGTTAACGTCCAATCCACCGCCACATTGTATCATAAACCGAATCTACGAAGCAAATCATATCAACAAACGCACAACCAATTCACAAAATGAATTTTTCTCCAAACCCTAGACATAGACAATACCATTCAAAAAGGAGGGGGAACAAGCACATGGATTAATATCTTGATGAAGCAATGTACCAGGAGAGTAGTGACCGGAGTTGGGGGAGGAGGAGCTGCGCCGGACGCAGAGGACGAGGGGAGAGGCAGGGAGGATGGGGCCGGATGGGAGGAGGGGAGAGGAAAAGAGGGCGCCGGACGAGGGGAGAGAAACGAGGCGACGGCGGCTCGGGGCGGCGCCGGCAGTCGGGCTAGGGAAGAAGAGAAGGAAGAAGAATGAAAGAAAGAAACGACGGTCGGCTAGGTTATGGCGCCGTCGCGCCAAAGACGCCTGGCGTGGCAGTTGCCTGCCACGCCGAGTCGTCGGCGCGACAGGGGCCCCACACGGCGCCACGCCCCGGCCAAGTCGGCCCGGGGTTGGTGGGGTTTTAAGTGCTCGTCGCGCCCGGCTCCGTCGGCGTGACAAGTCCATCACGCCCGGTGCATGCGGCGCGACGATCAAGGGCCCCACACGATGCCACGCCCGACCCAGTCAATTGACCACGCCCACGCCGGCATTGCCGTCGCACGGGCGCATGTGGCGTGACGGTATGTGTGTGTCACGCCAGGGCGCCCGGCGCGACCAAAGGGGCTATGGCGTGGAAATATTTTTTCAACAAGTTTACACTTGCAATATTTTTAATTAAGGGATTAAAAATAAAAAAAATCCGGCCGGCCGCTGGGGCTGATAGCCCAATTTTATTGCAGTGATTAGTGAAAAAGATTTCAAAATAATGTTTTTTTTCTAAATAGGGAATTTCAAAAAAAAAAGTCTATATAACCCCTGAACTATTTAGGGTAGTCTACATAATCTCCTGACCTATAAAACTGGGTATTATGCACAATAAACTATACAAACCCAGACAAATAACCCCTGGACTGGTTTTGCGAGCGGTTTTGCACATGTGGCACTCCATGTAGGCTTGTTTTGATGACGTGGTGTCCCGGGCTCACCTATCGGCATGCATGCACCGCGCGGCCACGGCTGCCGCGACGCATACTTTGTCGGCCGACCACATGCATGCACCGGCACCCATCCCCTCACCGCTTCGCGCTTGTCGTCCAATGGACGCCTGCTACGTGCTCGCCGGCGCAACGCAGAGCCGCAGAGAGGGACGCTGATGGCTGACCTCGCGCGCCGCGCGGAACGTACACTAGATGTCCTTCCTTCTCCAGTCTCTCCTTGGCGTCGTGCTCTTCGTCACGGCGTTCGGTGCTCGCCCGCATCCTCGCCCGGCGTCTATACTCGGTCTTCGGCGTCGGCCACATACAGCCATCATGCGGATGCAGGCCACCCTCAACCTCATCGGGCGTCAAGCTCGGCGGCGTCTACACTTGGTCTTCGGCGCCTTTGTCTACGAGCTTCATCCCAACCAGGCTGCTCGGAGTGGTGCTAGGTCGACACCTTGAAGATGCTCCGGTCCTCACAGCCGCGGCCGGCGTAGCGGCCACACTCCTGCGAATCTCGGCCCTCCGCAAGCCGTCGTCGTCCTCACATGCATATATGCATGCAAGTTGCAAAAGTCGTTTCATGCAAATTGCTAGGCGGGGAAGGGTGCGATGGCATGCATGGATGTCGCGCGTCTTCACTGCCTCTCTTATTTTTTAAGGTCGTCCTGCTTCCACGGCCGGCCACACATTTTTTAACCCAGCTCCATTCCGACCAGCCGTCACCGGCTGCCGGCTCCGAGGTCGTCCGCAAGCTAGGCGTGGCCTAGCGGCGTGGCGCGCTCCTCCCCTTGGGCCTTGGCCTTGAGGGGAACCGAGATGAGCGGATAGCGGCCATTCTTCTCCCTTTTTCTGCGCTCCGTGGTTGAAGCCGTCGAGGCCACCTTATTAGTCCGTGCGATCCCATTCTATGACATGTGGGCCCAACCACGGTGTGTCGATCTTAGCCAAAGATGGAACGCTACGTTGGCAAAACCGGGGAGGTGAAAGTCCGAAACCACCCAAGGGGTTAATAAATGCCCGGTTTGAGGAAGTTAAGTTAGGCCATGTTTGGAAGGCCATAATCTATCCAAAACTCTTGTAAATTACAGGTCATAATTTTTTCCAAATGAAGATAGAAATCGCTGTTTGGTGAACCCACTAAAATTACACATGTTTTGGGCTAAAACCATTGGAAAAAAAAAAATAAACATGGGTAGAGGCACGGAAAAAAAATACGAGAAACATCGGGTTGTTCCTCTGACGAGCGGCGCCTCTCGCACGCCCGTCTCTCGGCGGCGGCGGAGATCGCAACCTCGATTCTCTCGAGCGTCGTTTGGTCATGGCGCCCGGCTCCACGCCCTTTTCCCAGCCGGCCAGTGCGCGACATGCTCACACAGGGGTGATGGCCGAGGAGAACAATCCGGCCATGAGCGGCGACGGCGGCGGCGGAGATCGCAACCTCGATTCCTCGAGCCCGTCTTGGTTGTGGTCGTGGCCCCCGGCTCGGCGCCCTTTTCCAACAGCGCTGTGCGCGACATGCATGCTCACCGAGGTGACGGCCGGGGGAGAACGCGCCGACCATGCCGAGGGGCGGCGGGAGCGCCAGCGGTTGGCGGTGGCTCATCGGACATGGTTGGGAGTCCTCCGTTACGGCTCTAGGACTCTAGGTACGGTGCCGTCCCCAGCCAGCTTCGAGGTCGTTGGCCTAGGCCGGTGGCAGCGCGCGAGGCCATGGGCTTGCCCCTGGAGGCCTGGAGGTCGGAGGCCACCTTCGCCATGTTCACGGGTTTGGATAGTACCTAGCTTGTTGTTCTCCGGAAAAAGTCTACTTAACCCCCTGACGTATTGGACTGTGTCTAACCAACCCCCTGACCTTTAAAACTGGCTTTTTTTCACATTAAAGTTTGCTAAACCATGCAAAGAACCCCCTGGGCGGTTTTTGAAGGCGGTTTTGCCGACGTGGCATCCACCGTGTACTCTGGTTTCACACTTTGGCGAAGTGGAGGCCTTCCCAGGTGTGCTGACTAGACTCTGACGGTGGGACCTACCTGTCAGCGTGGTTGCCACCTCAAATACCCGGTGGCCTTCCTTGTGTCTCTCCGTCGCCGCCGTCGAGCCGTTTGTGCGAGTGATTTCGTCGACTAGGGTTCCGGCGAATTGGTCGGCGTCGGCGGCGTAGGGGGTGTTTGGTGGCGGCTAGGAGCGCTCTCCGGCGGGGGTCAATGTCGCAGTCCAGCTCGGCGGGTTCGAGCGACCATGGTGGCGGTGGCGCAGGTACGACGGCCGTGGCTCGCCCGTGCCGCATCATCGCGTCGGCCAGCTGGCGTCTGAGCCAGCGGTGCTCGCAAATCGCCAGATGAAGGCCTGCCGTTGGATCTCCTGGAGCGAGGCTCAGCTCGGGCGGAGGTACTACCGCTGCAGGAAGTGGAGGGTAAGGATTCGATCAAATCCCCCATTTGTTGTGGTTTTCAGTTGTTTTAGTAACTAGGGTTCAATTGCAGACACCTGGGGCCTGCAATTTCTACCAATGGCATGATGAAGAAAGCTCTGATTGGTTCAAGGAATTGCTGAGAGACCTCCGCGATGCAGTGTGGAAGGTGAAGACTGATCTGGCGAGGAAGGAAGCAGAGGTGGAGGCCAAGTCCAATCAGCTGGTTGTTCTGCAGATGGAGCTAGAGGAGAAGAAGAAGGAGCTTGAGGAGAGGCAGATGCTGGTGGAAGTGAAGCAGCAAGTGGTCCATGGCATGGAAGAGGAGCTGATAGCCAAGCAGCAGCAGTTGGAGGCCAAAGATGGTGCTTTGGTGGCAATGCAGGCCAAGCTGAAGAGCAAGAATCAGTGCATTGATGCACTTGTGTTGCTGTGTGTGTTGATGTTGATCATCTTAGTGGTGGTGCTGCTTCATGCTAAGTAGGCATGAAGGTCATGCAGTCCAGTGCAACGGTAGCTTAGGTTCCTGGTAGTGGTAGGTCAGTAGTTGAGTAGGTGACTGGTTAAGGTGGCAATTTGTATCTATGACTCATGTCCAAGGGTGGGTGCTTTTGTATGTACCAATGCTGTGATCAGTTGCTTGACCCTGTTGTTTTGGTGGGTTGGTTTAGGGTATGCAAACTGGTAAGCATGTATGAACTAATGGTTGTTGTGGTGTTTGGCAATGACACAAACTATGTTTCAGTGGTATATGTGATGTATGCATATGTCATGTTTGGCAATGTGATGTTTGCATGTTTGAAATGGTGAAATGGCAATGGGAAAAATATAATGGTTCATTTCACAGATGCACAGAACTCAGATGCTGCACAGAAAGGGCACAGAAATGGAATCCATCAATAATTTTGCACCAATGAGTAATACAGAACTGGGAAACACATAGAACAAGGAATTCATCATTAAGTGTGCATCATAGCATTCATCCAGCTGGTATTTTACACACAAAAGCATCAGTTTTCTTGTGCTGACCATGTCACACACATGCAAAGACACCATCTCATCCTTCGGATGCCTCAAAACACATGATAGCATCATCCTAGTAGCTATTTACACGCAAAATGCATCAGTTTGTACTGGTGATCATCTTACACACAGATATCCTACTCCATACTTCCCAGGATTCCCAAAGTAACACATAAACATCAAGCAAGCTGGTATTTTACACACAAAAGCAATGGCACCCCTAGCCAAGAAAGTTTCCAACTACAACTTATCATGTTTGAATGATCAGTAGTTGTCTCCAAAGAGGAGATGCTGCAGCCTTCTGTTCCCGACCACAGAGCCCCTTGATGCACCACTTGAACCAGCATGCTGACTTGGGCCTTGCCTTTGAGCATTCTGCCTAGATTGAGGATTCCTGCGAGGTGGCTGTCTTTGGGCCTTGGCTTCTGGGAGCAGGCTGACTTGGGCCTTGGCTTGGAGCAGGCTGACTTGGGCCTTGGCTTGGAGCAAGCTGACTTGGGCCCCCATCTTCATACATAGTTTGAATTTGAATTCCAGCAGGCTGCAGGGAATACACAATTAGTCTAGAACCCACAATTTCAGATGGCCTACATGAACTAAGGTGATTCAAACATAACTTACCTGTGCATGAGAAGCCTTACTTTTCTTACTTGATGTAGCACCATCAGCTATGCTCTGTGCAGCCCTCTTGTTTTTTGCTTTAGCTCTTTTGATGTGAGCATTTGCCTTTTTTCCAGCTTCTGGGTTTTTAGGGCATGTTCTAGCATTGTAGTACATGAGCACAGGCATATTCTGCACCTCATCTTCATGCCAACCCTACTCAGCTTCTTCCCTTTTGGTTCTTCACCTTGCTCCCTTGTCCTTTCAGTTTTTGGCCTGCCAGGCATTTTGACAAAAGCAGGTGCATCTGGTCTAGGCATATCAGAAATGGGCCAACTGGCTGGACCTTGAACTGGTTGTAGTACATGAGCATATGTCTTCTTGTACTCAGCAATGCTGTAGCAAGGGGCAATGTAGTCATCTATTTTCTTTGAAGCCTTGTATATGGAGCTAATTGCATGACAGCATGGTAGGCCAGACAATTGCCAGTACCTACAAGTGCAAGTTCCCTGCTCCAAGTTGACAACATATTTCTTATCTTCCTTCTCCTTAACCTCAAACCCATCAGCTCCATTCCAAAGAACCATACAGCAGCCAGACCTCTCAATGTTCATCTTAAGCTTCTTGAAAACATTTGGACAAATAGTTCCAATCCACTTATCTGCCTTGGCTTTATTTTCTGCAATTCTGACCATAACCTTCTTCCTTATTGCTTCATTCATGGATATGACTGGGTAGAACCTTGCATCCATAATAGAGTTGTTGAAACTCTCACACATGTTATTGTCAACAGAGTCACAGTTGGATCCAAGTCTAAAATAAGCCCTACTCCAATGCTCTGGGCCAGTTTGCATCATTTCCTCTGCTCCCTGTGGTGTGTCCTGTGCTAGATAGGCTCTGTACAAGTTGAACAACAGTCTACATGGGGCCTTTGCACACCTCCACCACTTCTTCTGCAATTTCTTGTCAGTATACTTCTTCCTCCAGTTTGCATAGATGTGTCTAGCACACATTCTATGCTCAGCATTGGGCACCAACTCTTTTACTGCCTTCAGCAAACCCTGCAAGTGATTGGTGCCTAATTAGTTACATACTCAGTTGTAAACTAGGTGGAAAGCAGTACAAGCTTAACTTACCTTTTGTTGATCTGAAATGACCACCCAGTCCTCACCAGCATTGCTTATGTTTAAGTCTTTTTGCAGCAGACCAAGGAACCAATACCATGTGTCATAACATTCAATTGGAACTGCAGCCCATGCAACTGGATACATCTGATTGTTTGCATCTCTTCCTATAGCACACAGAAGGTTGCCATTGTTGGCTCCTTTAAACCAGCAACCATCTAATCCTATGACCTTCCTACAGCCTGCTTGGAAACCTTTCTTGCAAGCGTCAAAACAGCAATAAAATCTTTCAAACACTTTTCTGTCCTCAATCTCAGGATCCAAACACACCACAACCGTGCTCCCAGGGTTACTCCTCAATAACTCCAGCTGGTAGTCATAGACTCTACTGTACTCCCCCTTCATAGCATCTAATGCTTCATTCATCACCAAAGACTTAGCTCTCTTACACTTTGAGGTGGACACATCTGCCAGGAAATCCTTCTGAACTCTGCTTTGTATCTGGGCAACCTTCCATGTGGGATTGTCTTTGATTTCCTGGTAGTAATGTTTGGCTATCAGACTGGATGAAACAAGTTTGTTGTCCCTCCTTGGTGCACATGTGTGAACATCCTCAAAAGTGACCACCTTGAGCCATGGGGACCTTGATGTAATGGAACCATATATCATCCAGTTGCACCCTGGCCATGTACAGAATGCCCTGACCCTATTCTTTTCATCCTTGTCAAATCTAAGGTGCCTGTGTGTCTTCAATCCATACTTTACCAATGCCTTTTTGAATTGTCTGCTGTCCCTGAAGCACATACCAAGGGAGAAAACAGGAACTGAAGCCTTACTGTCATACCTATTTTCTACACTCTTCCACCTAACAGTCTCACCATCACTGTTTTCACCATAGGAGTACTCATCACTAGAGTCTAGATAAGGACTACCAGGTTCATCCAGGTTAGGTACCTCATCCACCAAATCTTCTACCCTAATCTGACTCCTTTCTGAACCATCAATGCCAAGCTTCTTTGCTTTGTTCTTTCTTTTAATATCACTTGCAAACTTCCTCAATTCTGTTGCCTCTTCATCCTCTGCAGAGCTATTATCATCATCTGGGGGCTGCACATAATCTGCATCTGACTCATCATCAGAGGTGTCATCAAATTCAAGCCAGACATTTTTTCCTTTCTCTACACCAACACTATCAAATGTTGCCTTTGGTGACTTAGAGGGAGACTTGTAGAATGCAACAAATGATCTATAATCCTTGTCTTCCATCCTTGAAACTGTTGTTGCTTCAACTTCACTGCCATTGCCTGCATCCTCACCAATTGCATTATCTTCAGATGTTCCAACTGCTTCTTCAGCTCCAATACAATTGCCTTCTTCATCACCTGCATTGTCATCATCACCTGCCCAGATGTCTTGATCATCTGCACTAAGCTCCATGCCCACCTCCTCTGCATACATCTCTACCCATATACCTTCTTTGTGATGCTCAAGCATCACCTCACAGGAAGCATCATCAACCAACATCACCAGTCCATTACCAATATCCATCCCTGGCTTCAACCAATACATCCTCACAATACTTTCAGTTGGAAAATGATCATGTAGATGGCCCTTGATTTCAAAAAATGACAGCTTGTCCACATCAATCCATGACTCAGCAAGGTCTCCACCCATGTAGTGCACATAACCTCCAGAGTTGACAAATGAACCACCAAAGTGAAACCGTATAGCAATCTTATCCATGCCATCCATCCTGCTAACGAAATACACCTCAAATGATTACACAGAACCTAAAATCACAGTACTAATGAAATTGAGAACCAAACCCTAACCTACCATACCAACAACCACTACAGTACAAACACAAGATGCATCTAGCTCAACTACACCCTAAAATTACCTCTTCTCCAACTACCACTCTGATTTGAAGCAAAGCATGGTCTAGGGTTCAGTAACGCATAAACACCCTATTCCCCCAAATGCCCCAAATGCAGAAGCAATCGCAAATGTCATCACTGCAAACAAATTAGAGGGTGGGGAGGACACACGCACCTGGAACTCCTTCGCGGCGCCGATCACTGGAAACTGCCGCCGATCATCACAGTGCCGCTCGCCTCTCTCGGTTCGCGGCGGAGGAAAACGAAGTGTTCGGGGGCCGAGAGACAGGGGAGGGGGAGGCGTATTTGATGTGGGGGGGTGTTTCTTACAGGTGGGGCCCACTAGTCAGGCCGAGTATTTGAGGTGGCAACCACGCTGACAGGTAGGTCCCACCGTCAGAGTCCAGTCAGCACACCTGGGAAGGCCTCCACTTCGCCAAAGTGTGAAACCAGAGTACACGGTGGATGCCACGTCGGCAAAACCGCCTTCAAAAACCGCCCAGGGGGTTCTTTGCATGGTTTAGCAAACTTTAATGTGAAAAAAAGCCGCTTTTAAAGGTCGGGGGGGTTGGTTAGACACAGTCCAATACGTCAGGGGGTTAAGTAGACTTTTTCCGTTGTTCTCCTGTATGCATCACGAAGTTGTCTCGAGTCTCGACTCCCAAACAAGAAGATTACCACTGAAAAAAGATACTACCGTATCCTTGTGCACAACCAAATACAGGTGAAATGGTATTACAGGTCAAAAACAATACAAGGCTTCCAAAGACTTTCCATTTCAAAAAAAAAAAAACCCGCAGGACAAGGCGCCGCCTGCGCTGCTGCAGCCCCGGCGAGCGCGCCGCCACAGGCAGTCCCGGCCAGCGCAGCTTCTCCCTACCTCTCTCCGTCACACCTCCCTCCCTTCCCATTTCCCCATCCTTAGTCGCCTCCCACATGGCCGCGCGGCCGCGCCGCCCCCTCTCGGCATCTTGTCCGGCCCAGCCGCTGCGGCTTCCCGTTCCCGGCGCCCTCACCTCCCCTGGCGCAGCGCCCCTGCCTGCGCTACTGGCCCCATCGTACCCTACGGCTGTCGCTGCGCCACCGTGACATCCCCATCCCCTACGTGGCTACGCCTGGCTGGTCTCACCGGCGCCACGACCGCCACGGATTCTACGACTAATTGATTCGAATTGGTAAGATGCATGTGATGCTTCATATTTCGATCTCATCACTTGGCCTTGTTTAGATTGGGGGAGGAGAGAGATTGAAAAGTCCTGTAGCACTTCATTTGTATTTGGTAAATATTATCCAATCATGGCCCAACTAGGCTCAAAAAGATTCGTCTCGTGATTTACAACCAAACCATGTGATTAGTTATTTTTTTTTTACTTATATTTAATGCTCCATATATAGGGTAGAAATTGAGGTGATGGAGAGAGATTGAAAAGTCCTGTAGCATTTTGTTTGTATGTGGCAAATATTGTCCAATCGTGGCCCAACTAGGCTCAAAAGATTCGTCTCATGATGTACAACTAAACTGTGCAATTAGTTATTTTTTTATTTATATTTAATGCTCTATATATGTGGGTATAAATTGATGTGATGGAGAGAGAGTGAAAAAACTTGGAAGTTGGGGGTAAAGTGAACAAGGCCTTTGTATTCTTTTCTTCGCAGCTGCACAAAGCAATAGCCACCCTGGTGAGTCTGCCATCTAACTCTGCGAGTTGCCACCCACCTTTTGCAATTTACTGTCGATCTGCTGGTGCTAATTTACTCTAACAAAAGCAATAGGGGTTCACTAATTTCATCTAGTAACTATCAAATCCACTTATGGATGATGAGCTACATGGTCGGTGATTTGCCTCCACACCAGTTTTTGTTAGTAACCAAATAACTGTCCCTAGGTTTCTGCAGGAAAAGGGATGGAAATGGGCATATTGAGGATTTCTGTATCCTTTGCTATGCTGTTCAACAAAGGAATGGTACTGTATCTTCCTTCCTTCAGATATCATACATGCGTACAATGAGCTAACTGGTGGATTAAAAAAATGAGCATGGCAAAGGAGATTTTCATAAGACTTTGATATCTTCTCAATGGAGCACTTATACATGCAGGTAACAGCTATGGACTCATCTGAAATTTTGATCAATTAATGTCCCTTTGCAATTTGCATCCATTCTATATTAGTGATTTCTTTTCATGTAGCTGTTGCAATTGATCCTGCAGATTGTACAGGTCAAAGCTTGCCAAAAAGAAAAAAAGGCTTCCAATTAGTTGTAACCATGAAACAATAAGCTTGCCAAGTCAACTTCATAAGCAGCGGTTGCAATACTTCAATTTTCTCAGTTCATTCAAATGGGAGGGTTATTTGGAGATCCAGAAGCTCAGTGATCAGCACTAACTGCCACAACCAGCGCAGCTATTTATCTGCTGTTACTCTTGTCAGTGTGCAACTAATATCTCTGAAATACATTGCCTGATACTGACCATGTCCTGTGTGGGCTGCTGCAAGTTAGCCTTTTTGTAATTATTAATTAATCACAGCTGACTGGTGCTGTTCTTATGAAGGGCAGTATCCTAAATTACAAAGGGTTGCAAGCTGCAATACACATTGCTAAGTGGGTGTGAAAGAAACTGGAATGCATTCGCTTTTTGAGATTTAACTTGAAACTTTGCACCAACGGTCATTTGTGCCTCCGACCCTATTTTCTGCGACTATGAATCTCGTAACTACCTGTTTATGGAATTATTTGAAGTGACTAATGTTTTATTAACTACTATTGCTAGGTTGTCAAAGTTCACGGAATTTTGCCTTGCAAGGCTGTTCACTGGATATGGAGCATTACAGATCATGTAATTACTTTATGGTACCAAAAACTGGAATACGGAATGGGGACATTATTTCAAGTTGTTCAGACCCCATGAGTTGCTTCTTGGTGCCACAGGTTATGCTGAACCTGTGGATATTTAAGAAACCATTATTTCCTGCCACAACCGAGGTAAGATGCATACTACACTTCTTCTCCTTTCTGTGCTCTTGCCAACATTGAACATGATGAGTGTGCAGGTATCTGCATCTGATGCAGTTCGCTCTCCCATTGGTTGCACATTGCAGTGACATTATTATGCCCATTACAACCAGACAAGAGTGGCCGTGTTTGAAAGCTACTGATCTGGAGCTACTACACACGACATTTTTTGTGGGTATAGCTCTTCTACATATTTTCTTGCTCACCTTGGAAAGATCTTCATTCTATCCTTTTTGGCTATAAATTAACGATGACTATTGACATTTTTCTGCAATTTAGAATGCAGTCACTTTTCCATATGAGTCATGTACTATGCAGTATTACAGATAGCAGTTCTGTGTATGTCAAATCAGCTTATCATTTACAATGGCGAGATCCCTTATGTGGTCTTATTAATAAACATTGATATATGGTTGATTACATGCTCACAATGTTTAGGCCATACCACAGTAACACACTCCAGAGTATCACTGAACCAGGGAAAAAAACTGCTACCCATATTCCAGTCATATAGTCTGTTGAAATTTATGATGCCTTATATTAGTAACACATTTGTTTCAGTTTAAATTTCTAATACAAAATAAGAATACAATTCAGAATTCAATACAGGAAGACCCTTTATACAAGTAGGGAAATTTGCTGCTGCTCTATGTCTTTCTTCATGTGATCAGGGACTTTTAATACTCTTATATGGAAAATTAATGACTGTTAATCTTCCATAGTTACATGCTGTCCGCTGCCTAGCTCTGAGGGGGTTATTTGGAGATGCTCTAAATGGCAAAGCCTGCACAAGTATTGATTTGCTGTTACTCCTGTTAGTGTGCAAATAATACCTCTGAAATGAAGTGCCTCATAGTGATCATATCCTCTGTAAGCTGCTGCAAGTTATGCTTTTAAAAATTAAGTGCACCTGACTGGTGGGTCTTCTTTTGCTGGGCAGTGTCCTCAATTAAAAAGAATTGCAAGATGCATTGTCTCGCAATGTACATCATCAAGTGCGTGTGAAAGAAACTGGAGTGCATTTGCTTCGGTCCATAGAAAATTTAAACTGTACATCCAACAATTCGAAGCTCACTTCTAAAATTTGAAAGGGAAATATCCGGCACCCCTGGTCGTTGCTGCCTCTCCCAGGCTACTGTCAGGCCCTCCCGGCCGGCCACGAGGAAGCTGCTGTCACAATGCCTGCCACCAGAAAAGCTGCTGGCTGCTGGCCAGTCGGCCACCAAGCAAGCAGCATGCAGGCGTCTACCGTAGCTTCACAAGACAAGCAGCAGGCGGCCACCGTAGCCTCATGTGTGGTGTTTGAATGAGAAAGCTAGGAGCACGAAACAGGAAGCGGAATGTAATAGGCGGATGGGACTACGCGTTTTCAGTGTGGGCTTGGGAGTGAAGCAAGTAATAAGTGGCTGTGGGCTGGCCCAGTAACATGTAGTGCGTTGCTGCTATCTATGGGGGTGAGCAGGCCTCACAGTCGGAGAGGCAACAGGCAGGCCGCACCGACGCAGGCACGCTGCATGCAGGCTGCCGCGGAGAGAAGGGGGAAAAAAAATTAGAACAACCAATTGTGTTTGTGCAGGAATATAAAAACTTTGTCTGCTCTCTAAAATTCTCTTAATTGTTAGGAATAGAGATTGTTTAGATTGCACGTAAGATGTTGAAAAACTGTTGGAGAGTGAAAAGATATATAAAACGATCTTTATAAAAATAACTTTTGAAATGATATTTTAGATAATGTCTTCTAGAAAGACTCGTATATCCTCTAATGGTGGTGGAGCCTGACGAGAGATGACGTACTACCATGAGCAAAACTGCCAGTAGCCGCCTCGGAATCCTACAGCGCCTCCCACCAGGCCTCGTAGCTTTGGTTACATTATACTATTGTTATCATAGTCGGCTCCTGCTGCATGTGCCGCTGCTCCAAGTACAAGAGGCAGGCAGGCACCTCTCCGTCGTCGTCGACCAGGCAGGATCAGTAGAGCGCGTGAGAGGATCGGGACGAAGGATTCTGTGGGAGACGCCTTGATTGCGCCTCGCTCGTGTCTCCACCTTCGATCGGATCGATCCCTTTGGCTCCGTCTGCGTGCGTCCATGTCAAAGCCGGCCGGCCACAGGAGAATTTTTATTTTTATTTTAACCCCTTTTCAAAAGAAAATCTAAAAACAACAGGACTGCGACGGTAGCAAAACAGGACTGCTGCGCAGCCGAGAAATGCCACACTTTGTATTTATGCTACACTTTGTATTTAGTGTTGTCTTTAGTTAGGTTTGTTTAAATTTGGTGATGTCTTTGTAGTCAGGGTTTGTTTGGATTTAGAATTTACTTGACTTAGGTTTCGTTTTTAGTTATCTGTTAGTTATTATACAACCATCTATCATATATTTTGTTAGGCTTTAATGGTTCCATGTGTACTTAAATTTGATAGCCTTATCCACTTTGTTATATGCAAGACTCGTATCGTGAATAGTTGTGGCAAAAAAAGGGTTATCCCAAAGAATTCTACTCAGACATCTCTAGCAAAGATTCCCCCATGCCTCCTGACCTCCCTGTCCCTATCTATGATTGTGGAAAGCCAACACACATGTTTCAATCGAGACACAACTGCTCGTTGCTTCTACATATGTAGTCGTTTTAATGTAAGAAATCGATTCATTTTGCATATGTTTTAGTAACTTACTGATAATGTGTTGCAAACTTGTTTTATGTGGAACCATGATTAATGTTTTTTCTTCCAGTGGATTGATGGTCCTGAGAAAGGTACCTTCATTTTAATGATAGGTAGAGAGGTAGGCATGCACGTGAACACTTCGACCGATGGGTTCCATCCCCCCCCCCCCCCCCAACTGCCCGTAAATGATAAAAGAGGAGAAGCACTTAGCCGCGGTTAGATGACTCGAAACACCATGTCGCTTTGCCATTGCGAAGATCAGGCTGCAATAAATCCTGAGTGTACGTTGAAATTTGTTTGTCTCAACAAGCCTGGAGTAAGTGAAAAGTGTATCTCTTCACCTATTTATCTTGCTTGTCCATCTACTAATTGCAACCATGTTATTTTTAAAATTTCTTTTTAAAAAGGGTTAAAATAAAAAAATCCCATAGGACATGTCGTCATGGATCGATCACAAAGGATGATAAATACTCTATGTAATTAGTGTTAATAAATTTATCTCGTGAATTAGCCTATATCTGTATAATTAGTTTTACAATTAATTCATGCTCGGTTCTTTTAAATTTGCCGTGTTCGCAGCTCACATGTGGGCTGGTTTGGGCTGAATTCATCAGCCAATTTCAGCCCAGCCGTTCGGCTGCATATATCCGTGTTGGTGCCATATGTTTGAATGGTGTTGGGTTAATTGAATTGAAATTTTGAATGAGCTGCTGGGCTGGTGCTGGTGAGCAGCTGAATATGATGTTCCGCTGGTTTCAGCTGAACCTAGTACTGTAGGCAGCATTCAGATCAGCCAACATGTGAGCAAGAACGAACTTTAGCCCCGGATCCAAAAGAAAGCTCTAAGTCCTAGTAGGCTCCTAGCACAGGTAGGCACCATGTTCCACGGTGCGCTTGCTCCAGCTTGTTTGGTGGGAGTTAATTGTCAGAGGATCGGAGTACGTTGACCACGTATATTTACAGATTAATTAACGCATGCACAGGATGGAGATGGATGGCCCGTGCGTGCGACCGATCCAGCTGCGGCGTTTAATTTATGTCAATGTCAAAGCCAGCCGGCCACATGACTAGTAGAGGTAATGCATGTTACTGTGGATCGATCACAGAGGATAGATACAATTAAGTAGTGTTAATTAATAAATTAATCATACAAATTAGTCTTTATCAGTATAATTAGTTTTGTAACTAAATGTCATCTCCACATATAATATGACAAAAACTAACTATAGCTCCGGATTAAAAAAAAAGTCCTAAGTCCTAGCGTACGTACCATGTTCCACGGTGCGTTTGCTCTGCCTTGTTTGGTGGGGAGTTTTGTCAGAGGATCGGAGTACGTTGACTATGCACATATACAGATTAAATAACCGCATGCACATGATCGGAGTACGTGCGACGTCCGATCCAGCTGCACGCATGCGAATTCCACATGCATGGCGCGGTGCCGATCGATTGATGTCGATGGCCCGTTACGTTTAGTTTAGTTTTGGAATCGATCGATCTTATCATTGCCAGCCAATAGTGCCTGTATGCATGCTAGCTCGATGCGTTGGATTTAGAAACCGGCTGATAAGTTAATATGGCTAAAAATACGGTTAGAATGACTAATAAGATAAGTGAACATACTCCCTCCGTTTCAGAATATCTGTCGCTTCGCTTCCCGAAAAACAAATGCCGGTAATTTTTATAAATATTAAATATCATCGATTACTATTATGATTAGTATCATCGGAAAGATCTTTGGATCTAGTTTTTTAATAAAATTATTTAGAGATATAAATATTACACGTATTTTCTATAAATCGAGTCAAACTCACAAGACGTATCCCACAAATGTGACACTTATTTTAAAACAGAGGGAACATGATTATAAGACCCTCGATCGATGCGGGAGGCGGCGGCGTGCGGCGCGGCAACCACCACCGCGCCGGCCGGCCGGCCGGCGACGAGCACACGTGAGGTGCGGAGGTCTCGAGGGCAGAGCGCTGCGCTGATCGAGGACGACCTGTTCCTTCGCGTACCTACGAAAACGAAACAAAAATATATATGAACGGGTTTTTTTTTTTTTTTTTTTGGCAAGATACATGCACGTTAGTTGCTTGCATCTGGACAACAGGCGCGATTCTGCTGCCGCGCGACCGGCCGGCATCTTCGCCAGCAGCCCCAGGGGTCATCTGACACTCGCAATATACTACGGTGCAATTAAACCTGCAGACAACTGCAACTGCGAGCTGCACTGCACGGGTGGGTGGGTTAGCTGCAGGCGTTACCAAATAAAGCCAGCGTTGCAGCTCTCGCTCGCTGACCGATCGACGGCCCAATCATCCCAACTGATCATGTTTTATATTAAAGTTCATCATATAATTAAAGCATTCATCCATCTAGCACCAACCTTAAAAGACAGGCTTATATATATGTTTACCACATCATGGGAGCAAAGACGAATACGTCTTTGCTCCCATGATGTGGTAAACATATATATAAGCCTGTCTTTTAAAGTTGGTGCTAGGGCCTGATGGTGGGGCCGACGTAAAACTAGCAAGATGCATGCATGTATATGTATCTCTGCATCATCCACGCGCGGGGAGCTGGTTGTCAAACACGTATGCACTTTGCGTGCATCTTCACACATGGATCACGATCACCGGCGTGCGTGCGCGTCACACGCGGCCCGGCCCCCCTACATATCGTCCGTTCCGGGATTGGCCTTGTTCATGCACCCATCCCATCAATACGACCAAATGTAAAATAAGAAGGCGCGTAATACTAGTTCAATTATTTAACTTGTATGTCGAGTATAAGTCTACAATATTTTTTTAATAATGAAAACAAAGTTTCTGACTTTATTGTTCCTTAAGAAAAAGAATCGAGACTAATTATTATAAACTCATAGAAAACAATCAAAGACGATAGGAGAAACTTCACCTATAAGAAGCAAATAGAAATATAACACCAGGACTTCAAAAGTCTGCATGCCTCCAATATGGAAGTTTTGTACTCATCCAAGTGTTGTAATTAACTCCAGAATTGAAGTCAATATATCCTTTGAAACAGTACTTGCAAAAAAAATGTTTTTAGTTTTTGTTAAAAATAAAATTATTTTTTGTGAGCCAAATTGCCCAACATATAGCCGATACTCCTATCACAAGCAGAGATTTTAACCATCCCCAAACAAATGAGGCATATTTGTTGGAGGAGCAATACCAAACACCAAATGAACCACATGGCAGAGAAAACGAGCATAGTGGTAATAAAAAAGTTGTTGGATGGTTTCAAGTTTATTTAAAAAACAACAAACTTTATTACCATTCCAATTCTTTCTTGCAAGATTATGTTTTGTTAAAATAACCCTTTTTTCAGGAACCACAGGAAGATTTTGTTTTTTAAGTGTATTTCATTTGCGATATCTCCTGCGTGACTTTCAAACCATTGCTGATAAGGAGCCTATACATGGAATTGATCGAAAAGGACCCATTTTTATATAATCCCCAAACAAAAACCTATCCGACATGTTGAGCGTGACATGCATAATGTTAGCAACTAGGTTGTGCTATTCTGTTAGTTTTGTCCCACCAACGACCTTCTAAAGGACACATTTAGAGCAGTTTGCAGCACCGATCCATCTTGCTAAGCAAAGTCGGTGTTTCATAGTTTATTCATTCAGAGTTGAAAGCTAGTTTCTTTGCCTGAAACCTCAAGCATTGCACATTGGGTTGGAGGTTTTATCATCCTTACTGTATGTATGTAAAGCCGGACACTAAAAAATGTTTTCTTTCTCCTGCTAGCACTTGTATACTAAGATATTACCAGATTGCAGCTTGCAGCGCAGGACGCACTGAAAGTCTGAAACTGCGATTGCAGCTCCTCTTTCTCCTGCTTGCAGTGCACGACGCACTGAAACTGAAACTTGCCAACTGCTGCAATCACAGGTTCAGAATGCATGACGAGAGCTGTAAACAGCAGTTTAGCAATTAGCCACCTGGCGTATGTATGTCTGTACCTCGACAACAAAAATGCTGCGATCGTTGTATATACGTACACAGAAGAGAAGAAAAACCAGCAGCAGTTGGCGTGAATGGATGTGTTGTTGTGTAGCGCGGCCGAGCGGCAGGTTGTGCTCCGTCCAGGCTGTGCCTGTCGTCGACCGACCACTGCTTCCAGCCTCCAGGCTCCAGCTGCGAGCAAGCTAGCTAGTAGGCAGTAGCTACCTGCTCGTCCGTCCTCAACGAACTGTATAATGCAATAGTAGGATCGGTCCGTGACGCATCGCGTCCCTGCAGATTAATTATAATTCGATCCTGGTCTATAGTGTCTCCTGGCCAGCGACTTCCAAGCTAGCCTGCTGGTGGTTGCAGCGTCCTCGCCAATTAAGCCCATCTTCTGATTATTATTAGTTTCAACTATTATAGGCAACCTTGGATCTGCTCTGTACCCTGTTCAATTCATTCAAACAATCTCAGCACATGTATATATGCTGTATCCCACTTGCTACCTCTGACTGACCTGACCAGTAGGAGATAAGAGGGTTTTCAGAGCCATGTGTATGTATTCCTTGGATATGTATTCCTTGGACCAAGGCATATCATCGGCTGAGTCTGTGGTGCTAAATCTTTTCCCTTTATTGTGAGATCTATATACTAGTATATATCTATGTTCTGTACTGCTGGTTTTTTCTTTGAAGAACAAAACACGTATACTGTTTCCAACAGGAATGAATGTCTAGGATAGGACATGTCTCACTTCTCCTGTGCAGAGAATGAAGTAGTAGATAGTTGCTGCTCCTGTTTTACTACATTCAGATGACTTTAACAGCAGTGAGAAGTTCCTTCCCCCCTCTTTTTTCCACCTAATTCTACAGTACATATGCCTTATTATTACTAGTTATTATTGGAAAGGTAGCTTCAACAATGGCTTAGCTACTATGTGTTCATTATGCAAGGTTGCCTGCAGGCAACAGGATCACACGAACAAGAGTACCCTGACGACAGTAACCTAGAGCACTGGTTATCACCAGTAATAAGTCCGGAAACCACCTACATATGCCGGCCGCATATACAACGCTGTAGTACAACAGTGCCTGATTCAGAAAACAGCTCATGTATATATATTGTAGTACTCGTATGTATGTACGCAGATTAATGCAGTGAGGAGGCAGCCTTTGCATTATATTGCTCGGAAACGCCTTTTGGCTATTTTGAAGTATCCATATGAATATGATCTTTGAGGTGTGCAGAGAGCCTCCTATGGCTATGGCACTTGGCGTAGAGACGCATTCAATTGCGTCTGTGACCTCAACTTGCCTCTATGTATGCACAGAGCCCTGATGATCAACAATGGCACTACAGATGCATGCGTGGACAGGATAGCACATTTGATATCTTGCTTTATTTTTCTTTCTCAAATATGTAAAAGGTTTGCGCATCATTATACTATAAGATCGAGAAAACAAGTTTGCTAGGCAGGCAAAAGTTTTCATTGGGCTTATCCATGTATTGTTATTCTGAATAATATGGCTGACACATGTAGCATTTTTGCATTTTACACAAGCCTTCTTTTCCCTGTGACCCTTTCGTGCATCTGAAGTTCTGAACAGAGGGCTCAGGTTACAGCATGGAATTGTCCTTGTGTTTCACTCCACTTTCCAGACATTTTTGCCGTCCTACGATACTAGGGTGCTGTTGACCACACAGTGGCTACAGATAATAGGTGAAATGGTGTTGGCAACGTCGGGGTGATCCCATCCCTGATAATTAGTTCTTGTATCCATTGATAAGCGTACCAGCTAGCATCTTTTATTACTTCACGTACTAATTATAAACACTAGTAGTACTAATTTTCTTTCTCCAGCAAATATTTCCCATGACGTCCTAGGATAAGAAATCAGTTTCTCCTTTCTTTTGTGTACAGCGTTACTTTTTTTTTTTGTTGCATTTAACTGCGAGCCATGACACAATCATGATTATCGTAAATTACGACAGCCTCGAAACAAGTGATTTTGCGATTTTGAGAGAGAGAGAGAGAGAGAGAGAGAGAGAGAGAATGCCGAAGTTCAAAATTGCATTGGAATAAGCCGTACGTCTGGACTTTAATTTGTTTACATTCCATTAGTGTCTGATGCACGTCTCTTGATGGCCGGGTATGTACTTTTGTGTTACTTAAAGTAGGAGACAGAATGAAATGGAGTTAACGTACGTAGAAAAAACTTAACACGGCATTATGCCAGTCTCAACGAGAAGTTTTATAGCGTTGTTTCCAAGACTACTATGTCATGTGAAATGAAATGAAACTCTTCATTGAGAGTGTGGAAGTCTAATTATATAGTTTCATAGGTATTTAATATCATGACTTACAAAGAGTTGATTCGTGCCATTTTATCTACATGACACTTATTTTTTATTTCTTCTTAAATACACTGTCATGTCATAAAATACCTATGCGACAACTTATTTAATGCAAATGAAACTCACTTAAAACTTTCATTAAGATTGGCCTTATGTTGATACATGTACTTTACAGTATCTGTCTTCTTGCATCGAGGGCATCTTGTGCTCCTCCATAGAAACTTTCCTTCTTCCAATAATGCCAGCAGCATGTAGATGGCCACTTGATGTAATGCAGCACTAGATTATATAATGTACTAGATCGATGAGCCATTCAAGATGACTCCTGGAGAAAAATTAAACAAGGGCCTTATACTCGAACACCAAAGCATGGCTAGTTGCGTGGCACAGAGAGGAGGATTTGATTGATGTGTTCATCTCCTTTTAGAACAAGAGACCTTGTTTTTAGCTGGAACTGATCTCTGTTCCATGCATGGTTGTTTCTCAAGATCTCATCCGATCTCGCCCAATCAAGAACAAGGTATAATATTTAATTCCATGAGATGAGGTGCCATAATATATAATCCAGATCTCTCCCGTCACTCCAAGTATTATCACAAATATTATTATCGCACAACCATTTTTTTCCTCAATCAAATATTACTAAATTTTTAATTTTTAGATAATGCATGAATAATATCCCGGAACGAAGATGTATATAGCCGTGAGAAGGTTGTACTAGTACTACGCAACAATGAAGGGAAACACTGCATATGCATCATCAGAGGGTCAGGTGGGGATCAGATTGTTGGAGACATTTACTGGGACATTCTTTATCGTACCACTGCAGCACGAGTAACTGAGACTGAGAGTGACGCTCTGCGCTATGGAGCTCTGAGCTCTCCTACTTTGTGCCGTCCTTGAGCTGGCAAGGGAGTGATGGTGAGCTGAATAGCTAGCTGATGATGCTCTGAATGGCCTTACATGGGTTTTGTTGCCTTGCCGTTTGGACTCGAGTTGCCGTGCAAGCCTTTGGTCAGAAGCTTCACATATGTAGCAGTGCGAGTTAAATGTACTGCTGCCCTGGATATTATTTATGAAGCAACCACCACTGTCCAATTCATATCGCATGATGATTGCTTACTTCTTCGTTAAGAAAATCATTTTTCGATATAGAACAACTTACAAAATTTGTTGTCATGGAGATTAATCTAGTTTAAACTGAATTCTATGTGCCATTGATACTATAGTTTAAAGTGAATTCTAAGTACCATTGATACGTGGATTGCTAAGGGAATATGAATTTTAATTTTTTTTATGCTTGATAAACTATTGAAATAAATATTTATCCTAACAGAGGCACTGGCACATAAGCTATGCTTACTTTTAATTTAACAGTGGGGTTTATGGTTATTGAGTTGTTTTCCCTAATAATAGCATATTTCCTATTGACATACAAGAAATTTATATGTTACATTGCATTACCTTTCATAATAACGGGGTTAGCAAGGCTGGGTGTAAATATTTCTATACAAATGTAGAGAATAGTTTAAATTATCTTTCATATTACGGATAATTTAGATATAAATTTAGAGGATTATTTAAATTATTCTTCGTAATAACAAATGTGGGTAGCTAGTTTAGTTTAATAACAAATCAAAGTTTTTAGTTATAAAAAGGTGGGTAACTTTTACCAAACAGACTAGATTCAATGGGTATAATTGGTGATAATGATGAGAGACTACTAAATTGAAGGGGGGGTGTTGTGATTACTGTAAGAACCTAATTTTTTTTTTCCTTCTACCGCGCTCGTGAAAATATCATGGAATCTTTTTAGCACCTTTAATTTGGAATCATAAGATTTATGGACCTTACTGGTAACATGCAAACTCATAACAGAGATCATATATTAGTCAAAATTCATGGGTTTTGTCAAGGAAAAAAGATTCAAGTTCTTGACACTAAATAAACATCTGGCACCGGCAGCTTTTATTTGAAAAAAAGGAATATTCACTTGGTGCTAATTATCCGCATAATCCGATGCTGCTCCAGGATGCTAGCAGCACTCTGCTGTGATTTTGTCTAGCTGGATCCAGTGAGAGTAAAACAAACGAAGAGAGCAGAAGGAAAAGAATATGCTCAGTCCTTTTTGAGGTTCTGCATAAGGAGATGCTCTTGTCTTTACTGTAAAAGATATATTTAGAGCTTCAAAAAGAAATACCCTCAGTTTCTTCGTCGTCTCTTTGCTTGAATGCTGAATTCATGGAGTTGCTCAATTTACCGTCAGAGCAATGTTTTCTCCTAGAAATAAAAAAAGAACAATACACATTAATGTTTTCCTGTTTATTTTGGACCTTTTTTTGCTGGCATCTGAGCGTGGGTCCGGTTCCTGGGGTCCTCAACAACATTTAATGGACCTGATTGACTGAGCATTGTCGCCTTGTGCTCAAACTTTTGAAAAAGGGACCGTTATTCTTCAACACCACTTTGGAGTTTTAACTTGAGTTATAGTCCACATTGCTCACAATTGTTTAGAATACATTTTCAGGTTTGAAAGTGGAACTATGCTCTCTCCATCCTAAAATAAATATACATCTTGCACTTCAAGCAGTGGTGGAGAACGGATTAAACTTGAGGTGTGGCGGATAAAAACATGTCACGATGTCATCTACCAATGGCTTACTGTTGAGGTGAAAAGACGTTTTATGCCGTGTGCACTTTTGACTAGGCCTACTATTGTCTTGTTTTGATAATCTAGAGACCTTTTCTACAAGTAGCAAAATAGAAATTGAAAGGAAAATAAATAGTAAAAGGTACATATGGTAGACACAGGGTATGTTGGTCCTCCGCCACAGACTTCAAGGGAGTTATCAAGCAATCTCAAGTCTAACTAGATTTATTAAAAATAGCATTAACATTTGTATCTCTAAATAGATTAACTTCAAATATATGGCGTGATTAACCCAATGATGTCTATTTGGTACTATAAACATTAGTATTATATATATATATCGGTCAAAATTAAGATTTGTTGATTTCTTCAAGTGTGAGATGTTTGTTTATTTTAGGACGAGGAGCACTCTAGCTCTATTTTATCCATGCAATTACATTTCTTTTGATAAGAAAGTATTATCATGATATTGCTCGACATAGTGTTTTATTGCGAAATATACTTAGCAACACTAATGTTGACTGAGGAAAATATACATAACTTACTCTAGATGACTATAATCCGCCGCTTTATTATGTTCTTTATTAATAAACGATGTAATGAACTATTGAATAATTTTTGTTTAATTCTTGAACGTTGAATGAATACGAATGCTATTATAGTCGTGTGTATATTGACTGTTTTAATTAATGTTAAGTGTGTACTCCCTCCGTCCCTAAATAAGTATCGTCATGGGATGCGTGCCACAAGTTTGACTTGATTTATAGAAAATATATGCAATATTTATATTCTCAAATAATTTTGTTAAAAAACTAGATTCAAAGATCTTTTCGATGATACTAATTATGATACTAATCGATGATACTTATTATTTATTAAAATTGCCGGTAGTTGTTTCTCGGGAAGCGAAGCGACACTTATTTAGGGACGGAGGGAGTATATTTAGTTGAGTTTTTGTGATATACATGTATTTGAGTTTTTGTGATATACATGTATTTGAGTTTTCGCGTTTAGGAAATACACTAAAGATATATTTTTCCTGCACAATTAATTATTTTTTCATGTTCTCTATAAAACCATTAATGGTGCACTTGGATCCTTTCATTTGAGCTGAAATGAAATCTTTTTATGAACTATGCTATTTGGTTTAGAATTTGATATCCCAACACTTTTCAAATATTAAGTATAGACCTATATCAATTATTTCAAAGGCTAAGAAATCAAGAGAGAGATAGTAAGCAATGGAGAGATTGTAAGAGAAGAAAATTGATATTCATCGCCCCCTCCCGCTGGTCTGAGTCCTTCACTCGTCCCTCACGAGTCCTGACACAAAAAGCTATTGGTAGGGGACCCTAGCTTATTGCTGTCGTCAAGCTCTCACTGCCGACAACACTTCAGCTATGATCTGAAGTGAAATGTGATTGAAATAAGATTCGATTCCAAACAGCAAAATAGAAAGCAAATGAAATAGCTTTCCTTGTATACTGCTATAACCCCTCTATCCGTAAATAGATATAGTTGTTGTTGGTGTATGTACCATAAGTTTAACATAATTTGTAAATAATACTTGCAACATTTATATCTCTAAATAAATTAATTAAAATTAGGTTCAAAGATATTTTCAATGATACTAATTATATATCATAAATATTAATATTTTTAATTTATATTTAATTAAAGTTAATTTGCGAAAAACATAGTTATTTAGGGATGGAGGAAGTAGCTTGGCTACCGTTAAATGTCTTAATTAGCCACGAGTTAAAACCTTGATTAAGGGCGCCAAGACAGCAGTGTGTGGGGGGTATAACCCCCGGTACCCTCAAGATGGTACATGGGCCACGCCATCGACGGACCGCCCATGAGTTATGACAGATCATTGTAATCTAAATTAGTACCACCTCGGATACTTTACTTGTAATCCCGCCCCTCCGGACTATATAAGGAGGGATAGGGGTACCCCATAATCAACTTCGAATACAATATAGAACACAGGATGTACGGTATTACGTCACACCGACGGCGGAACCCGTATAAATCTGTGTCTACGTGCTTGTGTTTGGGTTACCATCTCGTTCTTGATCTCGCGCACCCCGCCACCATCATCTAATCTACTACCTAGGGTAACCCCTTGGTAGGCTGCCGACCAGATATCGTCGACAGCTGGCGCGCCAGGTAGGGGTGTGCTCTTGATCCGTCGCTGAACAAGATGGCAGATCTGATCTTGGAGTCTCCTCGCGAGATTCTGGGGTCATATTTCTCGTTGGCCCTCGTTGACAACTCACCACATCCAATCGGCAAGCAATCAAGAACGCTGGCCACTATCCAATCTCCAACTTTGAGTCAAACTCAGATCACCCGCAGTTGCCACCGTCCTCGGATCGAGCGTCGTCGTTATTCTACTCAGGATGTGGCTTGATGTTTGTCGGCGTGCATCTAACGCCGAACACGCGGGCTGGCATATCTTACTCCGATCCGATCGGCAACGACCAAATCATGTGTGCAGGCATGCTTGTACGGGTGTGCATGAGCATGACATCAATCACGCACGGGATTGATCCCATGCCTACACCTCCAATCAAAAAAAGGTAACGACGCCGCTACGCCGGCGGGATGGATCTCAGCACCATCGTCTCACTGTGGTTCGTGCCACCGACTCGTCGATCGACGCCGCCATGCGGCAACTACACCGTCAGCATGCCTCACCATGACACTCGCTGCTGACCCGACGTACTGCCACCACGCCCTGAGGCTACGGAATACGTGAAGACTCCGCCGACCGCAGCAAAAATCAACCAGCCACCTGACATCAGCACCATGCAGCATCGCACGGTTTCATCGCCGGTCTACAGGAATTACGCCAACCACCAAGCAGGCAAGATCCAATCTACAAAGCCATGCAACATATAGAAGTACAGATACGCATGCACTCACGCCGATTTATCTCCGATCGACTTGCCGATTAATTTCTCCACCCAGTCATCTACTATTCCGATTGATACGCCGATTATTCCGTTCGGACGTCAACCTCTCCGCCGCCGGCCGCTAATTTCTCCACTCGATAAGTTGACCTCATCGCTCGGCGCCGATTTTTCCAACCGATCGCCGATTTCTCCAGTTCGTCACCAATTTTCTCCGATCGATTCGCTGACTGCTCTGCTCAGCCACGACGACGATTCGTCTCTCCTAACAAGCTAAGTCATATTTTTTATATTTTTTATAAATATTCTTCGATCTATATATATCTCCATATATTTCTCCAAATTGTTTTTCTCCATATCAATGCACACACGCAATAAATTTTTATCCGCCGACCAGCCGCCAGCTACGCTTTTACTCGACTTACCCAGAAACGACCCTGTCCTCGACCTTGACCTACACGTGCATGCAGCTCCGCGCTCTACGTTACGGTCGGTCGGCGGCGGTTTCTTAGCGACTCTTGTGCTCCTACGGCGTACCACGAGGCATGAGCTCCTCCGCGCTATGGGGTATGAGATAGGCGGGGCTAGGTAACAAGATACAAAGCTACACTGCAGGGCACTACTCATATTTTCACCATTCGGGTTGCCGACCGGCCACGTTCGATTTGCGTTATCCGAGACGGCTCTGTTCCCCGGCTTAATCCCGAAGACGTGCATGCAGCTCCGCGCTCTGCGTTAAGGGTGGGTCGGTCGACAGCGGCTCTTCGACGACGCCTGTATCCCTACGCGTGCATACAGCTTCCACGCTAAGCGCTATGGGCTATGGGCTAGTCGGGGCTGGTAATAATGCGATAAAGAAATAACTAGTTGTACTCCACTCACCAATAATTTTTCGCCAAAAACGAATATAATATCGCCGATATTATCAATTCTGGTTTACACCAATATTTATATTTATTTTTACATCATGTACTACCGATTCTCCATATTTATTGCGGGGGCCTGGTTTGGTCATCGAGCTTATTCTCTACGCTCGGGGGGAGGGATCAGTCTAGAAGGTCATCAAGATTATCGCCAACCACTGTGGTTACAACACCGGGCGCCGGATTTCGCCGCCGACTAGTTGGTTGGACTACTCGCTGCTCGGATTTTATCACCGACCAGTTGCTCCAACCATTCGACGCTCATCGCCACTTGCCGGTTGTCTCCGCTCGGTGCTCATCGCCGATCACCCCTCATCGCTCGAGGCTCCTCGCCGATCACCGTCGCCGTTCATCTCCGCTTCGAGACTTCGTCGCCGATCGCCGCTCATCTCCACTCGGCGCTCATTGCCGACCGCCACTCGCCGTTCATCTCCGCTCGGTGTTCGTCACCGTCGATCGCTGCTCATCGCTCGTCTCCACTTTCGGTGCTCATCGTCGATTCGCCGCTCATCACCGCTTCGGCGCTCGGCGCCACTCGCTGCTCACCATTCGTCTCCCTCGCCGTTCGTCATCGCTTCGCCGTTCGTCATCGCTTCGCCGCTCGTCACTCATCACTGTTCATACAAAAAGTCGTTAGCTCGCTAGTGTACTATCAAGTTTCTCCATGCTGTTCGGTTCAGGGTGCTGATCCCAATGCGGCCTTCGGGGGTCTTGATACACACACATGACAACTAAGCCGGGACCGACCGTCTATTCGCCTGGATATTGGAAATCTTCTATTCTTTGACCCTGCTACAAGATGCTTTGCTATCTTCCAAAGAGGCTCGGGGACTACTGGTGTACACGTCACCTCTCGGTGACTTGACGGGTGTACACGCGTCTCGACATGAAGAAATCTCAAATTTAATTTTGAGCCCCTTGCATCCTTCTTTGCAAGCCTTATCTGAATAAGCCCGAGGTCAGCCGACCAGTTCACGCTTGGACTCTGTCGCCGACCAGCTTGCTCGAGCTTCATCGCCGGCCAGTGCATATGACTTCATCGCCGACCAGCGCGCCCGGACTCCATTGCCGATCAGTCAAACTGGTCGGATCCTTCGTTCCAACTGTTCAGCTTCTGGTTTAGCAACTCGGACTGATTCAAGACGGCGTTGCTCGAAGGATACAAGGCGCTCGGGGACTAGCTGTGGGGGTATAACCCCCCGGTACCCTCAAGATGGTACATGGGCCACGCCATCAGCGGACCGGCCCATGAGTTATGACAGTCATTGTAATCTAAATTAGTACCACCTCAGATACTTTACTTGTAATCCTGCCCCTCCGGACTATATAAGGAGGGATAGGGGTACCCCATAATCAACTTCGAATACGATTATAGAACACGGGATGTACGGTATTACGTCACACCGACGGCCGGAACCTGTATAAATCTGTGTCTCTGTGCTTGTGTTTGGGTTACCATCTCGTTCTTGATCTCGCGCACCCCGCCACCATCATCTAATCTACTACCTAGGGTAACCCCTTGGTAGGCTGCCGACCAGATATCGTCGACACAGTGCAAGTTCAATGCATTTTTACCCCATTTTGAGTTTTTTTTTTTAATATTCCGGATGATAGCCTGAAACAAGATTGTAAGATGATCAGTCCCATCCGCCGGACACCTGCAACCTGCACGGCATTTTTGCTTTGTTGTTTGACTAGTCTTTAATCCTTTTTTGACAAAGCGATAGCGATAAAGGTCAGGACACGTGGAATCCTTTAACGTACGTTTCAGACTATATAGATTTTCTTTTGCTGTGAGGGTTTCAGAATATAGTAGATTAGTACACGTACTGCACTGTATCTCCATTCTAAAAAATGTATATAATTATAAAAGAAAACGCCAGTCAAATTACGTTAACTTAAATCAAATTTATAGTAAAAAGTATTAGTATTTATAAATAAATTTATTATAAAAATATATTTCATAACCAATTCAATACCATTCAATAATACTTATTTTCTTATAAATTCATGTATTTTTTATATAATTTTAATTAAAGTTCGTAATATTTGACTTCTTAAAATATGAGAATTACATGATTTTTGAAATGGAGGGAATACTCACTAATGGTCAGTCTCTGGCTTTTGTTTGGGGCGAGCTCTACTACACACGTATCTTGAGCCCTGTTGCTCCTACCTGAACCTAGCTAGTAACTAAAAATGATACTGTCTACACCTTTCGGAGAACGGATAAAAATATTTTGATTTATAGAATATTTTTGTACAGAGTTTTGTAGTCTACAGAGCATTTCTGCATCTATTAGTAAGCTGGAAACCATTCAACATCTTTGATCTTTGAGTACACTTATGCTAGGTTCCTCATGAGGATGGTTCATATAGTGGGGTTCATATAGTGGTCCATCTTAATCTACCCCTAAATAATGTCCATAACTTATTCAGTAATTGGTATCCTACAAGAGATAATATTTTAGATCGTTTTTAATGATGGCGCAGCAGGGATCTGATGGATTGGAGAATACGACTATGCACCTCTTCACGTCTTTTGGATCGATTTTTTTAATTTCATGAATTTAGTTATGATTCGGTTTTGGTTAACAAAGTTTTTTTTCCGACTTTTGTCACGTGGTGTTTGTAATAAGATGGTCACATTCCTCTTCTTACAGGATGCGGTTATATTTCTGTTCTCTTAAAGGTAGAGATTTTTTGCATTACAAATGAGACCTTAATTCATGCCAAAAACACAGAATGTTTCAGCCCAAGTAATTACTATAATTCTTCTAACTACTAGCCAAATATAATTTGGTATGTCGCTTGAAAAAACTTGCTGAAAAATAGCAATTGTTAGAGATCTCTAAAGGCAGTGAATCTCTTTGTTTTAAATTGTAAGCTATTTTGTCTTTTTTAATTCATAGTTTTTTTATGTATATCAAGATATAGTATTTATTATATATCTAGAAAAACAAAATGATTTATAATCTAGAACCATGGGCCTCTGGATGGAAAGGTTGCAATATAGAATAATACAGTTTAGGTTATTTTGGTGTTTGGTTTCCCCACCAAACTTTAGTCTCTATCCCATCAAATATTTAGACACATGCATAAAGTATTAAATATAATCTAAAAATAATTAATTATATAAATTGTAAATATTTTACGAGACAATTTTTAAAACCCAATTAGTTTTAGTTTATTATTTGACAATGTTATGCTATAGTAAATATGTGTTAATAATAAATTAATTATATTTAATTAATTTATCTCACGAGATATTGACAAAATCTATAATTAATTTTTTATTGATAACTGAACACTCCTCCAAAATTATTTGGACAGTCCATCCAAAGGTGATGCCCGGCCCAAGGTAGCAGCAGCGTATTTGTTAGTGAACTGTGACCTACTGTCGGAATGGCTCGTAGTACAATTTAGTACTCCAGCCGAATACACAGGGGTGAGACTGACCGCACCGGCGCATGGTACCCCATCCGGAACGGCGCCATGTCACCTTCTCCGGATGGGAAGGTGTGCAGCGGCGTCCGGAGAAGGGCGTTTTCATCCGGAATCTCCTCGTCGCGACGGCAAACCTGGCGCTTCACCGGGCGAACGGTAAACGCGCGTGGGGCCCGCTGCTGCTGCCGGCAGAGAGAGAAGAGGGGCAGCGGGAGGAAGGGAGGAGGAGGGGCGGCGGGCTCTGCCGCCCCGCCCGGCTGGCTTTCGACCCAGGCCCCCGCCTGCGCCGGGGAGGAAGGGAGGAGGGGGGCGGCGGGCCAGTCTTGGCCTTCCCGCCAAGGCGCGCGCCGCTTTCCAGGCCGCCTTCGCCCCGGGGAGGAAAGGAGGAGGAGGGCCGGGCGGGGGAGGGCGGGGCGCCGGACCGGGCCGCCGAAAGCCCGCCGCCGCGCTCGCTCGCTGGCGCTGCTCGGGCCAAGGCGCGCTCGCGCGCGCTGGGTTCAAGCAGCTGCTCGCGGATACCGCTACACCGCCGCCGGTGAGGAGGGGAGGAGGAGGGCCGCGCCGCTGCAGCCCGTCGCCTCGCGAGGGAGGGGGGAGGAGGGGCGCCGTGATTCGGTCGCTTCTCGAGACAGGCCGCGCCGGGCCGGGCCGCAAGGTCTCAAGGCCAAGGCTCGGGAGGCAGCAAGGCACAGCACGGGCGTGGAGAGAGAGAGACTGGGAGGGAGGCGGCGTGGGGACGAGACGGAGGAGGAGCGCCCGCCGCCGGGTGCGCGGGGCCGCCCAGCTGCCTTGGCGGCGAGGGAGGAGGAAGGGCGGCGCGCGCGTGCCGGTCGCCGAGCCGTAGAGGAGGAGGGGAGACGCGCCCGGGAAGCTTTCGTTCCGTCTTTGCTGCCTAGCAGCGATGGAGAGAGAAGGGGGAAGGAGGAAGAGAGAAAATGGGAGGGGAAGGGAGGGGAGGGATATTATAAAAAAACTGAATAAGTGGGTCCCACGGCAGATGGAGGATGAGATAGAGTATGGATGAGTGCAGGAAAATGCAGTATAGAGAATGGAATCTTGATGACCAGGACGGAATATTCCTTTTGGAGTATGGATTTAGAGGACGAAGAGTGCGGATAGCCCCGCTGCGATCCGGGGCGGGGCCCTCACTCCTGCTAATTGCTGTGCACGGCTGGCTATCTGTGTGACTGCTAGTCTGCTGCTGACATGCATGCTCTCGTGCACACCTCGGCCTCCAATTTAAATCCAAACTTAGCACAGCCCAATGATTGGCGCGCCGGCCATAAAATAATATACGCACCCACATGGTTGGATAATTCGGTTTGCGGTTTCTCACTGCTAAAAAAAGCTTGCGCAGCGTTTAGCAAAACCCCTCCGAGGAGAGACATAATTTTTAACCGTCACCGTTAATAATAGACATTAATTGAGACAGTTACAAAAACCGACTTGTAAAATCAATTTACCAACATAAACATTATAAAATAACTGCCTCGGTAAATGAGGTACGGCTGCTAGCCCAAAAACCTAGTTGTGAAAAAACACATACACATATATATATACACTAGATGAATACCCCAAGCGCGTTGCCGTGGAAATTGTAGATGATTTGAAATAAAATTATTTATGCAAAGGAATAAACAATTATAAGTTAATATTAGTGGATGATGTGGCACGCTGATGTGAACAACTAAATGCATGTTAGTAGATGATGTGTCTTGATCACAATTGCAAGTGATAGTTTGCCATAAATGCATCCGATAGTTCAATGATGAGGCAGATAGCTTACGTGTTGAGAAAAATAGCTAGTGGGCTTCGGCTTTATAAGAGTTTTGGGACTAGGGTTTCAGTATCGGCTTCAAACTCAGCCACACTCCTCTCTCACCATCGAATCCTAGTGAAGTAACGCACGGCGCCACAAGGCGTCCTTCCCTCCCCTCCCCTCCCCTCCCTCCCTTATTGGCGCCATTTGCATCCCCGAGCTCGTCGCTACTGGGGGGCTCGACGAGGCGGTGTGACCGGACTGCCGTGGTTCTCGCCGAGTAGTTCTGGCCCGGCGGCGAGGGCGCGTACATCGACCTCATCCACGCCAAGCAGGATGGTCCCGCTCGGCCCTGGGCGGTGGATCTGCCTTGGGACCTCGACCTCGAGTTCTTCGTGGCAAGCCTTGTTGTCGGTGTTTCGAGTAAACACCAACTAGTAAATTTCTAGATGCGCATTTATACCCGGATGGTTCGCTAAGAGGACACAAGAGAGTATACTGGTTCGGATGAGAGGCCCTATGTCCAGTTGAAGTGGGTTGTGTTACTTAGCGACGGTTCGTAGTAGGGGTTACAAACGGTTTAAGAGAGGGAGAGGCTCCCAAGTCTCTGATGATTGAGCGTGGTGCCAATATCATGGCGTGCGTGTGTGTTTTGCTTATCGAATGGCTTGTGGATGTCTTCAAAGGGTGGCTTGCCCTCCCTTTTATAGATGAATGGAGGGGGCCTTACACGGGCTCCACAGAGGGGAATGGGTGTTTCATGCGAAGGAAGAAGAAGAAAAGAAAAAAGGACAATAGTGGAGTGGTTCGTCTGCTTCATCAGGGGTCAGGACGTCCTTCTCCCTCCTGTGGATTACGTCGTCGTGAGCTATTCGCTAGTATTGTCGTGTCGCCGAAGTGTCTGTCCATACCCTCACAGTGGACGAAGAGGATGAGCAGTTGATTATTAGGACCTGTGTCGTACGGGGTTAGGCGTAACAGTGTCGCACTGTGTGGGCATAGGTCGTGGCAGCCAGGTCGTCCGGTCTGTCACACTTAGCAGCGCAATTGGACAGTGCGCCATGCCCTACGCGGGGTAACAGTGCAGTCAAATAATGTTCCATACCCTGCTCTGGCTAACAGTACGGTCAAAAGCATCTGTCCATGCCCTGCGCGGGGCACAAACAGAGGGGACACGGGTTGACCCCTCGTCCGGGAATCCCGGCTACAACACCGCCGCCTAGGCTTGTGGTGCATGCCTAAGGTTGCTTTGGGAAGAAGACGAGCGCGGGGGTCGTGCGGGTCGTGGCCTCCGGGGTCGTGGACCTGGTGGCTCCCTCGTTCGGTCGAGAGGTCGCGCGAGCCGCGCGCCCCAGGGATCATAGTTCCGACCACTCCGCACGGTGTGGTTTGTTCGTGGGCCTTCCGCCCGGTCCACTGATACTTCCGTCACTGGTAGAGCGATGGCCCCGGCGCTTGGCGTCTTGACGGGCCGAGCCAGAGCGTTAACGACGTCCGGGACGATTGCTTAACCGGGGGGCTTAACAGGCCGGTGGTTTAGCCCCCGACACTCGTCGCCGAGTTTGAGTAGGTCCAGGTGTCCGACAAGCTAGTGGAGTTCGCCGAGAAGCAGGAGCTATCCGTCGTCATGCACGGCCCGCTTCGTGCCACCATTGCAGATCCGGCGAGATGGAGCTACCACAGCATGGATCTAGCGGAGAGATGACCTCACCCTCTTGTCTCTTTATCACTTTATCTCCCTCACTCTCCCCCATTGCAGATCTGAAGCCGAAGTGCATGGAGATGAAGGACCTTGGCATTGAGGCTAGTAGTGGGTGGATCCAAAGCAAGGGGGCAGCAGGCCAGTGGATCCGACGAGGAGGAGGCCGGCGTGGAAGCGACTGAGGTGTCCTACGTTGCTGAATCTGGCTGACGGGCTGAATGGGCTCGTCGGCGGGCTTGAGATTTTTTATTTTTTAAAAAATTATTAACCGAGGTGGCCGTTGTAAGGAGGCCGCCTCGGTTGACCGATTAATTAACCGCGCGCAGACAGGGTAACCATCTCCATTGTCCATGGATTAGCCATGACTTTTCAATGGAGGCGGGCAGGGTAACTGCCTCCATTATCCACAGATTAACCGTGACTTTCAATGGAGGCGATTTCCTTTGCCCGTCTCGAAACACGAAAACACCCATCACAGTTAATTTTTGTGTGGTAGGTGTGTCTCACATGCGTTTGGTTTACAATTTTTACCCCAGCGTTTCTTGCCTCAAAGTACACCTCTTATTATCTTTCCCTTAGGAAATATAGGCGTCTAAAACGCACACTAAATCGCACATTGAGTTGTTAGTTAGAACATCCTAAGTTAAATATTTGTAACTTTTACTATCAAATTCAAAAAAAAAATTATATAGTTTCTCAACATCTAAACTATATATTATAAAAAATATTGCTCACAATGAATCTAAAAATATAAAACTCGTGATGTTGACCTATAAAACATTTTTTTAAGAAAAATAGTGGTCAAAGATAGAAATATTTAACTTAGGATAAAACTAATAGGACACATAAAAAACATAGTACTAATTATTAGGCTGGTTTAAACATACAGACTTGTTTAAACATACATATATGAGCTGGAGCGGTGGATTCATTGATATATTAGTACTATATATTCGGCAAAAACATGCTACTAGCGGAAACTTATAACTTATATATTCAGCAAAAATATGCTACTAGCGGAAACTCATAACAAAGATGTAAGTTGGCAAAGTGGAGTAATCTTGTGGCAAGAGTAGCAAAACATTAATTTACAGGATCAAAGGGATACATTCTGTTGGTTTTTGAAACCTAACGATAATAACTTCAAAATCAATTCTATTTATAACAAGTGGGGTCGATGCCAACGACGCATAACAGTAGCACCTTAACCAAACAAAAAAACACGATGATTCTATTCCCTTCAACCAAACATTAGCTGAGATGATTGTACCCATTCTAAAAAATAGAATCACATCCTATCTCGTCTACAAGCCAAACACACACCTTAACTTAAAAGTGAATAACACAACACATCTTCCAAGTGCCAATGTTTGGGTATAATAAGAAATCCTAATAAACTCCTCACACAAACATTGCTTTCTTGCTCTATTAGAGCATCTAACCATGGAGCAGGCATATATATCTCATGTTACATGCAAATTTACCCTAACATGGTTTTGTCATGCCATGCTAGACCTTGTTTAGATATTGTAGTATTAAGAAATCATAGTGTTAACAAACTATAGTTTTAAAACTATTGATGTGTAAAACCATGGTTTAGAAAAAAAAAAGATCTAGAGTGGAATTTTTAAAACTCCAAAAAGACTACAATTTCAACAATACCATGGTTTTCGAAACCATAAGATTTGTTGCATCCAAACACTTCATAGCACTTTAAAACCGAAGTATTTCACAAAACCATGGTATTTTTTCTAAAACTTCAAAAATACTTTGTATCCAAACCGGGCCTAAAAGAATTAAAAGAAGCATATGCTGCCGTATTAGGCTCCCAAAACGGGAAAGCTCAAATTAATTCCCAGTTTTTAGTTGGGTGCTTGGTCTGTTTCTGGGTCATGGCATGTGACCCAATAACTGTCGGTAGTAGTAGAATGGACCATATATGCATGGGACTCATTCCAGCCATTTATGGTTTCGCACTCACCCCCACCACATTGATTTTCTTTGCTTGCAAATGTACTTCAATGGATTATGCTTTCCTTTGGGCTTCCGACGAGTGATGGCCATCATTTTCCCTGCCCACATGGTCAAAACCATGCCCACATGATTTTAAAGGAGATTTATTGATTGCTGTCTTGTGGAGTACTGTTTGCATCATCAGCGGCATGGAAATGCTGTCTATCCTCCAGGGTCCTTGTGCAATAAAGTAGGTTTTACATGTTCCTATTTTCACTTTTAGCATTTACTCAATTTTCCTTTTCATGAGAGGGAGAATTCTAGATTTTCTCAAACACATAGCTTAGACTAAGACCCTTATTGGAACGCAAGAATTTCGCAGAAATTATACATGAATTTCATACAAATCAGTTCATTTTTACATCTCAAAGGGAGCCTAAATCATATTGTTCACAAGGATCTTTTAGTAGTACTAGAGTGGCACATGTGAGTTTATGGTTAAGGATCTTTTTGGAATGTAGAAATTTCATAAGAATTACATATAAATTTTACAGAAATTAGTTTTTTTAAAACACAGAAAAAAATCCTACGTTCTAAGAGGGCCTAGGTCTCTTTGAACAAACTAACAAATTTGTAAATTTTACCACTAGCATAAAAAAGACATGGCCAAAGGGCATGTAGCCTAGTGGTTATAGAGCCTCAGTAGCACCATGAGGTCCTGGGTTCGACTCCATGTGGGAGCGAATATTTTAGGTATTTGTGCTTTCAGTGGTAGACGATGTTTTCGTCAATTTCGAGGATTTGCTAGCTCGGTCTTCGGAGGTGTTTATAGAGATAGGGTTTGCGTGCGTCCTTTCATAGGGGTGAGCATCTGTTTTGTAATGTGTAATCTAAAAAAACCATAAAAAGACATGTATTATTCTAGATGATGATTCAACCACTGAGTCAGTAGAGGCCTTTTAAGACTTTTCCTAGTTTTTAACTCTAGCCTATCTATAGAAGAGAGTTAATAGATGAACTAATTTTTTTTTATCAAGTTCCAAACTAGCAGTTAGCCAACTAGCTGGCTAAACCTAGCTAATTTGAGCTATTTTTAGCTCTAACTAGTAACTAGCCCTAACTAATCTAAACATTGCCATAAGATGACCATGAGCGCCAAGATTTCAACAGAGGTGCTACTGCAGGAGATCTCCCTTGCTTCTTTGCAATAATCCCTTATTTCGACCAAATTTAAGATTGTGCAAAATTGCAATGGCAGAAAAAAAATCTACCGCTGCAAATTTAATTGGAAATAAAGAGAGAGAAAAGAACAAGGCTGTGCGCCCCCCCCCCCCCCCCAAAAAAAAAAAAAAAACCTACTGGTACTATACATGAATATAAGCCTCGCCCACTTTACATGTAATTGCCAAACTATTAAATTAGTAAGCATTTGTACTGGCCAGATTTACAGTTTGATATTAACAAAATGCCCCCCATGTGTGTATTAGCTAGCTATGCTTAACCAGTAGAAGTGGCACTAGAATAGGAGACATCATTTAAGTTATATTTTGGCGTCTTATGATTAGATCAAGGAGAGGATGGTGGTGGCACAGGCACCTCCATGGCGAGTCCTACTCCTATCTCTGCTACGAGAGAGCATTTAAAAGGAAAAAGGAGAGAAAAAAAGAGAGAGATTGTCTTGTTCGCTTGTCTTATCAGCCAGGTTTATCAGCCGTTCAAACAGTATTTTTCTCTTACAACAAATTAGTCAGCTTGTCTTATCAGTTAGCTTATACAACAAGCTGAACACTCCGAAAAAGGGGGAGTGAATCATCGTCAATGCCCCAATGATCCCCATGCAAGACTATTTTCTTTCTCCTCTTTCTCTCCATCTCAAGCCTTTTGTTTGACCTATATTTTTTGTTATAAAGAAGAGAAGATTCACACTTCGCAGCCCTACACTCCATTCTATCCCTATCCCCTCTACCCCCTCTCGGCCTCCTAGCTTCTTCCTCCCCCCCTCTCTCTCTATATATATATCTCCTGTCTCTTTCTCTTTCTCTACAAACTCTTGCCCCTCGCGCCAACATCCGCCGCTGCAGCTGCGTTGGAGAGAAGAAAGAAAGAAAAAGGAAGCGAGGGAAGGAGGGAGAGGGATAGCAACTCCCTCGGTCACTTTCGACAGCCAGGATCTCTCCACACGCGGGCTCATATGACCGCGACGCTGCTGTCGCTTTCCACCATGTACGTGCTCCCTCCCTCCCTCTCCACTTCTCCTTCTCCCACCTGGCCTAGCCGCCTTCCTTTCCTCCTCCATGCGTGCCGCCCATGTTCCAGCTCCCATCACCACCCCCACCAAAATTCCATGGATTAGCTTTTTGGCTAGGGGGAGATATTAGCTATTGTGGACCAACAATTATTGTTTTGGTTTATCATTCGTTGCATCGTGGATTAATGCGCTCCTGGCCGTCCGTTGGCAAACCACCGTTGTGGTGTCTACCTACGGGCTCAATACGAGATATTGAATTGCCGGTACTCTTTACTAGTTCTTATTGGAGCACAGAAGACAAATATTTAATGAATCCATACCAATTTTTTATTTTGGTTAGCAATATTCTTAGTTCACGGGAGTTATTGTTCCATGTTCAGCACAAAAATATTTAATATTCACTTGATAAATTATCACAAAGAGATAATTATTTTATTTTAGAAAAATGTCGTTAGAGTTTATTGGTTTGTGGAATTGGTATATGTTCTGGTGAGAGTGGCTTCTAGCTTTAATAAAAAAAAATCAATCTTAATGAAATATAAAAAGTTCTATTTACTTATTGTCATAAATATCATTATTATTTTTTTATTTAAAACAAATGTTGTACTATCCAACGATAGTGTCCGATAATAGATATGAAATCAATAAGAATAAAAAGTTAAAAAAGAAGAGAAAGAGAAATAAAAAAAATTAAAGAAACTATCATGTGGTGTTTAGATATTAGGAAATGAGAGGTGAGATGAGAAAAAGAAAATAAATTGACGGATAGAATTAAATGAGACGTGAAAAATAAACGTATAGAGTAGAATGGATATCATATCCTACCCCTAGATCGATACACCACCTCAAAAGAAAAAAAAACAGCCGCTAAGGCTTACAACATCCATAAATTAACTATAAAAAACTACCGCTGCAAATTCAGTTGGAAAGAAGAGAGAAAAAAAAAGGATTACAGGGGCCTCAACTACTGCTACTGCACATGTATATAAGCCTCGCCCACTTTACATGTAATTACCAAACTATTAAATTAGTAAGCATTTGTACTGGCCAGATTTACAGTTTGAAATTAGCAAAACTCCCCCATGTGTGCATTAGCTAGCTGTGCTTAACCAGCAGAAGAGTGGCACTGCACTGGAAGACATCATTTAAGTTATATTTTGGCGTCTTACGATTAAATAAGGAGAGGAATGGTGGTGGCACTTGCACCTTCATGGCGGTCCTACTTTCTACCTCTGCTACCAGAGGAGCATATAAAAGAAAAAAAGAGGAGAGAGAAAGAGGGGGTGAGTGAACCATCATCAATGCCCCAATGATCCCTGCAAGACTCCGATTTTCTTTCTCCGCTTTCTCTCTATCTCGAGCCTTTTGTTTGACCGCATCTTCTTTCTTATAAAGAAGAGAAGATTGGATGCAACCTGCCTTCCCTCTCGTTCTGTCTGTCTCTCCCGCTCCCCTCTCGTTCTCGGGCTGGTCGGCCGCCGCCGCCGCCCTCAGCCAGACGCTGAGGCTTTGGTTGGTCTTTTTCGCCGGCGACGAGCACCCACCAGGTACTCCCACCCCATCTCTTCCCTTCCCTTATGCTGTGCGAGGCTGAGCAGGTACTTCGAAGTTTATGCAGAAATCATTGGGTGTGCATGTGTACACCCATGTCCCTTCACTGGATCCGCCCCTGCCCCCATCTGTTATTTTGGAATAATAACTGGAAGCATTTCGGGTTTGGGATTTGGCACCTAGCCTCAATGCCGCCGGAACCATTTTGGAAATGAGTAGGGCTTATTAAGTGATCTCTGGCAAATGATTGAGCAAGCAGTGCAGAACTTGTACTTAGCAAAGTTGGTTTTATGCTTCAAGAGTACTACAGCCTGATGTTTTTATGCCAAATTTGTTTCTGTACTAAGCAAGTGATTACTCCCAGATATGCTGGACCATTCATGACATTTTATCCACTTGTACCTACTTGTTTTTTTTTCTGTGGCCAAAGTGGTATGATATTCATTTGCTAGTTAGTAGCAAGTATTGGAGCTAAATGCTGCTTTTTTCTTGGAAAAGTGGTGATTTTTTTTCTTCCGAAAGTCAGTAGGTCTATTATGCATTCTCAAGTGCTGCTATTTATAGTTTACAGATAAATTGCCAAGGCTGTTGCAATGGGGGTCAATGGTCATCATGAACCTCGAAAAGGATGTAATGGCAGTGTCTGCAATGGTGGTGTGAGACCACTCGATCATTTCGGTGATGTAGATCCATGGACGGCATGGGCATACAAGCCTCGAACAATCTCGCTCTTGCTGATGGGAACATGCTTTTTAATGTGAGTATCTGTGGAACTTTTATAGAAAGGAACAAGCTTTTTTTTGAAATAATAATAATGTATCATTGGTTATGACCTGTTGTGGTATTTTTTGGACCTTTTCTTTAATTTGAACCGCCACTATATATATTATTCAAAATATTACTTAGCAGATGCACAGGACTTCTATGTTTGATGAGTATTGTTTCATGTTCTTTATCAGTTGGGCAAGCGGTGCTCTCGATCCAGAAAGGAGCTCATCTGCTGATCGTGTTTCATCAGTCAAGAGGTGTTTGTAATGATCTGTCCTCTTCTATTGCTTTCTTGTAGCTATATTTTTTATGAAGCTCCCTTCATTCTTGCTCAATATTTCTGATCACCATTTTTCTTTGTCTCATGTGCTGATTACCATTTTAAGGAGGGCCTATGAGCTAATTTGTACTGTCTCTTGTCAATAGGGGTGTATTTGCGATGATTGCTGTTTTTTTGGCTTACTCTTTTCTTCAGGCACCTTCAACGTGAGTTACAGAGCTCTTTACCTAACTCTTAATATCGTTTTATATTGCCATATTTAAAAAAAATCAACCAATGGGTAGAGTTGTCCTGAGGGCATTGCAATTAAGGTCAAGAAAGGCACTGAACACCAGCTGTCAGGATGCAGTCATATAAATTTCTGAAAGCAGTTTACTTTTTTCGCAAGCGCCTGAGCGTGCATTTCATTAGGAGTGAGAAAGTTTGACCACACCCACGTCAAAGCAAAGAAGCCTAAATTTCAGAAAGCAGTTCACTCAGCAAGGTACCTCATAGTCATATGGATAGATATAGTGAGGACAGTAGTCATGTTGTACAAGTACAAAAGTGATGCATTTCCGCAAACTCTGTGTTCAAATTTAACATCTTGTTAGATGACTCAGCAAAAGCCTTTCCACATAGAGTGCTTCATTTGTTTTGCTGCAGTACAATAAGTGGAATAACATTTTCTAATAAAAATTTTTGTTATTTTCTTGCTTCATACTTCTGCCCCCAGATGACATGCCCTTCTCTTTGAAACAAAAGATGGGTTTGCTTCGTTTCATCTGAAGAAAAGAGTTACTTCCTTGAAGTCTAGAGATTTAGTTATTATATATCTTGAGTTTATGCAAACTGTTACTGACATTTACTTCTGCTGTGATTTAGTGTACTCATTAGGCCACATCCTGCCATTTGGAGGCTAGTTCATGGGATGGCAGTTGTGTACCTTGTTGCCCTCACTTTCTTGCTTTTCCAGGTGAATGCAGTTTTTCATTAACTTTGTCCAATAATTTCTTTTAAAGATTATTTCACTGCATGAATTTTCAAAAGTGTTGCATTCTATTTTGTTTTATATATATGTTAAGCAAATCTTTATCATTACCAATTGTTTCGTGCATAGGTAATGAATCACATGATGTCCCTGTTCTTGTAGCGTAGGTCCTTTATTAATACTTGAGCTCACCCTTCACTTGATCAAATAATAAGTCACTGGCTATTTTCTTAATAAAAAACAGAGAATCTAACAACCAAAATGAAAGAGTACGAACAACAAGTGTAATGAACAATTTGGCGTAAACTGGAGAAAGTAAAGCGTAGTTTGAAACTAGGGTAAGTGGGTGGCTAAAGACATCACAAATTCACAATGTATGATCAGGAGCTATGCACTGCTGTGCTTCCACCATGTGAACCCAATCTCAGTCCCAAATTTTCGACATAGATGAAGATGTCAGGCACAGAATTGCAGCGGGTTGGTTGAAATGGCGCCAAGCTTCTGGTGTCCTTTGTGATAAAAGGGTGCCTCAGAAGCTGAAGGGTAAATTCTATAGGACGGCGATTCGCCCGGCGATGTTATACGGTGATCTGAGTGTTGGCCCACAAAAAGGCGACATGTCCAGCAATTGAGTGTGGCGTAGAGATGCGTATGTTGCGTTGGTTTTGCGGGCACACCGGGAGGGATAGAGTTCGAACGACGATATTCGGGATAGGGTTGGGGTGGCACCAATGGAGGAGAAATTGATTCAACACCGATTGAGGTGGTTTGGACATGTCCAGCGGAGGCCTCCCGAGGCGCCCGGTCGCGTAGTGGGGTTACGAAGCGGGCCGATAACGTAAAGAGCGGTAGAGGTCGACCTATACCGACTTGGGACGAGTCGGTTAAGAGAGACCTTAAGGAGTGGAATATCTCCAAGGATTTAGTTTTTTGGACAGGGCGCTTAGAGACCGGCAATCAACGTGCCTGAACCGTGACCTCTTTCTCGTCGTGTGCCCTTTTGTGTCTTCCAGGTTTCCGTCTCTCTTGGGTCTCATCTCTAGCCTACCCCAACTTGTTTGGGATAAAAGGCTTTGTTGTTGTTGTTGTTGTATCTCTACTCTGATGTTATGTTGTTTTATTACTCAATGGCTCGTGCCCATAAGATAAAGCAGCATTTCAGCAAGTCAGAGTTCAGTGCAAATATTTTAAAGGGAAGAGCAGCAAAACCTAGTCAGTATGGCATTTCATATTTTCATTAACTTTGTTTCACAGACTCGTGATGATGCTAGGCAATTCATGAAGTATCTTCATCCTGGTCTTGGTGTCGGTAATGCATTTAGCTTTCTAATCAGGCTTATTGTTGTAGATTTAGTGCTTGATAAATACTGATTTGATATTTGTACTTTGAGCAGAATTGCCTGAAAGATCTTATGGAACTGATTGCCGCATATATGTACCTGATCATCCGAAAAGCAGGTTTAACAATGTTTATGTATGATGACTTCATTCACCGACCTACTTTCCTTTTTTTTTTCAATTTCGTTATTCATATACTTCTGACTAAGCAGTCTTGACTATTCAATATGCTTCAAGTTACTGATTTGAATATAGGTTTTTCTAGGAGATCATTTTTGATGAGTTTGTTATCGCTCATATCCTTGGATGGTGGGGTAAGGCTATAATGATACGAAACCAACCACTTTTGTGGGTCTTATCAATTGGTTTTGAGTTAATGGAGGTATACTCTTTATGTTGTGGCCAAATTCCTCTTGACTTGTGCTTTCCAAATCCAGGTTCCTAATGTTGTTATGTACTGCAGCTCACTTTTCGTCACATGCTGCCGAATTTCAATGAATGCTGGTGGGATAGCATTGTCCTAGATATATTAATCTGCAATTGGTTTGGTGAGATTTTTATGTGGTTTTAGTAATTTTCTGTATACACTTGTTTGGGTAGCCCCTGAATACCTGCATTTAGCACATACTGAAATCAATCTTTTTTTATGGATCTATTGACTTATTGGCAATGTTGGTTTACTATAATATATGCTAATTATGTGGTGTCCTGGTGCCCTTGATACTTTAATTACATCACAATACCTTGGTGATTTTCTTGTACATACATTAAACATGGTAATATGGTGACACAAATAAGAAATATAACGTTTTAAAAAAAAATTCTTAGGTTTTGATGAATTATGAACTGGTTTATTAGCTGCTGAATAGAGAATGTTTCATGCACATCTCTGTAAACTCAGTTGCTGCTTCCCTTGTTTATCATTCCTCTCCAATCTGGTTGTTCCTCTCTGTGTCATCTTTATATGCATTTCCTTATACTAATTATGGCATAATTTAGCCATTTATATTTATCAGCACTTACTGACAGGCCATTTTGTCTATGGTTCAGGTATTTGGGCTGGAATGAAAACTGTGCGGTACTTTGATGGGAGGACATACGAATGGGTTGGTTTGAGCCGCCAACCAAACATTATCAGTAAGGTATGTTCATTGGATGTTTAGGCAAACGTTCTGTGCTGCAGAGCATGCAGTTGAGCTGGATCTATTTCCCAGTTTTGGTGGATGTTCCTCTTTGAGGGAACATATTGGCTACCAAACTGTACATGATGTTTGTCCTACTTTAGTCATATGATAAGGTGATAAGTCCTAGGCATGTGGGATGTGCTGAGAAACCAAGACAAGATGCTCTCTGTTCTCTTAAAATGTCCCTTAGCTAGCCTGTCCCTGTATTATTTGAGTACATCTCAAGTTTTTCAATGCAACAGCTCACACTTTCATATATGTTTGATAGGTTAACTATTAACACATAGACCTTAACATAAAATATAAAACTATACAAATGCAGATATTCTTTTCTCTGTTTTCTTTAATGTCTGTAGTAGAAATAATAGCCTCCATAAGTTATTCTCTTTTTCTCACCAGTAATTTTCTTTCAAGCCATGCGTAGTTATGTCTATGCGCTTCAGCAACTAATCTTCAGCCTTTGAATCTTGATCTAACATTGATAGCTGACCTTATCTCAGAGTTTATTTATTTAGCATTTTCTTCTCCTCCTTAGGTAAAAAGGATGCTGGGGCAGTTCACACCAGCACAGTGGGACAAGGATGAGTGGCACCCTACGCGGGGTCCTTGGAGATTCATCCAGGTGCTGAGCCTTTGTGTTGTTTTCATGGCTGTCGAACTGAACACATTCTTCCTCAAGTTTTGCCTGTGGATTCCTCCTCGGAACCCCTTGATTGTCTATAGGCTGGTCCTTTGGTGGCTAATCGCGATACCAACCATCCGTGAGTACAATACCTACTTGCAAGACAGGTATAGTTTTGACATCACTTGGTTCAGAATTTACAAAGCTGCTTTGCAGTAATCCTTATGCAGTTGGGATGGCCCATTTTATCTCAACATCATTGGTGTTCCAATAGCAGCAATTGTGGATGCTCAGTCTTCTGAGTGGTGACTTTCCACTATTTGTCATGCTCACATGCTATCCCTGACAATGTACATGTGCTTGTATGCTGCTCCTGTCTACTAGACATGGCTAGCATGTGAACTGTGCATGTCATAACATTTTGGAATCAAGAAGTTAATTTATACTAGTGCAACCAAGTATTACCATTAGTTATTATGAGATTTTTTTCTGAAATAATAATTGTTGGATAATTGTTTTCAGCAAACCATTTAAAAAAGTGGGATCCTTCTGTTGGCTTTCGCTGGCTATATGCATTGTGGAGCTCCTAATCTGCATCAAGTTTGGCCACGGTGAGTGTTCCCCAACTTCTCTGCGTATGTAACTTGCAAGTATACTGTGTATACCTCCTTGAAGCATTCTGATTGCACGGGATCCTGTGCAGGTCTGTTTCCCAAGTCAATGCCTTCGTGGTTGATCACATTCTGGTCAGCAGTCGCCTTGCTTCTCGTGCTCTTTGTGTGGACTTGGAAATACCGAACAATGATAAGGAAAAGGATATAATTGTGACAAAAAATTATTTATTTGCCTCCATTCTTTACCCAATTCAGTGTTGCCGTGTACATAAAAATTTATTCAAATTGTGTACATGTAGTAGTAGTCAGCCCTGGTGATCTGAAGAGGATTATCCATGAGAAATTTTTATGCCTTGTCTTTCTGTTCTCCACCAGCAAAGTAGGATACTAGTTCCCCTTTATTTCTTCTGTAATGGCGTACTTCGTTGACCAGCTCTTAAATGTGGCGATACCTTGGTGCAACCTATGAAATAAATGGATGAGGATTTAAATCTTTTCAGCTCCAAGTCCCAAATTGTTGATAAATGTTTTCTATATGGCCTAGAAAACCATCGTTCTGTTGGCTTGTTTTATTAGCCGTTCGAATACTCACAGTATGGTTTCCTTTCAATGTAGCCGTTCGAATATCTACAGGTTGCACCACTCTGACGCTGCCTTGGGCACGGGAATTACCTGCCATCGTTTCCTTTCAATGTAGCCGCAGTACTGTATGTGTATGTGTTGTGCCAGTATGGTACGAGCCCATTTATACTGACTCAGGTGTTTCATTGTACTATGTGATGTGTGAAGATAGGGGGGTAGGCCTGTCCCGACGATGAATATACTCTCGTCCAAGCCCGGGACACTCTAGTTTACTAGGTTGGTCCTCCATAGTCTTCCAGACCTCCAGCAGACCTATGCAATGCAAATATTCTTTGGAATTCCACTGGTCCAACTGCCCAAGACGGCCTCTGCACTTCTGTTCTTTGGTATCTACTGTCCTTTCGAAAGGACAGATATGGCGGCCTTCCAATTTGGCAGCAGTGAAGTGAAGTTCAGTCCAAATCTGCTCCATTCTGACAGTAGCTAACCAATGCGGACCAAGCGGAGGCCTACTTAAATGGGCCAAAGTCTCAAGAATATCCATATAGATGGGCCCCGAAATGAATCCTGTCACATTAAACTTAGGGGGGAAAAAATTCTCCGAGGTTTTGTTCCAATTTACCGCCATCAACCAAAAAAAAACTATAAAATCGGCTGATTCTAAAAAAAAACCCCCTACAAAATCAGTTATTTGCACCCCCTCAAACTACTGAAACCGTTTGATTTATCTCTCTGGGTGGTTTTGGTTGCACGTCAGTCGTCTTACATGGCACCAAATCAGCAATGAGGGAGGTAAATTGGACTTTGTATGTGTAACACCCCGGTCCAGGGTTTAATAGGATTAATATGATACTTATACCAATAAGTTGTAACTTCTTTTCCTGAAGCTCATCTTAAAAGAACTCCGGAGTTAAGCGTGCTTGGCCTCGGAGCAATTTTAGGATGGGTGACCGACCGGGAATTGCCTCCCGGTACGCATGAGTGAGGACAAAGTCTTGCGAAAAAAAGGCGGGTGTTGATGCGTGAGGGCGTGTTGGTCCCTATTAAAGCTATTAGATGTAGCGGGCCCGGCCTCGAGGAGGCGGGGCGTTACAAATGGTATCGAGCCCGACTCTCGCGGTTTCACGGGCGCGTGTGTCGCAGATTCTTGCCGAGCATGGTGCGCATGGTCGGTGTGGATCCGTCGTGGTCACACAAAGATGGCACATGCGCCGGCACTGACACACCTGGACGTGGGCAAGGGAGGAGGTTCCTGGCACAGGGGGTGATCGACGAGGGGCGTCGATCGCTTAAGGGGGTGAGGATGTAACACCCCTGGTCCAGGCTTAATAGGATTAATATGATACTCATACCAACAAGTTGTAACTTCTTTTCCGAAAGCTCATCTTAAAAAGAACTCCGAGTTAAGCGTGCTTGGCCCGGAGCAATTTCGAGATGGGTGACCGACCGAATTCGTTCCCTCCCTGCGCATGAGTGAGGACAAAGTGCGCGAAAAAAGACTGGTGTTGGTCCGTGAGGGGCGTATTGGTCCTATTAAAGCTACTAGATGTAGCGGGCCGGCCTCGAGGAGGCGCGACGTTACAAAGATGCCTATCTCCACACAGACGAGGCCCGATGCACTTTCCCTAGATAAAAAACATAGACACAAAATGTATGTTGCTCCCTTTTGTTCTGGTATTTAAATTGTAGTTTTGTTTTATTCTTGTTCTATGTTAAAATTTATCCAATTTCAAACAAGTTCATCCAAAAAATATACTAACACTATAACATCATATTAATTGCATCAAATTTCACATATAAGTGCATTTATTTCATATTGTAGATGATAATATAGCTTTTGTAAAGCTAGTCAAAGCTTAAATGTTTAACTTAGGATAAAACTAAAATAACCTATAATTTGTGTATTTTGTTTTTTAAGGAGTACCAGGTAACCATCTTGATAGGATCAATATTGTGTGTGTTGGTGTTGGAGTTGGTGGGTGGATGGGTGTATGGTGCAGCAGGACGCGCTAGTGTTTTCTTCTCTTTATTCATCAAATCTATTGCCAGCTGACCAAATTGTTGACCTCACCAAAATGTTGGCATAGTATCCTACTTACCGCATAGAAATGATTTCTTCACTCTCCCATTGGACTTCCCTGAGGGAGTACTCCTTTAGTAGCCCGATTTAAATTTGACTCAATTAGGCATTTAATATTGCAAAGTTCTAGATCATATCACTAGAGTAGGCCTCTCAACACTTGCATAAAATAAGTAGGGTTTTGTCTACCACAGCTATATCTCAATTTTTAACACTAGAGTTGGTATATCTATTTTTTTAGCTATATAGCACCACGATCTCTTTTTTAACTATAGCTCCACCGATAGAGCTGAAGCTATTTGGTTTTACCCTATTTGGCACATGATAGCTTCAAATAGTTTTAGAAGCAGGTGGTGAAGCTATACCAAACGAGACCTAGATTTTTTATTGTTTGAACCTTTGCCAACATTTCAACTAGTGCCTTTCCATCCTTTTTCTTCTCTATTGTCATGATGGTTGAATAGTGCCTTGTAATATTTGTAGTGGGTTGTATGGAGTAGAGCAGTGTAACATATGTAATGGGATGTATGCTATAGAGGAGGGCGTTGTAACACCCCAGGTGTTGGCTCACTAAATCACTTGCATTAACTGGCCATAAGCATCATCATCATCTCATATATGCATGTGTATGACAAGTCATTATGCAACTTCTATGTTTATGCTCTTGAAAAGCTCAATTGATGCTTACTTTGCTTGATTGATCCAATGTCATGCTGTGTAATATTGTTAAATGTGCTCTACAGTAGCTTAGCTATGATTAGTTGAAACAACCCGCTTTTCCTCGAGGGGAAAAGTCACAGTTTTCGTACAATAATGCAATGGCCTCGAAGGGCTCATCGCCATCATCGACAAATCAACGGGACCAAAGTGCGCATACAGCGGAATAATTAACTTAGAGAGTACAAGTAGCAGGATTTAAGTACTTTATTACATCGCCTTCAAGGCGGAATCACACTCACACACACATACAGAAAAGCATAAGGTAGGTAGAGGCGGATCGACACGTCATCCACTTGCGCGTAGCACGAGACTCCTACTCCTCCTCGTCATCCTCGTCGGTCTCCCACTCGATGTTCTCCCCTGAACCACAATGTATCAGTACGATTTGTACTGGCCACTAATCCCACCCATATGAATGAAGCTTGCTATGTGGAAAAAGTGGATGCAAGGTAATCAAAAGGACCTATTTGTGGCTCTTGGTTTCCTATGCATTAACATAATTAAATAGTGTTTGTCAAGTTTTAACCCATTTATATCCATACTCCTCCCATCCATCCCATCCATAACCATCCACTCATCACACCACACCCTCACTCAAGTCGACGAGGAAGACTCCCTCCTCCTCCTCGCCTCAAACGGCCCTAGGCCGGAAACACCACACCCAGGGGAAGAGAAGAGAAAGGACTCCGCTCACTAATCATGTGAAGCGTAAATCATAGGAATGTCCATGACCGCGGACACGGCTATACGTATAGATCGATCAACTCTGCAGAGTGTGTACACCTGGAACCACCAGATCACCATCATCGGCGATGCGCCTCGCCTAGGTTGATACCGAGAGCTGCCGTCTAACGGGCCCACCGCCATCCTACCACTCGGCTGGGACACCCCGGAGTCCACCGCACGCTGAGATCGTGAGACGTGGCGCCGGGATCCCGTGAGGCACCACGCTGTCTCGGGAGGGTGTGGGTCTCGACACCCGTACCTCCCTTCACTATCACCGACAACCTAGTAGTAATGGCGGGGGGCCGCCTAACCGTCAAGTCGTTTCCCCGCCCATCGAGAACGAGTGGTGTGCACGAGTGGTCCTATGAACCGGTTCTCACAACATACCAGTCCTTAGGGGTGACTAGACAGGACATCTTCACGGGGGGCCCATTGCCCGTGCCTCAACGGCACCTCCGTCCCGGCGATTCGTACCACAAAGGCACTCCTCCCGAAACCTTCTTCCAACACATATACCCGCCACAGTACTCTCATGTGGGGAATGCCCAGATCACACTCCCCCCATGGCTCGTCCTCATGACTTGCCCTAAATCCTGCCCGATCGACACAACCCTCACTACACACCCAAGACTCACGCCAAGATCTCTCCCAAAGTCCCTGTTTCCACGTCTTCGGCACCACGTGCCTTAGCTACTCACAGCCCATGATACATTAACAAAGAAAGATAGTAATAAGTGAGTAGCATCAAGATAAACATGATAAGCGCTTGAGTCTAATCCTAGCAGCGGGTATGCGGGGGGATCGGTTTCGACAAGGCATAGGTCGATTCAAACAATCTACCATGCATCCTATAAGCGGCGACAAGCAACAATTAATAGAGCGCTAGCATTTCTAGTTATTGCATGTCTAGATAGGGGCTAAGAGGTTGGGTGGGGCGTGGCACCTGCAGTCGGGTCATCTCCCAGGGTCCTCGGTGTACTCGTAGTCCTCTCCCTCCTCGGTCGGCGGCTCCTCCGTCTCTCGGCGTGACATAACACCGCGTTTAGCGTCCCTCCTATAGAGGTGCACAAAGAAGCAACTGAAAACCAAAAGAAGCAAATGCACTCATGGATAAGCCTATGACCTAGAGCTCATTTTAGAAAAATTTGGACACTTTGGTTTCATATTTTTTTCGGAGTTAAAATGGATTTATTATGATTTTTCAAGATTAAATCATATCTCGAAAAAAGAAAATCATTTTATTATTTTCCGAAAATAGGTGACACGTGGCAGGTTGTGATTGGCCGGCTCTGGTGGGGTCACTGACCGGTGGGGCCAGGTCAACGGTCAACGTTGACCGGTCAACGGTCAACGCCGACCGGTCTCGGTGTGGGCACGGGCGGGCCGGATCGGGGCGGGTTGGGCCGGCCCGGCCGGACACGTGTCGAGCAAGGAGGCGCGGCCACGTGGCGGGCTCGGGCCTCAACTGGGCCTGGTCCACGGGGGGCCGGTCCCACGGTGAACCGGGCGGTGCTCCGTGGGCCTCCCACTTGGCTCACGGTGAACCATGCCCATGCTCCCCTCCTTCTCTCTCGGTCTACCGCGAACCCGGCTCACCCGGCTCGGGGTTTCTCCCCCCTCTTTCCTTTCTCTCGCCGGAACAGAGCCGCCGGCGGCGTAGTGCTTCCGCGGCTTCCCGGGCGATTTTCAGCGGCGGTCCGGGCTCGCTGGCCTCCCAAGACTTCGACGCACGCGCATCCGTGGGCGTAATGGGGGCGGTTTGCCCTCTACGGCCGGCGGCGAGGCCACGGCGGCTCGCCGGCGTTGGGTGTCAGCGGTGTCGCCGGGCGCGCTGCGTGAGGTGTGCACGCAGGGCTCGCCGACGAACTCCCCGGGTGCTTTCGGGAACCAAGGCAAGCGCCCAAGAGGCGGCGGGGGGGTTCCATAGGGCTTTGCCACCTTGGCCGGTGCCGGCCGCCCCTCGCCGGACCACGGTGAGGGTGCGGTGCTGCGAAAGAGACAAAGGCAGCTCCTTTTCCACGCGATTGGGGGTCGCGCGCAGACGGCTATGGAGCAGCGCCGGTGACCATAGAGCGCGGGCGGGTCCGCGCCGCGCCCGAGCACTCGGCGGGGCTCCGGTGGCGCACGGCCGCTGCGGGTGCGCCAAGCCGGGGCTTTCCCAGGGCGACGGCTGGGCGGCTAGGCACACGACGACGAGGCGAAAGCTCGTCGCCCCAACGCGGCTTGCAAGGCGGGTGGTGTGGGCGGAACGGCTTCGCCCGGCTGTGCTCTGTCCGCGGCGAGCCGCTCCCTGAGCGTGGTTACGGGGCGCGCCGAGTCGCACGCATGGTGTGCTCGCGGCGCGCGCGTAAGGCGCCGCGGTATTGTGCGCTGGGCGCGGCGCGGCGCTGTGTAGCGCCGCTCCGGGTGGAAGCAAGCGAGCGCGACGGTGGGCGTGGGGAGCTCACCGGCGTGTTGGCGAGCAAGGATGGCGGGGCGGCGATTGGGGCAAGCGGGCGCCGAGGGCCGGTGTGGCAGAGCCGGGACGGCGGGTAGTCGCCGGCGCCGCTCCCGCCCGGCCCGGCGGGCAGCAGCTCCGGGCGCTACGCGGTTCCTTCCCGGCGTCGGCTCTCCTCTTCCTCTCCTCCTGCTCGGCGGCTCTCCCTTGGCTCGGGGTGGAACGGTGAGGCCACCCGTAGGCGGCGGAAAGTGGGAAGGGAGCTAGGGCACCGGTGGCGGCCTTCTTATAGGCGGACGGCGGCCATGGAGGCCGGTGGACGGCGCACAGTGCCCCAGGGGCACGTGGAGGCCATCTAAGGTCACACGGCTAGGGTTTTGGGAGGCGCGGTATGGTCTTTGGGGGCGGGCGCGCTCAATTTCGCGGAGCGGCGACCGGAAAAAGGTGGGCGGGCGCCTGCGGTGGCGTCACCCCGTCGGCCCCATGGGCGCGGCTTGTCGCGACCCGGTACATCGGCGTGGGAGGCGCGGACGTGGCGACCATCCGCGCGCTGCGCGCGAGGCGGTTCGGGCAAGGACGGCCGAGATGGCCGCTTTCCCTTCGCTGCGCCGTGCCGGCGTCCGTGCGGGAGTAAAGCGCAGGGGGAGAAGGAGAAAGGGATGACAAGTGGGTCCCATGGGGCCCGCTTGTCATCGGTGCGGATGAGGGGGGGGCGGCGCGGAATGCTTGGCTGGGCCGCGGGCGCTTGCTTGGGCAGCGTGCGTCTTGGTGAAGAAGAGGGGAAGGGAAGTGATGGGCCGGGCTGTGGTGCAGGCCGAGCTGGCTGGGTGGCTTCTCCCCCTCTTTTCCTTTTCCTTTTCTTCTACTTCCTATTTTCTATTTCCCTAGATAAAGTGTATGCCCAAGAACACATGCATATACTCTTGTAAGTATCTCCATGCTTATACAAGCTAGGGGGTCCACCTAGGGTAACCTAGGGTTTGGTCAAGAGGGTTTCCAAGGGTTGTACACATGTCACCAAGAGTTAATTGTTCATTATTTATTTAGCAACACTTAAATCCATAAAGAGGCAAATCACATGTGTGCAAGAAAAATGCACATGCTACTAATTGTACTTGGGAGTTAATGCAACTCACTAGTGGGGGTTTCCTACATGACACTCACCATGCATAGGTTTAGTTTTCGAAAAAGTTTTTGAAAGTTGTGATTTTTGGACGCTAGGTTAACAGGGATGTTACATTAGTACACTTCATGGAACAATAGTCATGTTGATCATGTTGCCTAATTTTACTCCTAAGTGATACTTTGACTTGATATGCCTCCCAAGGTAGTTCTGTTTGACTGCTTCAAATCTGCAAGCTAGAAACTTTGCATGGCTGTGAGTCCTAAATAAAAGTTGTAGCTAATTTTATATAGAACAAACTTTGTTTAAGGCTCTTGCCATGAAAATGAGTGCAAGGTGCTCAAAAACCCACATATCTGCCTGAAACAGTGCTGATTCAGCCTCTGAAAAATTGGCTGTCTGAACCCGAGTGCAGTTTTATTTTAGGGTGTTTCTTTGAGCTGTAGTTTCTAAACCAAGCCAAACCAGTGCAAACTCCTTAAAGCAAAGTTGTAGAGCACCTATCAATCTACAACTTCTATTACTGAAGTTTCCTCTGAATCGAATTCGTTTTTTTGAGTTATGGTGGCTTGAACATGTCGGTTTCAGTCAAATTCAAACTGAAATTTGAATTCAGTTCGAGGGGGGGAGGGCCAGTGGCCAACGGTTCAGAGAACCGGCCGCCAAATGGCGTCCGTGCGCCGCCGGGCGCCCCCACACGTCAGGCCGGGTTGCCAGCAAGGCGCCGCGACGCCCCTCCGCCTCCATCGCCCTCGCTTCGCCTCTCCTCGCCTCCTCTGTTCGCGGGGCGGAGAAGAAGCGGCCTTGCCCGCCCAGGCGCCGCCGCCGCCTCACGTCGCCACCACCGCGCCACCGCCGTCCAAACTCCACCCGAGCACCGCCACCATGTCCTCCATCACCTGAGCCAGCTAAGCGCCACCCGCCCGACCGCAGGTGAGCCCGCATTGTGAGCTCCGCCACCGGCCGCCATGGCCGGAGCGCCGCCGAGCTTCGAGGTCGCCACGGCGGCGCTGCTCCGACCCTCTCTCTCCCTCTCGCACACTTGTCTCGAAGTCGCCGTGAGTCGTTGATGGTGAAACCCTAGATGGTTGAGCCAATTAGGGTTCCTAATTAGCGGAACAAAGCATGCCGCCGCCCAGCCTCTCGCCGGAACGCCGCCCGTGCACGCGAGCCGAGCGAGCCGCCATAGCAACCCTAGCCCCTAACGCCTCTTCTAGCTCCGCCGTGATGCACTTTGAAGCTTGCACGCGGCTCAATTGAGCCCGCCCTTGCCGAGAACGGCAATGGCGCCGCCGTCTGCAGCGCCCGCCGCCGCCATCGTCGCCGTCGAAGTTCGCTCCGGCCGATGCGCGCGCCTCTAACCTACCTCAATCGACGCACTAGGTCATGGGGAGCACGACGGTGGTGATGTGGTCGCCGAAGACCTCACCGCCGGCGTGCTTTCGCTGGTCAAAATCGCCGCCGCCGCCTCCCTGTCTCGGTCTCACTGACTGGTGGGGCCGTTGACTCACGGGCCCCGCATGTCAGCCGCTGTAGGTCTAGGTTTTGTTATTTTCTTTTCTAGAAAATGATGAGATCTTCATTAAATCATATCGGGAGCTAGGAGTGTCCAAATGAAGTGATTCCAATTTTGTTGTGCTCTCTGAGATGTCTAGTTTTTAATAAAAATATGAAACATGGCATGTTCTACAGTAGATTTTGCTTGGTGTATTTATCTTGTTCTAGGTCTTGGAAATTGGTTAATTGCATAACTAATTAATGGATGATGCTAAAAATGTGAAACCAGTGGGGTTAGCTTTGTTTTGACCTGCTCTGTCTAGAAAAATATTGGTTGGCATGTACCCCTGTTTTACATGGCAGTTTGCTAAATAAGTTGATTTTATGCCTTGTTTGGTAATATATTTATCATGTTTCCTACATACATTCTTTTGGAGTGAAAATTGGAGCAGTGTATATTGGTGCTATGATGATGCTCAGAAAAATTGTAAATCTGTTGTTTGATACTTTTCAAATGGATTTGTGAATTATCCATCTTTAAGCTTGTGTGACTTGTTCTTTTGGTACAGGTAGTTGTACTTAGAATTTTAAGATGAATTTTAAACTGGAATCTATGTGAGCCATAAGTAGTCCACTGTAATTTTTATGGATTTTTCTAGGTAGTTTTACTATGTGCTCATTTGTGCCTTTAAATAATGAAATAAATGGAAAAGGGTGTTTTAATTGATGTTCTAGAGTGGCTTGTTAGGTTTTCTGTTAATCATTAGTCATGTTTTAACTTTTAGTCAGGTTGGGTGAGCTTGAATTGCAAGTTTGAACATGAGTAAATAGTTAATTCTCCAATTTAAGCTTTTTCTGGACAGCTAGTGGTACTTTTGTTTTGCATAAGCTAGATGGTGTTTTCTGGCTTTGTGTTCAATAGCAAAGTGGTAGATAATTTCATTATCTAGTTGCTGTTAAAAATTGAGAGCATTTGGTGGAGTAATTTAGGAGTTATGGTGTCATCTTGTGAGGTTCCAGAAAAGAGGTCTTCTCTGGAATTTCTGGACAGATCTGGGAAATCTGTTTGTTTGACCTTTTTGAATTGTGAATCTGTTTGTGATGTCTAAATAAGAGTTGTAGACGATTTCATGAGCTTTCCAGAATGTCCTCATACATGTCATTTGGATTTATAGAACTCTAGTTACAGTTGTTTTTTTCAGCTGCTGTTTGTAGGTCAGAAATATTGAATTTGCTTTACAAAGTGATTGCTTGTCCTTGTATGTGAAGTTTTATCTTGTAGATATTTTGCTAATTAATACAAGTGATTAGGTGCAGGTTGTATGTCCTTAACTGATGATGAAAAGTTATACCTTGACTTGCTTGGTGAGTGTTCAATCTTATTTGGAGAGGAGATATGCACCTACTCTGTAAATTAAAGTGATTTGAATAGAGTCATCATCCAAGGTGGAGGGTTTATTATTGTTGCTGATATTCATTCTCTTGCATGGTCATCATTTGCATTCATTATTCTCATTTATGCATTGCATTCAATAGGTTCGCCGAAGGGGGTAACGCTCTTGGAGTTCGGGGACCTGCAGCGGGAGGAGGACCAAAGAGTCCCGGGAGGAGCAAAGGGGGCAGCACACCGGAGAGGTGCCCGAAGGAGAGTTGCTTGAGTGCCCAAATCACGAGCCTGTGACCTTTGTGAAAGGCAAGCCCCGGAGCATATTAAGTTTCCCATGTTTTATAAAATATACTTGAGTACTTTATGTTGTTTATTGCATTAAGTTTAGGAGTTGATTGAAGATGTTGTTGCATTTATCCTATCCTTGTCCAGTATATATATTATCTCCTGAATCCTATGTTTTAGGTTAGGAGCGATGCAAATGCTTAGCCATGCTTAGACCAGTAGAAGTCGGGTGATATCCTGTCATCCGCGAGTTATAGGTGGTTACTCTTTGGACACTGTCGGCTGTATGTGTTATCATGGAAATGAACCATGTGTTAATTAAAAAGAAGACCGGGCAGGGGCAGTGGACCCTGTCCGAGTCGGTTAAGGACTGTAGTCGTTGTTTCACTCTTGGTCATGTTGAACGCAGCCTAACACATAGTTGGCCCGGCCCTGTGTGCCAAGTGGCCGCGAAGCTCGGTAGCTCAACTCAAGACGGGAAAGCGGGGGGCGGTTGGGCAATTCGCGGGATAGCGGCATGCTAGACCAAGGGCAAACATGTCTAACTGATCCTAGCGTCGTCCTTGGGTTAGCATGGTTTGAACATCCTGGCTATCCGACTTTTCGGTTTTGCCGACGTGAGAACCGGGCCCGCGCCTGAGTTGTACCAAGAGTAACCTAAGGCGACTTTGGTCCAGTCTGCCTGGGTGTGTGTTGGGAATACCCCTGAGCTCAGTTGAAATCGATTCGAATCGCCGTCTCTCCCGGATAGTGAGAACTTGACCTTGCCTGGCATCGTAGATCTCACTAACTTAATTATGGTTCAAGTTTGATGTTGATATTGTTGAAAGATGTACTAAATTGGATATGGTTATTAATGCTTGTTATAAATAAGTGTTTGCTTAGTACAGGGGTACACTTGGAAGGTAAAATAAATTAAGTCTGCTGCTAGTATGTTTAACTAGTGCATCTAATGTCACTTATGCTCTTTATGCGAAAAGTTGTCAAGCTAGCTCCACTTATATTTCAGCCTTGCATAATCCTTGGTGTCTTTTATTTCTGGTTTATGACGGGTAAGTCTAGGCTGAGTACATCCTCGTACTCGGGGTTTATTCCCTCTTGTTGCGGATGATATTCTTTATACAAAGCTTCGCAAGGTATGTCTTCACCCCGCTGGGGATGAGGACTAGATCTTGGGCAAAGATCGTTTTCTATATCTTATCATATGCTTTTGTGTTAGACTATGGATCTGGCATGTATCTGAACTAGTGTGGTGTACTTGGATGGTTTCAAAACTATGTTGTTTCTGCTACTTCTAAACTTGTGTTGTAATAACTAAGTACTTCAGTATGTGATGCTATTTGTGAACTCTGATGTAACGAATGGTAAATTATGTTGGATTGCGTTCGATCTTGGTTTGTATGTTGTTGGTTTGAAATCCTTCGAGATTTCCGGACTACCGGGACTATATGGGCTCAAGAGCGAAATTAGTTGCTTCGGCGATTGTTTTTGCGCTTGTGCTCTTATAATTTGGTCGGTTCTGTTACAGGCGTGGCCCAGTGTTTGATGACCTATGCATCTGTAAGCGCTAGCAGAATATAAGCCGGTGTAGCGAAGGGAAAAAGGTATCAAATAGAACTATATTCTGAACCTCTTATCTAAATACCAACATCCCCATGGAGTTAGTCGTGTTCTTCTTGTCTATCTCTATTCTTGCTCTTAATTCTCGTCTAGCATACTAATTGAGATCATAAGAAGTGGTATGTGGAACCTTTCAATCAAGGAGCTATAGCTGGTTTAAGTGGAAATTTTCCTAGAATAGTTTGTGCTGGCATCTTCCCGTAAGCCTACCAACTACAGTTGGAGATGCCAATTTCCTTGGAGAACCTCACCACTCAATTCAAGGGATTTTAGGTGATGAAGGAGACACAGGATAAGCTCAATGGATTGTAGTGATGGTGGCCAAGTGCGGATCAAGCGTTCAGTACTATGCTCCAAAGGACGGCTAAGACGACAAGCCGCATTGAGGAGGCGGCACCGTCATCCCACATCAGATGCTTGGAGGCATGCCCCACCTCTCCCTTGTGCCATGTCAGCTCACACCCTAGATCCATTCCCATGCTAACCTCTTGGAGTGATTGTTGGGGAATCTCGCTAGTATTGGTCCAGAGAGTTCAGATTGAGTGAGGAGAAATTTTTGGTATTTGCACAAGATTTGTATGCTCACTTGGTCTTACAAGATTTGGGAAAAAAAACTTTGCACAACTAGAAGTAGGTCCATAAACCTTTTAGGTCTACTACCTCGATCTCAAAAAAAAAACCTTAATTTTTTAGAATTTTAGGACATATTAAGAGAGATGTGAAATGACCTTGGGGCCCCTATTAGTTAAGGTAGTACTAGGAATTTGGTTATCAGTACTCTACCTTTTTTCTGTAGTCTACCTTTTTTTAAAAAAAAGTTAATGTACCTTAGTGTAACCAATGCATTACGAATTAGGATCAGTTGACTCAATGCTAACAAAATCTTTTTAGCAAATTATTGTTAATTGATCCAATGCTAACGAAATCTCTTTAGCAATAGGAGGGCCAATAGTTTAAATTCAATTCGAGTTAAAATGGCCATTGGATCAGATTCCGCCAATACCAGAGTTCTATCTTCTCATGGTGCTTTTCTAAGCCAAATATCTGTTCGAGTTGTGCCAGCCAGGGCAACATGTGGGGGTTCCAGCTAGTTATCTTTGATCACCTAACAAGTCAACACGACGAAACACAAATGTCTCCGTGAACCTACATAGGCCTCATTTGCATGCCACCGCCATCAACACAAAATGTCTACAGAGTAGAGCAAAAGCACAGAGCCACTAGGCCTCAAGCCGATTCATGGTGGTGCCTTTCCAAATTTCTAAACTTATCCTTCAGATCTACCCGCATAGCCTCGTCGTTTTCTTCATTTTCTGTAACAGCGATCCGGTGTGGGAAGCAGGCAGCGAGGACCTTTCGTGCCTTGTGGAGGAGGAGGCTGGAGGAGCAGGCGGCGCCCTCGGTGTGGAGGGCGGCGTCGAGGGCGTGGAGCGCTAGAGCTTGTCGGAGGCGCTGTGCAGTGCGGGGAGAGGTGGAGAGAGAGGATAGGGAGGCGAGAAGGGAGGCGCAGTGGCGCACACGGCGTGGGGAGTGCGACGGTTGCCTGCGATGAACTCGAGAATGAGGACATTGGTGGCGGCGGTTGGCGGCGGCATGGCAACGGTGCCGACACCGATGCGAGACGACGGGGTTTTTTTTTCGAAACTACAACGAGGCGGTTTTGGCTGGGCTGAGGCGGTTTTGGCTAGGGATCGGCCAGCTGGGCTGATAAGCGCACTTGCATTGTAGTGGTTGCAATTCTAAAATAAAAAAAAAACTTGTATTGCAGTGATTTGTGAAAAATGATTTTAAAAATAATGGTTTTTCTAAATAGAGAGTTCAAAAACTTGATGGATAATTATAAAAATTGTCGTTCGGTGAATATGGAACTATGAAAACCACATCGAAAATGCATGTTATATTAAAAGAAGAAAGCCAAAAAAAACACATTAGCATTGTACAAGGCACAGTCCCTGACAAGGCGCACTACTACGCCATGTCCTAAAATAAAGTATACCTAGAAAAGAATCAAGAAGAAAAGAGCTGCTAGATGTTTTGCTCCAGTCGCTTTTCAAAGCCTCGCTTCATCTCTAATCTTGTTTAGTACTTATTGATTTATTTGTTGTTACACTCGAAAATCCGTACATTTCTTTCCTTCCACAGTTTCCAGCACACGAAGATGATCAGAGATCGCAAACCTTTTCTATCTGCACGGTGAACACGGTCCATGTTACTCGACCATTTGAGGACACTTTTGCTATGGATCGACGCCTTGTTCGGATTGGAAATTTTTCCAACCCAACTTTTTCCAACCGCCGGGGGATGCAAGTTGTGAAACTTCTCGATTCTTGTGCCGCCTGATTCTTGTGCAATAAATGAGTTGAATGACAGATTCATAATGGCACCATGCACATGCAACATCAACAGGGAACATATGCATGCATGCGGTTGACGTGTCTTTAACCAAAGAAACTTCCAAACCCACATCCAAACCCACCAAAACTGTACAAGAACAATGTCATCAAAGGAGTCACACCATTATTACAACGAAATGTCCACATTTTTACAGATTCATAACATTACAAAGTACAAGCCGTCATACACAAACATGTCTCAAGATATCTGTTGAACAAGTGTATCGCAATGCTTTGTCACGGAAAGCATTCATTTCATCTCGGTCCTCGGTTGTAGGGGCATAAACAGGGGGGGCTGGTCAAAGTTTGCTTCAAAGCAGGCACATAGTTGATATCATGATTACTTGCGTAAAAGTCCGCATCAAACTCCCCACCGATCCTTATGAAGTTATGCAAAGCAATGCATGCAACTATAATGTGTGTTTGTATTTACGGAGAAAAGGTCGGGATCTGCCGGTACAATATGCGCCACTTCATCTTCAACACGCCAAACGCCCTTTCAATGACGTTTCGCAGAGATGAATGTGCATAATTGAACATCTCCTTCATACCTCTAGGTTCTCCGGCGCTTTGAAACTCTGGGAGATGGTACATCGTTCCCTTGTACGGAGCAAGGTAACCCGGCCGATTTGGGTACCCGGAGTCCACCAGATAGAACTTGCCTACAGCATGGTCCTGAAAGTGTTACATGGTGCCATTAGAGATAATGAATGACAGCTGAAGGTATGTGTGTACCTTCAGGTGGATGAGGAAACGCAGCTCTGTGCGTGGTCATTGCATCGTCAAATACTCTCATGTCATGGACGGAGCCAGGCCACCCCGCCAGGACAAAGGTAAAGAACATGTCAAAGTCGCAAGCAGCCATGACATTTTGAGTAGTCGTGCCCTTGCGACACATGTGTTGAATAAACTTATCACTTGGAACAGCAACAGGGATGTGGGTACCATCGATAGCTCCAACACATTTCTTGAATTCTGGGTAGAACCGTGGGTTCCTTAACCTACTATGCCTAGTTTTGAATTGTGGGTCTCTTGGTTTAATGATGTCGTCAGCAAGCTTTAGGACACTCTTTAGCACTCTGTGAAACATGCTTTGTGCACCTTTGGAAAGGGGTCTCTCAAATCTGTCCTCTGCTTGCCTATACGGTTGGGCACCACCCAGTACCCAAAGGAACATCCCTAAAGCCTCACGAGCGGTGGATTTAGTGGTGTCTCTAAGCTCATATCTTTCTGTCAGCAAAGCAAGCAATCTATGGAACATAGCTGGGGTCATTCTAAACATGTTGTAACATGATGTCTCATTTGCTAGCTTATCATCTACCCATTCTAGCCCCGACAGTTTTGGCACCCTAAAGTCTGCCTTAATATAGTGCTTCACAATGTGCTGTGCAAACTGATACGTACCATACAGCAGTGCTGTTTCCTCTATATCATCCTCCATCAGATAGTCGAACAACATATTGTCAAACTGTTCGTCCTCGTCCTCTTCAGCATCCACATCATTTCCAGGTTGAACAGTTTCCTGCACACATAACCCAACAAATAAGCTTACGTCAGTGTTGTATTATAACAGTCTTGGAATGATGCAACACTTGCTTCAAATATCAGAATAGCACCCCATTCCCATAGCACAGTATTAGTTCACACAACAACATTGTTCATCAACACAAATAACAACACAACCCAGTTCAACAGACATAACACACACACCAACACAACAAACGTTGCAACATGACATACATAGTTCAAATGACATGCAAGAATAACACACGTAGAAGGTCACACTCGTGCACCGCCTTTCATGCCACACAGACACACATAGCACATGCAGGGACAAGAGGTTCTAGTTGCCGACCCCGGCTTGGTCATCAATGATGGACAATCTTCCTTCTGGAAGGGTTTTGAGGAAGAAGGCCATCGTCGTCTCGCACTTGAGTATGTTGAGCACACCTTTCCATCTAACTCGATCTTTCTCAGTTGCCCCAGCTTCCCTTGCTGCCGCCATCACTGCGTCCATCCGCCTTTCGTTCTCTTCCTTCTTCTTACAAAGGCCCCGTCCTGTTTACATTTCCACAAGTTAGCAATGGCGGCATTCTTCGTATCCATTATATGCTGGAAACTCCTCAAGTTGTTGTCCATGCACTGCAGTGCAGGGCTCTTGGGCTTCTTCGGAGTCGCAGCTGTGCTGCGGTTGCTGCGGCTGCTGCTGCTGCGCTTGCTGCCACTGCTGAGTGGCGTGACGCGGTCTTCGTCTTCTTCGTCATCTTCTTCACCACCGCGATGTCTTGGGCTGAAGCATTCTTTGCCGAGGCGTATGACGTCTCCCCTGTGACAGCTATGCCTTGGAACATCTTCTCCATTTCATCCATGTAATCAGGCAAACCAGCCTTCAGTTGAAGATGGGCCTGTCACAAAAAATTTCATCAAACAAGGAAGAAACGTACATAGTTGGTAAGCTTAATTGGGATAAATATGAATAGCATTACCGGACCACTTGCAGAGCCATCTCGTTTGCGTCCCAAACCTGTGCTCTTGAGCAACATGGTTTGTATCTTGGTCCAGTCACGCTTCAACTCTCGGAACTTGTTGCCAAACACGACATTGTCATGCACAAGCCCAGTCCGTTCATAGTACTTTGGCGTACTAATATGGGCCCATCCCCACTTGGTCATAGCACCCCCTATTGACGTACCCCCAAATCCATTGCGTCACGATGCGACTCCGGAACAACACCTTGGTATTGTAGGGACTCCAATGTGCCCTCGCTTATCTTATTCGAAGCAATGGATAGCAATGATATTGTACACATAAGATACACATGCAAAGAGGTACTCCTTGCTATATGGCAATATCAAAATCCGAGTACGTAGCAACATCTCGCAATGCAATAACATGTGAGGTTAAAAGGGAGGGGGTCGAGAAAATGTATACCGGAGGTCAACAGAGGCATGTCGGGCGACGCCGAGCCGGGGATCGAGGCGGCGACGCCAAGACGACGACCCCCCTTGAACCACCACCAAAGACCCGAAGCGCATCCCCGTTGAGGGTTAGCCGGGCGGGAAGCCACCGGCACCCACCATGTCGCCTCCTCCCCGCACCACGCCGAGGGCCACGCAGCCCGTGCCCCCTCCCGCTGCGTGGAGGAACGCGGACAGAGGCGGGTTCCTCGGATCCGCTTGCCCCTGCCGGACCCGGCCGCGTGCGATGTCCCGTACGCGGGCATGTTCCCCACGAGAGCCCGGCGTTGAGGTCCAGTGGAATCCAGCCCCACCGGGTGGGGACGGGTTGGAGGCCGAGGTGTACGCAGTCCTCCCGAACGGCGGCGGCCGCGACAGAACTCCGGGGTGGGGGACGCGCCGCCGAGATGTTGCAGCCGCGGGCCGGGGTTGTTCACCCCGAGCCGGTACCGAATGCGTCGTCGTTGAGGTCGCCGTCCGCCGTAGTCCGCCACCTTTCAGAACCATCCATCGCCAACGACGGGGACAACGCCGGCAGATCCGATTCCGAGGGAGGTGGGTGTGCTGCGTAGCGGCCGGATCTGGCGGTGGATGAGCTGCGGGCGCCGTGGAACGTAAGCGGCGGCGGCGGATTCGCCACGGCGGGGGGAGTGGGGGGAGGAGCTAGGGTTTGGGGCCGGCCGGTGCGAATGGATACGGCTGCCGGGGTTCGGGGGAGAGGGGGTCGGGGTTTTACCCCGTCCCACACCCACGCCGACACATTAATGGGCCGGGGACAATCTGTTGCAGGCCGTGCAAATTTTTTTCCAATGGGCCGCTCGATTGCAACTTCCAAATTTTGTAAAAATTTGCAATTTGGGCCCGATCCGAACAAGGCCTGACAGGTAGTAGACCATATACACCAATCTACATTCAATGCCTTCCCCACAACCATCTAAGGAAACGACAATATTTAAAAAGATGCAAGCCGTACTCTAGCAATTGACAGCACAAGTGGCAATTACCAGAGTTTGGGCAATCACGAGCTGCCAAACAGTCCGACGTCCAAACTCTAGAACTAACCAACTAAAGAATTTACAGTCCGACGTCCAAACTCTAGAACTAACCAACTAAAGAATTTGCACTTTGACGGGTAATTTTTTTTGTTCTATCACATCAAATCTTGTCACACATGCATGGAGTATTAAATATAGACTCAAAAAATAAGTAATTACACATATTATGATAATTTTACGAGACAAATTTTTTAAGTCTAATTAGTCTATGATTTGATAATGTGGTGCTATACAGCTACAGTAAACATTTGCTAATAACAAATTAATTATAATTAAAATTTTAGTCTCGGCGTATACTGATTAGTTTTATAATTAGTTTTTTTTTTTACTAGAAAGACTGGCACGGCTTTCCCGCGCCTTTTGTTGAGCCCCGGCCTGGATTTACAAATATCGATGATGCCATGATTTAAAAATAGCAATGATGCTCGTGGTGTTGATATGGGGTTATTGGAGCCGGTACGGGCCTGGGAACATGCATTTCTTGAGTTGCTAATGGTATAACTGGTATTCTTCCAACTTCTACATTTGTAAGTATGATAATGATTTCTATAACTTAAATCATCATTACAATAACAAGGAATTTTATTGTACTACTATAACATAGGGATTTAAACATTTAGGTCCGAACATTCAAAGGAATTGACATTTCATTTCAGAAGCTAATGCAACAATTGCATCTAGAACTGTCTCCAAAAGCAAAATATTGTTATTTTTGTTAAAGATTACAAGGCTGCCATATAGGGCACCCGTCATCATAGAACCATTGATCAAACTTTTTACATGGAAAGGAGGTGATCATCTGCTCATCCTTCCATTTGGATTCACAAAGCTGTGCTTTCCATTTGGATTCGCAGAGCTGCAAGAGAATTTAACCGGTTGCTATGTCTGCTCCAATCTCCATATGGATAGTTACATATAACTACGTAGTTAGTAATTAAAGAATTTGTCAGTCATCTAACCCCAGCACTATACTTTTGCTTAATCTTCTTACCTGGGATTGGGATTGTGTCGTCCAGCCTGAGTCCTCTCTTCAAACCAAGGACAATTTCATGCTTGAGCACTTGCTTAATCTTATTCCAGCCTGAGTCTTGGGAGAGCCTATTTGTTATATTGAGGCTTGTTCTACTTGTACTCCAAATTTTCGCTTTCAGCATGGAAGAGTTGTTGGATCTGAAGAATACAATTTCACAGATTCAGATCAAACTACTGTGATATATGAATAGCTTGACAAAATTTAACGGATTGAGTCCTACAGAAAACTAGCTCCAGCCTCTAGCTAAATTTATCCAAATCAGTGGTATTGGCATTGCTGGTATCTAGTTTATAGGAGCATATTTCTCTTCAATATTATCTAATTTTTAATGTCGTTTGTTGTATCCTAAGTATGCTTAACTTGGTATTATTAGTCAGTGATAATCTCATGTAGCATTGCGTTTGTGGCCAATCATAGTACCACAAGTGCTGAGCCTGACACGTGCGGCAGTGCTGGATACTGAAATCCAAAGGATAAAGGATCACTGATATTTGCTTGCAATAAATAGGAGGAACAAATTACCTATACAGATGGAGGGTTAAAATACACTGTTTGTACCTGTAGGCTCTAGCATTTGGGAGAAGCACACATTAGCGTGATTGATTTGGGGAGTCAGCAGCATGCTCCATCATGCTCATGCACATCCATCCGCCGTCCACTACAGGCTTCACGCTGGTCGGAGGCCGATGGTTGGCCGACGGCAAGGTAGCCGAATGTTGTAGTGCAGTCGGGGAATGCCTGGTGGAGGCCGAGCCCCCATCATATCTCCTCGCCGGCGCTTCTCCAGCTACCGACTTCAGTCTCGTTCAGGCTTGGGGCTCCCCATCTCGCTTCCGCCAGAAGAAACCATCGGGCCTAGAGAACCATCTGAGCGGCGCGCTGGCGCCACCATATGCGCGGGTCGAGGAGGGGACAGAGGCGGAGTGGCGGGCGAGAGGCCTTGCGCCAGCACGCTGCCGCGTGACGCATCTCCGGTGCGCCGCAGCCACGTCACGTGACTCTCTCCCTCATCTTGGGCGACCTCCTGCTACCGCCGCTGCCACCGTACGAGGGCCGGCGAGCGAGCGAGCGGCGAGCCTCTGTGCAGTTGCGGATGGTGGAGTTCCTGTGTCGACGGCCAGCGGCGGGGATCAATTTGCAGAGGCCCGAGAAGACAGAGGGACGGGACCTGGAGCGGAGCGGAGATGGCGGAGGGGATGAGGAGTGGAGAACGTCGGCCGAGCGGGTTCGCGAGCGTTCGCGAGTGTTGCGGTTTGCAGTTTAATGGGCAGGAGAACCCGTTAAGACCCAAATCGACGGTGGATATCGTGTGATGGCTAGATCCTACGGTCGCGGACTAACGGGCGACGTGGCTTTAGCGGGTGCTGGAGCTTGCACCCGGGATTCGTATTGTAGAGATTAGTATCTGAGAACCCTCGCCGATATCCCTCCGAAATTCCGATGTGACCCAGGTAAAACTTTTGCTAATACATCCAAACACCTCCTAAGGAAGCAAAAATTTGTGTTGCAGGAGCCTAGAAATTAGGCCTTGTAGGTCGAGTTCGTTGGGTATTTCCCATCTTTGGTTAGCTTCCCGGTGATACCGCCCCTTGAATTTGGTTGTAGCTGCAGCCGTGCAACTGCACCATAGCTGTGTATATTCATTGAGGACTTGGACGGTGGAACCTGGGTGTTGCAGGTTGATATCACGGATCCACAAAGCCTACTGAAGAACAATTTATAAAGAGAAGCATTCTTGTTCAGTTTACAACAAAAGATCATACTGTAGTGCTCCACTTCTACTATTCACAGCTGCTGAATTATCTTGGGCCGCTCTGCGATTCCAGTGCAGTACAATCTGACTACGGCTGCTGCTCTTGCTCCACCACGTTGATCACGGCCCGCGCCACGTCGACGCTGCCGCACCCTGCGGCGTTGACGACGCGGCAGCGCTCCCCGGTGACGGCACCGCAGCGGGTGACGTCGACGGCCCTGCACCGCTCGACCTCGACGGTGCCGCACCAGTCGGCGCGCGCGGCCCTGCACCGCTCGAGGCGCGCGCCGCCGAAGCTCTCGACGTCGGCGCGGCGGCACCGCGCGGCGCGGAGCGCGCCCCCGCCGCGGAGCCGCGCGTCGCGGCAGCGGTCGATGGCGACCCTCCCCGCGCGCTCCACGTCCGCGGCGCGGCACCGCGACACGGACACCTCCCGCGCGCCCTCCACGCGCGCCGACCCGCACCGCTCGAAGCTCGCGGCGCCCACGCCCTCGGCGGCCGCGTCGCCGCAGAGCGTGAACCGCACCGCCCCGCCTTCCCCGCCGCCGCCGCGGACGAGGACGCTCTGGAGGCCGTTGGCGGAGAGCTGGCCCGGGCCGGTGACGGTGACCGTGCCCCCCCTGCGCTGCCGTGCAGCGTCGTCGCTGCCTCGTGGATGGCCGTCTCGACGCCGTCGAGGACGACGAGGAACAGATGGTCCGCCGCGGGCGCCGGCGCGGCGCGGCGGCGACGGTGGAGGTGGACGCGCCGGCGGCCTTGGCGTCCACGAGCGCCATCGGGCTCACTGGGCGGCGAGCAGATGTGCTCGGCAGCGATCTGCTTTTTGGTGTGGTTTGGGTAGTTCAGCTGTCCAGCGTTTTGGAGGTGGGAATAGATAGACGCGATTTTGCGGGGTCGCCACCATAAATGCCGCGCGCCTGCGAACGAACTTGCCAGTTGGTCATATTGTCCTTGTGTTTATGTTTATTATTACTACGTACACTGAGACTGACTCCAACAGGCGATAGGCAAACACACGACGCATACCAGGGATTGGGTTGCCTACAGCAAAAGGGTGCGTGACCCATAACTGCTCCTTTCCAACAGCAGACGCAATCCTGTCCACCGCAAGCTTTCCTCATCTTCACAGCACAGGGGTCACTGCCATGGAGGAGCTCACCCCCCTATCCCGATCTCCGGCGGGTACGCCGCCCACAGGCACACGGCCTTGGTCGCTCGCATCCTCGACCTGCCTGTAGGCCTCCACCCCTCGCGTCGCCTCTACGCTGCTCTTGCGCCGGCGACCCGTGTCCTCCGGCCCGTCGGCCCTCCGGCAAAGCGCCCGCAACCCGTCGTCTCCGGCTCCGGCGGATCGGCGGCCCCGCCCCTCCGCCCCACGCTAGCTCGAGCTCCGGCGTCCCGCTGGCCGTCCACCCCAACCTCCGTCGAGCGAGCCGCCGCCCTGCCAAGCTCCGTCTCGCCGTCACCGGGCGGCGGCCTCTGGGCAACGGCGCGAGCTCCCGTCATGGGCGCACCTCGCCGTCGTCGTCTCCTCGGCCGGGCTCGCCTCGCCGCCCCGACGGCGCGCCTCCGCCGCGCGCCCGGGGCCGCGGCCTTGAGCTGCCTCGAGCGCGCGCCGCCGCGCTCTCCTCCGCCTCGGGCTAAGCGCCGCCGCCCCCTGCATCTCGGGTAGGTGGCCTACCCCGACACGTGTTACGCCTCCGGCTGCCCTCGCATTTGGGTCGACGAGAGAAGAGCGACGGAGGACGCAAAATGCCTCTCCTCTCTCCTCCTCCGCAAAATGGGTCGTCCGATTGGGTGCTCTGTTGGAGCGCGATTTTGCAACGCAAAACACTGTGCGCGATGGATTTTGCGTTTATGTCGCCGTCTGCGTCCCTTGTTGGGGACAGCCTGATGATGTACGCGTTGCAAATTGCAACCGTGTGGTGTCATCGTGTCTATGGTCCATTTGTGATCAGCAATTTTTTTTTTTTTTTTTTTTTTTTTTGTTACAATGAAATCAGCTAAGCTGACTGCCTCTTCTTAGTTCCCAGTTCTCACGCAATGACGCGACATTTCATCGTAAATTAGCATAGGCGCATCCACACTTCTAGTCTAGCGTTTAAAATTATCACACGGAGATGGAGCATATTGGTTTCTATGATGACGAAACATACAAAGACGGATGTTACTCGGAATTTACTATGTTATAGATTGCTGTGGGCAGGTTTTAACAAAACGGATTGTCTTTGTGTCCACGTTTTTCCGATTGCTTTAAGCTTTAGTTAGATTGTCTTTGAAGCCTCATGGTCCATGGACAATGATGCATGCCCTTTCAACATGTCTTCTGTTCTTGTCCCCTACAGCTACTGTTGCTCAGCTTCGTCATTCATGATTCATTTCAATGATCTCATCTCAAAAGGCAGTTTTTTTTTTTTTTTACACAATCTCAAAAGGCAGTTGCACGTATATAACAGAGATGTATGGTTCGCCACACACGTCACACTCATGCCGACTCTAGGCTCCTGGCTTGCCATGCATATCTGCAACTAGTTCCAGACGCTAAAATTCTGAAGCATGAAGGGTGAGTTTGGATGCAGCCCGACGCTGCTCATCGGCCAAATCTTGGAAGGTGGCTAAATTTTGGCGTCCAAAATAAACGCCTGGAGCTTACCCTAAGGGATGAAGAAAAATAAACCGAGATTTGGTAGATAACCAAACATGCACGAAATCTCCATTTACAAGATTCATTTTTCCTAGTGGACTTTTTTTTTTCACATTTGACAAAGTCAAGGCACTCTGCAGAATTTATGAACTTCAATTCACCGGCCAGACTTCCCTTTTTTGAAAAGTCAAGGTAGTCAGCAGAAAATTCATTAGCGCGTAGGCAGGGCGAAGGAACTACGGGAGAAAAAAGGAATTTGGAGTGGAGGGTTCTCACTCTCACTACGACGCGTGGATGAGTATAGACACGGTTGTTAACTCCGCGTTCCACAGGCCACAGCGTTTGGGACTGCAACTGCCCCGCAAACTTTCATCCACAAAACTTCATAGTGCATCAGATTAGGAAATGAAGTTTTTACGACGTCTCTTTAGGTCTCACAACTTCAGTTATATTTTTAAAGCTGTTGCGTGGAGCTAAACCTATTTTTTTACTAGAAACATGAAACGGAGCTGTCGGTGCTAAAACTGGCGGTCCTAGTACCAACTAGTGAATTTGTGGTGCGTGTCCCCAACCCCGGAAGGTGTGCAAGAAGGGCACAAGGAGGGCTTGTATTATCTTGCACCTAAATGCTTGTAGGTAGGGTGTACAAGCGAGTGGAGAGAGGGAACCGGTCCCAAGTCTCGTGAATGATCGTGGCAAGTGCCAGTGTGGTGCTTGTGTGCAAGTGTTCTTGGTTGCTTGCGTGCATCTCTCTCCAAGAAGGGGCCCGGCCCTCCCCTTTTATAGCCGCAAGGGGTGAACAGGGTTTACATAAAGTGCCGGCGTGTGAGTGAAAGAGGCCATGAGCGCCTCTCCTCCCTGATCCGAGGCCTCGGAGTCCGCCGGAATGGGCACCGGTACTGTAGAGCCTGGCCGCAGTCGTGAGTAGTCGTGTCCCCTTATCCTGGCGACGGAGAGGACGGCTGTCCCTGTAGAAGTTGATGGAGAAGCCGGGGGAGGCGTATCTGCCTCTGCTTGGCGCTGGGCCAGAAGCTTTGACTTCCTCCAGTTCCGAGGCTCGGAGGGCCTCGAAGCCTGCTGTCGTACAAAGGGCGGTTGGCACAAGATAGAGCCATCATTGGGGCGATCGCTGCCCATCCCGTGCTCAAAAATCCCAGGGGGGACTGTTGTTTGACCGGCTTCCCGGCCGACCTGACTCCCGTACGAAGGATGACACTGGATGACGGCCCTTGGCGCGGCGGTGGACGTCCCGAGGCTTCGGCGACTTGCCCTGGCAGAAAAGGTTAGGCAACACAGTGCCCCACAGTGGCAGGCATGGCCTCCACTGTGGAGGATAACGTAATCATGAGCGCGGGTGAGGGTTGTGACGGGACGGCTCTTATCCCCTGTCAAGGGATAACGTTAGTCTGACGGGCACTGTGGGAAGGCGGGCGGCAGATATACGTCAAGTCAGAGGCCTGGTTTGACTGGGAAGTGCGGCGCGCCCCGTCCGAGGCCTAGGCACGAGGGTTCTGGCGGGACGGAAAGTGGGCGCTCGTCCGAGGCGTCTGCGTGAGGAATCGGGCGAGACGGAGCGTTAGCGCCTGTCCGAGGCCTCAGCGGGGAGGGCTCGGACGAGGCGGAAAGTTAGCGCCCGTCTGAGGCCTCAGCGGGGAAGGCTCGGACGGGCCGGAATGTTAGTGCCCGTCCGAGGCCCCCGGCTGGGGAGGCTCGAACGGGATGGTGAGCAAGCAGTCTTTGGGCCTTGGCAGGCCGTGTTTTGCTACTGTGTGGCCTGGTTTTGCGTTCGTTGGGCCTGATTGTTTGGAGGGCCCTTATTTTGGTACCCGACAGTAGCCCCCGAACCTTCGAAGGAGTGAGTACACTTGTTCGGAGGTTGTAGCCTTAAGCTAGGTTCCTGCCAGGCACATTGTTAGGCGTTTCAGGCTTCCTTACGTCGGGTGCGCGCAAGCGCACCCGGCGGGTGTAGCCCCCGAGGCCTCGGGGGAGTGCAAGCGCTCCTCCGAGGGCTTAAATGTGTTTGGTGAGGGTGCTTGCTTGTCTCGGAGGCTATGTTCTCCGGCGGAGCGCGCGAGCGCACCCGCCGGGTGTAGCCCCCGAGGCCTTGGAGGTGTGTGGGTACTCCTCCGAGGGCTTGCACGCGTATTGGTTGGTGTGTACTCCTAGGGTTTCTGAATCACTATGATTGCCTATGCCATAAAATGGGATCTCTGGAGGAGTGGGGGTATTCCTCCAAGGGCTTGTGCGTTTTGGATGGAGTATTCCTATCGCTTGCCGAGCCCCCAGGCCCGTCGGCTCGTCCGGGGGTTCGGTGAGCGGGTCAATTGACGTTTTCCAACCTCAGCCTCTGCGCCGTGGGAGCCCCCGAGCCCCGTTCCGATGCTGGGCGGCCGAGCGGTACTTGGTCGTTAGTTTTTTCTGCACCTCTGCATCCCTCCGCAGGGAGGAGGGTGGATTTCGCCACGTTGTCGTCGACGAGCGTCGAACATGGCTAGATCCGGTAAGCTGTTAACGGGTCAGTCCAAGTGGAATGCCTGTGCCCCGTTCGCTAGGGGTTGGCTGGGCCCGGAGGTGCATTCCATTAGAGCCTGCAAGGTGTGTCTGAGGCGGGGCCCGGATCCCGTCCGTCAGGTTTCGAGGGCTCGGTGCACTCCCACGCGGGATCCCCCTAACTCAGACTGCCTCGCTGGCCTCGAACACGGCATGGGGCCGGTCCACGCTTGCGCAGGGGGGGCCGTGGCGAGACCGTCCGAGCCATCCACGACTCTGGTGGCTCGAGGCGGCTGTCGAACCCACTGGTGGGCCAGCCTCTGAACCTCTGGACCGTAAATGGGCCGTCGCCTAGGCTCCTTCACGGGGAAGGAAGCCCCTGGTTTATCCCGATGCGGGGACGTGGGTGCGCCTTTTGAGGTGCCCTTCTCGGAGCACCCGGCTATGGATGAAAATGGTACGGATATTTATCCGACCGTCCGTTCGACCGAATTCGTTTAGAGGGATTTAGATCTGTCTGTATTCGGGTCCGGATATTCAATATCCGGTACCGTATCCGTATCCGAATACTCAAATCGCATATTTATGATGTCGATATCCAATCATATCCTATCCGGTATGGATGACACTATCCGTATTTGAATCCGAATCCGGACAGAAATATGAAAACAAATATGGTATCAGTGATATCCGTCCGTATCCGATCTGTTTTCATCCATACACCCGGCGTTGTGGCGCCGCCTGCTACGGGAGAAGTGGCGGGCCCCCCACGTCCAAGGTGGTTGGCATGCCGCGCGCGTGCTCATGGGTCCCACGCGAGATGTGATGGTGGCGTGCGCCGCTGCGGCTGCCACTGTGGCCACGCGCGGCGTTAGGGCCCCGGGCTCCATGAGCCAGGATCTCCTGTGAGGGATTAACCCTGCAACGTGCGTGTGTTTTCCTAACCCTGTGCGGCTGTGGCCGCCGCGCGCTGGCGCTTGGGGCTCCGTGCGGGCGTAATCGAGTAGGAAGATACGCATTAAATGCTGGTAGGTGAACGAGCAAGGGTTTTACCGGGTATAAATACCTGGGCGGTGGCGGCCGCTGGCCCTTTCTCCCTTCCCCGCCATTGCCTCCGCCTCCCGCCGTTCGTTGCTGCCGGGAGTGTGCTCGAGGCGAGGAGGAAGAAGAAAGGAGAGAGATAACCTTGCCGCACAGCCGTTCATTTCAGCCTGCCTTCCTGATGGCGCCGAGGGTCGAGATCGTCGGCACGGAGGACGGGGAGTCGTGTGCGGTCACGGAGGCCGAGCTGGCGGCGCTGGTGGAGAAGGGTCTTCTCCATGTCCGCTCCGACATCCGGACGCCGGAGTGGATCGTGCCGCCGTCCGAGCACCAGTTCCCGATGCCGCCGGAGGGATACGTCGTAAGCTTCACGGCGTTCTACGAGCGTGGGTTTGGCATGCCGATGGGTCGGTTCCTCTGGCGCTCCTAGAGTATTACGACCTGGAGCTGCACAACCTCGCCCCCAACTCGATTACGCAGGCGGCGGTGTTCGTCGCCCTGTGTGAGGGGTATCTTGGAGTCGAGGCCTACTGGGACCTCTGGCTCTATTTCTTTGAGGTTGCCCTCTTCTTGAAGGCTCCCAAGGGGTTGGAGAAGGGGAAGAGGCTAGCCGTCCCAAGCCGGGAGCTGCACGTTGCGTTGCCGCGGGGCCCACACCCGGATTCCTATATCCCCGGCCGGCTCTCGTCCTCCAATCGCGGCCGGCACGCCGGTGGTTATACCTCCGGAACGACCATGACCATCTGCCAAGGTATACCGGGAAGTGGATCGACGTGGAGCCGTCGTCGTGGAAGGCAGAGCTGATTGCGGGGAAGGTGACACCATTGAGGAAGGTGATCGCTGCCTTGGCGCGTCTAACCCGGGCGGGGTTGGACGCATCGGGAGTGATCACCCGCTTTCACCAACGGCGGGTGCTGCCCCTCATGTCAAGGCGGTATTCCCTGTACGACATGAAGGATGGCACCGAGTGGAGGGGCACCCGGATGGCGCCCGAGGATCTTGATCAGAACGAGATCCTCGAGCGGACGAGGAAGACGGCGACGACGGATCTCGCCGTGATGTACAAGGTAACGATGCGGCCCGAGAAGGGGTACATTTCCTTGGTAAGTGTTGTGCCTGCGTTCGAGGCTTGCCTTCTATTTCCCTCTCCGGCCTTACCCTGCCTTTCGCTCCGTAGGGGCTCGCCAGGAAGCTGACGGCGTCCAAGCCGCCTATCGCCGCAGAGAAGGAGGTGAACCGGGCCCACTCGGAGGCGAGGAGGAAGGAGAAGGAGAGCCTGAGGGAGCGGAACGTCTGCAAGCAGTAGGAGAAGGATGAACTGGCGAAGCACCGGTGCCGCTAGGAGCAGGAGGGCCTCCCGCGGGAGGAAACGCCGTTGGACACCACCGACGGTGGCGGCGACGACGACGACGCGGAGGAGGCATGGTACAACGACGACTTGAGCCGCTTTTTGGGGCTGGATCCCCCGGAGAAGGCGTCGCACCCCCAATCTTCTGGTGGTGCTCAGCGCGCGCAGGTGGCGGAGGATCCAGTCGCAGTGTCCTCGGCCTCGGCTTCATCAGAGCCGAGGCTGCATGCCGAGGCCGAAACCGCGTGCCCCCCCGGGAGGAAGCGGGACGCCGCGGGGAAGGAAGTTGCTGAGGCCACCCCTCGGCTCGGGCGAGGGGGCCGAGGGTCGGCCGAGGACGCTGTTCTGTGGAGGAGGCCGCCCTTTCGAGGCCGACCCCCGCCGGTAAGTCCGAGCGACAACGGACCAAAATTTCCCCGAATCAACCTGAGGCGGCGGAAAGGAGGCCCGAGGGTGAGGGTCGGACGCCCGATGAAGGGGCGAGATCTGGCGGAGCGTCCGACGGGCAAGTGTTGCTCGGCCTTGAGACTCGTCCTCTGGTAATTATTTTCTTTTCTTCTTTTCTCCCGATGCTTCCTTTTTTCCTCCTCGCAGCGCAAAGCGCAAAGGCCAGGCCTGTCTTCCTCTTTTCGTTGAAAGAAGCTGAAGCCCTCCCGCGGGCGGCGCGAGCCTCGGGCCGCCCCTGAGGCAAAGTGGGCGCAGCCCCGCAGAGAAGGAGGCGCGGCCGTGGTGCCGCCAAAGGAGGCGCCTTTGGCCGATGACGAGGATGCGGCGAGAACGCCCATCGCAGGCCATCGCGGATGCGGCCATGGCGGAACAGCGCCAGCCCATCCCCGCCCCGAGTCGCGGCAAAGCAGGTGGTGGAGATTGCCACCTCGGAGGAGGCCACCGAGGGCGCCGGGGCGGAGGCGCTGCCCGAGGACGCGACTTCCTCCGGCGGCGAAGGCCGGGAAGTCACTAGCCGAGGCGCCCGGCCATGTTGAAGAGCAGTCGGCCGAGGCGCCTGCCGTGGCCGGGAGGGCAGCCGGCCGAGGCGCCCGTCGTGGGGCCGAGAGCAGCCGGCCGGGCGCCCATCGCGGGTGAGGGGTCGCTTAGCCAAGAGGCCGCCAGCTCCGGGGATCTCTCGCAGGCGCCGCGGCTGATCTGGAGGGGCCGCCATGATCCAGAGAGGCGGCCGGTCTTCGTGCTGGACGACGCCGCGGAGGGGCAGCTGTGGGAGCAGGCGGCGTTGTGCTAGGATCTGAGTGAGAGGTCACTTAAGACTCTCTCGTCGGTCCTGTCCACCCAGCTCCGGGCGCTACCGAGGTAACCGGCCTCCCACGGTTTTTTTTTTTTCTAAGAGCTCTCTTGTGATGGCTGGTCAATTGGGTCTGGTTTCTGCAGGAGCTGGCGCAGGTGTCCCAGGCGAAATCGGAGTTCATCCAAGCGTCGGCCGGCCTCACCAGCGAGCTTAATCGCCAGAAGGATCTGGTGGGCAAGCTGAGCGCCGACCTGTCGGCCCGGGACGACGAGGTCAAGAACCTCCGTCTCCTCGTCTCGAAACTAGAGGCCGAGGCTTCTGTGGCACGTGAGGAAGCCACTCTCTCGAAAGGGATTGTGGCAAAACACGCGACGGACCTCGACCGACTCCGGGCCGAGAGGGAGGTGATGAGGGCCTTAGTTACCCGTTCGGGTGACTCCGCCCGTGCCCCCGTCCGAGAGGCTGGTGACCCTTGAGACCCGACCAGTGTTGACGATCATTAAACACCAAATATAATCATCAACTATTGCATGAAATAATATAAAATGGATTACAAAGCATAGTTGTAGGTTTTGATTCTAACGAGTTCCACGAGTTTTGGTGTTCTCACTTGTGTTGTAGGAGTATGCAATTTTCCATCAAATAAAAGTATCTCAAATAAGGAATTGGACTGCACCATTACGATGGGCTCATCGAGGAATTGGGCTCTATCGAGACGATCGAAACAGACTTATCATTTGCTATATTTGGAGCCCTTGTTGAGAATCAAGAGATATCAATTTCAAATTCCAAACATGCTCAAATAAGGAATTGGACTACATTGGGCCCTAAAATTTGGAGCCCGCAAGAGATAAACACAAAACATGCGCCATTAGGCCCTAAAAGGAGCCACACAAACGGCCGGGCCCAAGTGGGCCCCAGCCGGCCGGGTATCTCCTCCTAGGCCGGCCGGCCTCCCCTTACGGCCTCTCATGCCCATCTTCTGGAAGCTTCTTCCACCGCCTTCAAGGATGCATCTTGACCGTACCTTAAGTCGGTTTGATCAAAGGGCTCACGTTTCTCCCACCGGGCTATAAATATAGGGCCAGACCCCCTCCCTGGGGGCACCACATTATTATGGAGATGTAGAGGTGTCCCTCGAATGGATGACCTCTCATCTCTAGAGAATTAGGGCTAGACTTTCCAATGTAGTAGATTAGGTCTAGTTGAGAGTTAGGGAGATCGGAGCTTCGCTCAGGTTCTAGAAGAGTCTTCAGAGTTTTGGTATGTCTTTGTATTTATTCTTGTAAGACTTATGCTTTAATATATTTTATCTTCTCTATTTACTTTTATGCATTACATTTGATTGGTTAGTATAGTTGTTATACTTTAGCATAGGATCTCCGCCTGTATCGGGTGCTCTAGTTATAGATCGTGACTAGAGTAGTAATCGGTAGTGTAGACATGGAGTCTAAGCTATAGGTTACCTGAGATTGCGCCCAACTCTTACGGTTAGTTGTGGTAGCCCCAGAGGTGACAACTCTGTTAGGCCTTCATATTCCACCACGTCGGAGTTGATGTTTTGTAGAGCTCGTTGGCAGCCTTCCCCAACTACCTTTTTCCCAGGCTTATTCGAGTTGGAATGGTACTGCTGCTCCAAAGTGCTATTGTGTGATTGCTATATCTACCCATGAATTAGTTGTTAGAACCAAAGTAATAGAGAAGTATTTAGAAACCTTAAGCTCTCCCGTTGTCCTCTCACTTTAGCTATCTACTCTTTTATCATAGAATTCTCCTGTGTGTCTGTGTCATTTATGCATAACTCCTATCATTTATCATTTACCCCCTACTCTAGTCTAGTTGGTGTACTAAATTAGTAGATACATGATGGTGAACTATCAATGTCTTTATCTATTGTTTCCCAGTGGTAAAATATAAATAACGATACCTAGAATACTCCCGGTAAAATGCTACAATGGTAATACCAACAACCAGGCGCGACAATGCCATGAATCTTTTATATTTTAATTGTGCATTGCCATCTTGCCTCGGAGTTTAACCCTCGAGGCTATGGCAGGCCTGGGAAGGGAGGGTGTCGGAGCTGGTGGCGGACCTCGTCGCGTCGCGGCTTACAACTCGGCGCAGGGCGAAGCTCGACGCTCTATCGCGAGAGGGTCCGGGCCGCAACTCTGCGATGAGGTTGAGGCCGGCGACGCCCGTCGGAGCAGGTTGAAAATTGGGGCGGCCGGGCTGCGCTACCTAGGGCGGATGGAGGCGCGCGCCTGGACGCCCTCCGGATCGGCGTGTCACACACGCTCGGCCACGCCCCACTACAAGCTCGACCTTGCTTGAATTTCTGAGGGAGTCGTTGTCTCGGAGGAAGAGGAAGGCCGCGAGAGCGAGGTGTTCGCGAGCTAGTTCGAAGGTTGAGGAAACCGAGGCCCCCTCAGAGCTGGTCCAGATCTTCACGCCGCCGCCGCCCCTGCTCCCGTAGGTGAGGCTAACGCCGCCGAGGCCACGGTCGTTGACGCTCAAGACGGGCGGGGGGCCGGATGCCCCTCGGTGAGACTCTGCGGTGGGCGGTGTGCCCGTGTAAAGAACTATGTTAGTTGTTTGAAGCATCTGTGTTTACGGCCCATCGTGGCCTCGTTTTGTGATGGTATTTCCGCTCATTTTTCGCGCTCTTTTTTGATCTCAATGCGCACTTAGGTTGGAGTCTTGCGAGACTATTTTGAATTTAGGGGTCGTTCCTTAGTCGAGAGAGGCGAGTAGAAGTACCGTAGTGCACGGGCGTAGGTGACCTCACGGCTCTACCGGATCTGACATTTGGAACAACCTTCTCGCAATGCCTAAGGTTTTCTCTTGGCCGAGGGTGGCAAGTAGAGGTACCGCAGCAAGACGGGCGTAGTTTAATCTTACGGCTCGGCCGGTCCTAGCCTCGGGATAACTACTCTTAGGTACTCTTTCCTAAGTACTCGAGACCTTGGGTACAAAAAATTTACGAAAAAACGACCGATGAAAATGAGAAGTGTTTTGGGGTGCCTTTCAGGAGGGGGTTCCCCCCTTTCTAGCCCCCGAGGGAGGCTCGGTTTTGGTAGACCAAAACGGAGTCTCACCGACCCCCTTTGGGGAAAGTTCTTTGTGGACTGAAGTCCCGAGCCCCGAGGGCCTCGGATGTGCGTTACGTTTACGAAAAAATGAACAAGTGCTAGCGGCTTTTCATTTCTCCAGAAAAAAGCATACGGTACAAAAGCATGTACAAAACTTGGAAATTTTAAGGGTAAAAGCGATGTAGCTGTTGGATGTTCCAAGCGTTGTTGAGGATTTCGCCGTCCTCGTCGGTGAGCTTGTAGGTGCCCGGCTTGAGGACATCGGCGATGATGTAAGGTCCTTCCCACGGCGGCGTGAGCTTGTGGCGGCCTCGGTTGTCCTGGCGAAGACGTAGCACCAAGTCACCCTTCCTAAGGTCTCGGACCTAGACCCGTCGGTCGTGATAGCGTCGGAGAGATTGCTGGTATCTGGCTGAGTGCAGCAGGGCGGCGTCCCTTGCTTCCTCGAGCATATCCAGCGAATCCTCCCGAGCCGTCTGGTTGCGCCGCTCGTCGTAGGCCTTGAGCCTCGGTGAGCCGAACTCCAGGTCAGTGAGGAGAACGGCCTCGGAGCCGTATACCAGGAAGAAAGGCGTGAACCCCGTGGCTCGGCTGGTCGTCGTCCTTAGGCTCCACAGAATCGAGGGGAGCTCTTCGAGCCACCTTTTGCCGAATTTGTCAAGCTTGTTGAAGATCCGAGGCTTGAGTCCCTGCAAAATCATACCATTGGCACGTTCTACCTGCCTATTCATCTGGGGATGAGCGACAGCTGACCAGACAATGCGTATCTGGTGTCTGTCACAGAAGTTCTGGAACTTCTTTCCCGTGAACTGGATGCCGTGGTCGGTGATGATGGAGTTTGGGACCCCAAAGCGGTGGATTATGTCGGTGAAGAACAACACCGCCTGCTCGGATCAGATGTTGGTGACGGGGCGCGCCTCGATCCACTTGGAGAACTTGTCGATGGCAACTAGCAAGTGGGTGAAGCCCCCGGGCGCCGTCTTGAGCGGTCCGATGAGGTCGAGTCCCCATACAGCCAACGGCCAGGTGATGGGAATGGTCTGGAGCGCCTGGGCCGGCAGGTGCATCTGACGAGCGTAGTACTGGCAGCCCTCGCAGGTGCGCACCACGTGGGTGGTGTCGGTGACCGCGGTAGGCCAGTAAAAGCCCTGCTGTAAAGCATTGCCGACGAGGGAACGGGGAGCGGCGTGGTGGCCACAGACACCGGCGTGGATCTTACGCACTAGCTCCAGCCCTTCCTCGGTGGAGATGCACCGTTGCAGGATCCCCGAGGGGCTTCGCTTGTAGAGCTCATCCTCTATCACGACGAAGGACTTTGCCCTCCTTGTTGACGTTTCTAACGTCGCTACTAGAAATAGAGGTAAATTCCTATCCCCGACAATGGCGCCAAAAATGCTTGTTGATATTTCTTATGCACAATTAAAATATGAAAGATTCCACAAGCGCACAGAAAACCATTGTAGCATTTTACCGGAAGTATTCCAGGTATCGTTATTTATATTTTACCACTGGGAAACAATGGATAGAGACATTGATAGTTCACCATCATGTATCTACTAACTAATACATCAACTAGATTAAAGTAGGGGTAAACAATATATTGATGATAGGAATTATGCATATATGACACACACGAGAGAATTCTACGATAAAAGAGTAAATAGCTAAAGTGAGAGGACAACGGGAGAGTTCAAGGTTCCTAAATACTTCTCTATTACTTGGGTTCTATAATAACTGATTTATGGAAGGTAAAGCAATCACACAATAACACTTCGGGACATCAGAACACTAGTCACAGAAAGGGGTGAGAAAGGGACTAGAAAGCTCCGACTACGGTCCTACAAACACCAACCCTAACATGGTGGAATACGTCGGCCGTCGTGGCTGTCACCACACAGGGCTACCACAACTATATGTTGGACTGGGTGCAATCTCAGGTAATGTATAGCCTAGACTCTATGTCTACACTACCAATTACTACCCTAGTCACAATTAATAACTAGAGCACCTGATACGGGCGGAGATCCTATGCTAAAGTATAACAACTATACTAACCAATTAAATGTAATGCATAAAAGTAAATAGAGAAGATAAAATATATTAAAGCATAAGTCTTACAAAGAATAAATACAAAGACATACCAAAACTCTGATGACTCTTCCGAAGACTCCTCCGAAACCCGGGCGTAGCGCCGCTCTCCCTAACTCTCAACTAGAACTACATTGGAAAGTCTAGCCCTAATTCTCTAGAGATGAGAGGTCATCCATTCGAGGGATGCCTCTACATCTCCAATAATGTGGTGCCCTCAGGGAGGGGGTCTACCTCTTTATTTATAGTCTAGAAAAGCCTCCACCTCTTCTAGACAGGCGATGTGGGACTAATTCGACTTCGGCAATAGTGGAGATGCAAACCCTAAGGCGGTAGCAGGCCGTCCGTCGAAGCGGGCCACGAATGGGCTCTGTGGAGCGCCGGCCGGCCCCGGGGTGGGGCCGGGCGGCCCCACCCTCCAGCAGGGGCCCCACCTTCGATGCGTCATCTTCGGGTGCCTTCTAGAGTCTTCTAGTGTTGGTTTCGGTGTAGAATTGATATCTTTTGACTCGAACTCGAATATAGCAAATGATATGTTCGTTTCGATCGTATCGACGAGCCCGTCGCAATGGCGCTGTCCAATTCCCCATTTAAGATACTTTTATAGGATGAAAAATTGCATATTCCTGCAACACAAGTAAGAACACCAAAACTCGTGGAACTTGTTAGAATCAAAACCTACAACTATGCTTTATGGTTGATATCATGTTATATTGAGCAATAGTTGATGGTATAAAATAGGCATTAACGACCGTCAACACTCCTCGCAATGCGTCGACCCCGGTTGAAGTCTTCGGGGAGCACCCCTCGGACGATCCAATCGAGATACGGCTTCCTCCAATCTTGCTTAGGCTCGGCTTCGGGGCCCTTCTCGTCAAGCTCCATGACCTCGGCGTCGGCTGCCGAGGGGGCCTCGGCCTCGGAGGCTGCTGTAGCCCCCGAGGGGGGGTCGGGCTCGTCGCTCACCGTCGTTGCTTGGTCTTCGAAGTTGACCGAGGGGGCTGCAAGGTCTTTGGTGAGGACGTCCGGGGGGATAGGAGCCCTCCCGGCCGCAATTTTGGCGAGCTCATCGGCAGCCTCATTGTACCTTCTGGCGACGTGGTTGAGCTCGAGGCCGTCGAATTTGTCCTCCAGGGCGCGCACGGCCTTGCAGTATACATCCATCTTTGGGTCGTGGCAGCTTGAGTCCTTCATGACTTGGTCGATGACAAGCTGCGAGTCCCCTTGGATGTCGAGGCGCTTGACGCCGAGCTCGGTGGTGATTTTCAAGCCATTGAGGAGGCCTTCGTACTCTGCCATGTTATTTGAAGTGGGAAAGTGAAGGCGGACCACGTACCACACGTGTGCCCCGAGGGGCGAGACGAAGAGGAGGCCGGCGCCGGCGCCGGTCTTCATCAGAGACCCGTCGAAGTATATGGTCCAACACTCCACCTGGATCTGAGGTGGTGGCAGCTGGGTGTCGGTCCACTCCGCGAGAAAATCTGCCAAGACTTGAGACTTGATGGCCCTCCTTGGCGCGTAGGGGAGAGTCTCTCCCACAAGCTCGACAGACCACTTGGCGACCCGTCCTGAGACTTCCCGGTTCTGGAGGATTTCCCCCAATGGAAAGGAGGAAACCACCGTCACTGGGTGGGCGTCAAAGTAGTTTCGGAGCTTGCGCCGGGTCAGGACCACAGCGTAGAGTAGCTTCTGGATCTGCGGGTAGCGGATCTTGGTCTCGGACAGCACCTCGCTGATGAAGTAAACCGGCCTTTGGACCGGCAGGGCGTGGCCTTCTTCCTGTCTTTCAACAACGATGGCCGCGCTAACCACTTGGGTTGTTGCGGCGACGTACAAGAGGAGGGGCTCTCCTTCGGCCGGTGGGACCAGTATCGGGGCACTGGTAAGGGCAGCTTTGAGCTTGTTAAGAGCCTCCTGGGCCTCGGCGGTCCAGGAGAAGCGCTCTGTTTTCCTCAGGAGGCGGTACAGGGGCAGTCCCTTCTCACCGAGGCGTGAGATGAAGCGGCTAAGAGCCGCAAGGCAGCCCATGACCCGTTGTACCCCTTCAGATCCTTGATAGGCCCTATGTTGGTCACCGCAGTCACCTTCTTTGGGTTAGGCTCGATGCCACGCTTGGAGACGATGACCCCAGGAGCATGCCTCGGGGCACCCCGAAGACGCACTTCTCGGGGTTGAGTTTGACGCTCTTGGCCTTAAGACACCGAAAGGCGATCTGAAGGTCAGTGATGAGGTCGTCGGCTTTCTTAGTCTTGACCACTATGTTGTCTACGTATGCCTCTACGGTTTCCCCGATGTGGTCCCTAAAGACGCCGAGCATGCACCGCTGGTACGTGGCTCCGGCGTTTCTGAGTCCGAAGGGCATTATCTCGTAGCAATACATGCCAAAAGGAGTGATGAAGGAAGTCGCGAGCTGGTCGGACTTCATCTTGATTTGGTGGTAGCCAGAGTAGACATCAAGAAAGGACAAGAGCTCACACCCCGAGGTGGAATCAACAATCTGATCAATACGTGGTAGGGGAAAGGGGACCTTTGGACATACTTTATTTAAGCTTGTGTAGTCTACACACATCCTCCAATTCCCACTTTTCTTTCTAACCAATACAGGATTAGACAACCACTCAGAATGAAACACCTCCTTAATGAATCCGGCCGCTAAAAGCTTGTTCACCTCCTCGCCGATGGCTCTGCGCTTCTCCTCATTGAATCGACGCAGACGCTGCTTCACCGGCTTGGATCCGGCCTTGATATCAAGGGAGTGCTCGGCGACATCCCTCGGAATGCCTGGTATGTCCGAGGGACTCCACACAAAGATGTCGATGTTTGCGCGGAGAAAGTCGACGAGCACAACTTCCTATTTGGGGTCGAGGGAGGCGCAGATCTTCACCGCCTTGCCGGATGGAGAGGCGGGATCCAGCGGGACCTCCTTTACCCCGTCGGACGGCTCGAAAGTACCAGCGTGGCGCTTGGCGTCGAGGGCTTCAGAGACCGCCATGGCCTCGGTGTGCTCGATTGCCTCAACGTCGCAGTTGAACACGTGCTCGTAGGAGGAGCCGACGGTGATGACGCCGTTGGGGCCTGGCATCTTGAGGAGGAGGTAGGTGTAGTTTGGGACAGCCATGAACTTCACGTACGCGGGACGTCCGAGGATTCCATGATAGGTTCCTCAGAAGTCGACCACGGGTGATGACCTCCTTGCGGAAGTTTCATGGCGTCCCGAAGAAGACCGGAAGGTCGATCTGCCCGAGGGGCCAGGCGCGCTTGCCCGGCACTATACCCTAAAAAGGAGAGCTGCAGGGCCGGAGCTGCCGGCGCTCAATCCCTAACAGACTGAGGGTCTCGGAGTAGAGGATGTTGAGGGCGCTGCCGCCGTCCATCCACACCTTGGTGAGCCGCACGTTGCCGATGATGGGATCGACCACGAGCGGGTACCGTCCTGGGTTCGGCACGTAGAGTGGGTGGTCGTCGACGCTGAAGGTGATGGCGTCGGCGGACCACGACAGGTACTGCAGAGTGGCGGGGCGCACCGAGAAGACTTCACGACGCTCGCGCTTGATCTGGCGCGGTGTGAGGTTCGCCGGCACCCCCCGATGACCACGAAGACGTCGTGGACCTCGGGGAACCCCGCGCCTTTGTTCTCTTCCTCCTTGTTCCTCTTGTCCTCGGGCGGGGGTAGCTTCTGGTAGAAACGACAGGCCAAGTCACACTCCCCTATGGTGTGCTTGACGGGGAACTTGTGGAATGGGCAGGGCTTCTTGAGCATGTCGTCGAATGCCCCGGGCCCCGGGGGGCCTCGGGGGCCTTGCGATCGGCCGCGGCGACAATGTCGTCCTCGGAGTCCTCCTCCTTCTTGCCCTTCTTCCCCTTGCGCCTGTTCTTCTTGTTCTTCTTGGGGTTGTGGGATGCGCCCCCCTCGGCGTCGTCTTCCTTCCGCTTTCCCTTGTTGTTGGCGTTGCGGAAAATCGCCCCCACCGCCTCCTCGCCGGAGGCGAAGTTCGTCGCTACCTCGAACAGCTCGTTGGCGGTGGTGGGCATTTTTTGGTCCAGTTCATGGACGAGCTCCTTGCAAGTCGTGCCGTCAAGGAATGCACCGATTATGGCGGTGCCGGCCACGTTGGGCAGCTCAGTGCACTTCTTCGAGAAACGCCGAATGAAGTCTCGGAGCGTCTCGTCAGGCTTCTGGCGGCAGCTGCGGAGATCCCACGAGTTCCCAGGGCGCACGTATGTGCCCTGGAAGTTCCCCACGAAAACTTTGACCAGATCAGTCCAGTCGTGAATCGTGTGGGCGGGGAGATGCTCCAACCAAGCTCGCGCCAAGTCACCCAGGTGAAGCGGAAGGTTGCGGATGACGAGCCTGTCGTCGTCCACGCCGCCTAGCTGGCATGCTAGGCTGTAGTCGTTGAGCCACACCTCGGGGTTCGTTTCTCCCGCCGAGTACTTGGTGAGGTTGGCCGGCTGGCGGAACCGGAAAGGAAATCGGGCGTTGCGGATCTCCTGGCTGAAGGCACGGGGCCCCGGGGGATCGGCATCGTCACGGTCCTCGTCGCTGTCGTGCCTGCCGCCTCTGCGCGGCTGGTGGTCACGTCCAGCCCGTGTTCCGGCTCCTCTCGCAGCGTTGTTGATGACGTTGCGTGCGTCGCCGTCGTCGAGGCTGCCGCGATTGTCCTGGATGCGCCGCGGACCGGCCTTCGTGACGGATCCTGATGGACCGAGGCTTCGCAAGTCATTGGCGAAGGGGTTCATCGTCCTCCTCGTCCCGCTGTGCCCGATGCCGGGAGGCCGAGCTTTCGGCCTGTTGGACAGCAGTGGTCTCGATGTAGCCTCACATCTCATCTTGAATTCGTCGCCCTTCCGGGGTGGATGGTTCCGGCATCGCTCGTAGGAGAAGGGCCACCGCCGCGACGTTCTGGCTTGCACGCTGGAAGATGGGTGGACGTTCGCCTCCTTCGTCGTTGACGATCCTCCGGTTGGCGTCGCGGGCGTGTTGTCGGGCGGGGGGCTCGGGTTAGCGCCCCGCGTGGTGCTCATGCTCGTATGCGCCTCTATCTTACGCCGTAGCGAAGGCGGTCGTGCTCAAGCTTATCCATGAGCTCCCAAATTTGCTTTCGATGGTGGGGCGCCGTGGGTCCCTGGAGGGTAGCCGCTGGATCGCCAGCTCTCGGGGGACCCATGCACGTGGAATCTGCTGCTCGGCCCGTGGGCCGGGGCCAGCGGCCCAGGAGTCTGAGGCGTTGCGCTGCTTGCCGGCCTTGCGGCGTGCACAGGTCGCGGTCCACGTCGCCGTCGCCGTTGCCGTTGCCGCCGTCGCCAAGATCACCGATCTCCACGTGAAAGCACTCGTGGGTTGGGTCGTTCATGTCGTCCGGCGAGTCCGGAGTCGGGATATCCGGGGGCGTATGCATGCGCCGGCATAAGCCCGCCGGGCTCCGTGGCCTCCAGGTAGCGCCGTATTGCATGGACGTGGCGGGACCCGAGTAGTCTACTCCTGCCCACCTAGTCTGGTGCTCCTCGAGGTCGGGGTAGGATGCGGCCGGATCGGGCGTGTCCAATCCTGGTTGGAGCGCAGTTGGTGGCCGGGGAGCTCACCATAGGCCCCCAAGCTGGTGGAGACCAACGACGAGTACGTGGAGGCGGCGTTGGTGAGGCCAAACGGCGGTGGTGGTGGAGCTGGTCACGAGGCGTTGGGGCGGCCTGCGCCGCCTAAATGCAACGCGGCGAATCCTCCTCCAGTCCCTGGCAGCAGCGCGCCTGCCGAGTACGGGCGGGCATGTGCGCTTCACGGCGCCTCTGCTTGGCTGGGCCCGTGATGGGGCCGCGAGAGCCTCGTCGGGAGACTCCTGGGCCCTGGACGGAAGGAGCTCCATGTCGTACTGGGTGCCCAGCGACCGAACTCGAGATCCCCGAACCGGATCACGGTGCCCAGCTCTAGTGGCTGCGCTGGAGGAAAGTTGGGGTCGAAAATGCTCCGAGACATCTCGTTGCGGTTGCTAGCCATTCCGAAGTTTTGGCGGGAAGAGGAGCGAAAACACGCACAGCCCCTACCTGGCGCGCCAACTGTCGGTGCTAAAACTGGCGGTCCTAGTACCAACTAGTGAATTTGTGGTGCGTGTCACCAACCCCGGAAGGTGTGCAAGAAGGGCACAAGGAGGGCTTGTATTATCTTGCACCTAAATGCTTGTAGGTATGGTGTACAAGCGAGTGGAGAGAGGGAACCGGTCCCAAGTCTCGTGAATGATCGTGGCAAGTGCCAGTGTGGTGCTTGTGTGCAAGTGTTCTTGGTTGCTTGCGTGCATCTCTCTCCAAGAAGGGGCCCGGCCCTCCCCTTTTATAGCCGCAAGGGGTGAACAGGGTTTGCATAAAGTGCCGGCGTGTGAGTGGAAGAGGCCATGAGCGCCTCTCCTCCCTGATCCGAGGCCTCGGAGTCCGCCGGAATGGGCGTCGGTACTGTAGAGCCTGGCCGCAGTCGTGAGTAGTCGTGTCCCCTTATCCTGGCGACGGAGAGGACGGCTGTCCCTGTAGAAGTTGGTGGAGAAGCCAGGGGAGGCGTATCTGCCTCCTGCGGCGCGCTGTAGCTTTGACTTCCTCCAGTTCCGAGGCTCGGAGGGCCTCGAAGCCAGCTGCCGTACAAAGGGCGGTTGGCACAGGATAGAGCCATCATTGGGGCGATCGCCGCCCATCCCGTGCTCAGAAATCCCAGGGGGGACTGTTGTTTGACCGGCGTCCCGGCCGACCTGACTCCCGTACGAAGGATGACACTGGATGACGGCCCTTGGCGCGGCGGTGGGCGTCCCGAGGCTTCGGCGACTTGCCCTGGCAGAAAAGGTTAGGCAACACAGTGCCCCACAGTGGCAGGCATGGCCTCCACTGTGGAGGATAACGTAATCATGAGCGCGGTTGAGGGTTGTGACGGGACGGATCTTATCCCCTGTCAAGGGATAACGTCAGTCTGACGGGCACTGTGGGAAGGCGGGCGGCAGTATATACGCCAAGTCGAGGCCCGATTTGACTAGGAAGTGCGGCGCCCCGCCCGAGGCCTAGGCACGGGGTTCTGGCGGGGACGGAAAAAGTGGGCGCCGTCCGAGGCGTCTGCGTGAGGAATCGGCCGAGACGGAGCGTTAGCGCCCGTCCGAGGCCTCAGCGGGAAGGGCTCGGACGAGGCGGAAAGTTAGCGCCCGTCCGAGGCCTCAGCGGGGAAGGCTCGGACGGGCAAGAATGTTAGTGCCCGTCCGAGGCCCCGAGGGGGGGAGGCTCGGACGGGATGGTGAGCAAGGTCTTGGGCCTTGGCAGGCCGTGTTTTGCTACTGTGTGGCCTGGTTTTGCGTTCGTTGGGCCTGATTGTTTAGAGGGCCCTTATTTTAGTACCCGACAGGAGCTAAAACAATATTGACTGTAATAGTCCTCTTAAGATATAAGGTAACCTTTAATTTTCACCAGGCAGGTCACAGGTCAATAAAACTCTCGAACCTATATTCTACACATATATAACGGCACCATCGATAGTTAGATTTATGCTCTTTTTACGAGGTGGGGAGTTAAATTTCTGGCCTGCTTCCCACCACCAAGACGCTGCCACCAACCAATGAGCTCATTCGCAACAGCAGAGAACATGATCAGATAAGTTGAGTATCAACCACATCCAGGTGCTTCAACATGATTAGATGGGTTGAGTATCAACCACTCTTAAGATGGTAATGGGTACATGTCTGATGGGTAGTAGCCGCGCAGGTAAATACTACCTGACGGGTAACCTGTATCGAGAACGCACCCAACCATGATATCAAATGTGCTTCTTTAATTCAAATATTTAGTAGGCATTAATTCAATACATGTGTACATAGATAAATCTTACCTAGTAGGTTTCAGTTGGGTTAGCCCAAATACTTGTGTTATATGGGCCAAATTTGATAGGATTGTTAATTGTTTATGCGAGTATTTATTACCCATAGATAGACGGGTATAGATAATATACACCTGCACTTGTGTATCTGATGGGAAAATGATTTCTTCCAGTAACACACCTACTGGTACAAAAAATTATCTATACCTGCCACTTGTCAGATAAAACCCATCGGGTACTTGGGTTTCGAATACCCCTTGCTGTCTTGGTCCTTAACCAGTTACTTCCCACCACTAGGATATACCTGAGCTCGTTCGCAACAGTGCACACTATGATCAGATTGTTGAGTATCAACCACAGGATATAACACAAAATACTCCATTATTTATATCATTATACTTTACATGCATATGAACAATGTTTTAACATGGAACACGCCATATATACTTTTTGTAGGAAAGTTTGCAGAATATTACAGCATTATGACTGGTACAACATACTAGAACAACACCGAGACCAAACGAACCAGAATTCGTCTTCACAATATGTATATACACGATCCGGTATTACATATACGGCGTAGATACGAATGCGATTATCGGCCGTACGACGGGCGACGCAGGCAGCACGCGCCTCCTTTCACTTGGCCACGACTGCCACCGGCGTAGCGAGGACAGTCTCACCCTGCTGCTGATACATCACCGTCGTCTGCTCGTGGAAATCCAAATCCGGCGGCACCTGCTGCCCCATCTCCACCACGCTCACCTTGCCACGGCGCACCGCCACGGTGCCGCACCCGGCCACGGTGGCGTCGCGGCACCGGTCGACGCGCACGGCGCCGCATCGGGTGACGTCGGCGGAGCCGCACCGCCCCAGCGCGAGCGCGCCGCACCAGTCGGCGCGCGCGGCGCGGCACCGCACCACGGCGACGTCGGCGCACCCGCCGACGTCGACGTCCCGGCACCGGCCGACGCGGAGCTCCCCTGCTCCCCGGACGCGCACGGCGCCCCTGCTGCAGCGGCGGACGGACACGGCGCCCGCCACGCGCTCCACGTCGGCGGGCGGCACCGGCGCACGGCCACGGCGCCGCGGGCGCCGCCCACGCGCACCGCGTCGCACCGGTGGAACGACGCCGCGCCGATGTCCTCGGCGGCAGCGTACCCGCACCGGGAGAACCGGACGTCGCCGCAGCCGCCGCCGCGCACCACCACGTGCTGGAGACGGCTCACCTCGAGGACGCCCGGCCCGACCACGGACACCGTGCCGCCGTTGCGCCGCAGCACGCCCTCGTGGATGGGCGTCTCGACGCCGTCGATGACGACGGTGAACTGGTGCGCGGAGGCCACGGCTTTCGGATCAACGACCACCATTTTCTCTCGATCGACGCGAAATGGAAAGGGGGAAAATCTGTGATGACGAGTTGTGGATGATGAAGGTGTTATAAAAGATCGTGTTGCTTAAGGGCGAAGGTAGCAGGAAGCAGTTGCATGACGCGGCATTTTTTTTTTTTTGACACTCCATTGGCATTCAATGCTGCATTTTGTCAAAACAGCGACACGTACTGCCCATCCGTATAGACTGCACTAATGACTGTTGGTTGCGATGTGGACTTGCGTCGTGGCACTGCAACTGCACTTGGGTCGTGCAAGACCCCTTTCCCTTGTGAAAGATGGTGTCATTATTACGATATCTGATAACTTAATTCTGATTTTAAGTTATCATTCCTTGAACCAGACTTTGATTAATCGTGGAGTTTATCATTTGAAACTGCAACTATAATTCCAATATTTACTTTATTTTACAAAGTTCTTCATTTTTCTGACTCTTGTGTTACCACCACCTGTTACTTGGATTCTTTTTCCTTTTTCTTTTTTGCTAGACACCATAGCACGATTCCATTGTCCCATCAACCACTCAAAATCCATACTAATGTGCGTAATGCTATACTGTAAAAAGGTTATAAATGTCGTTTTCTTGGTAGCCATACCTTAGGGGATTAGTTACCTATAGTCTGTGGCGGAACTAGAAATTTGTATGATTTGATTTCAAATCATATTTTCATATGACCTTTTGAACAAAGAATTAGACATCCATAGACCTTACAAAATCCATATTGAATAATGTGTTCCATAGGAATTTTAGGGAAACATATGACATTATGTCTTCCCATGTTTTCTTGTGTTTTGCGTTTTTTTATGATCACGCCAAAGGAAATTTTTCTTATTTTCAAAATTCGTACAGGATTGCTAGTGCTAGCTAATTTCCAGTGTTTTTGCTGTGTAAATAAGTTCACATATGGTCCATCAGCTATGTAGCTTGCGTGCAAATGGACGGCCAAAAGCCATGAGACGAGAGAATGCGGCTCAGGATATCGTGTACATATATCCAAGTCTCACAGAAATCTATCTTCCTAGAGCCGAAAAAACTCACCACCCAACAGGATTGATTCCGCGGCGAAATTGCTTGCAAATAAGCAACAGACGTTTCATATCTCCACGCCTAGTTCAAGGGGGAACAAAATAACGCAAGCAAGATTCATTGGTGTAAAAAAGAGGTTCCATTAACACTTGCTACAACGATTTATTACATAAAAAAGTTGTCAATATATAATGCTCAACTCATAACACCTACCGAGATCTATTCAAGCGAATTACAGGAGGTATGAAAAAAGACGCCCTTGGTTTAGGAAGCCTGTGAAGGTCCAGCCAGCCAGTCCATGACCTTGCGCTCCATCTTGCACTTGCAGGGTTCTTGAGCGTTAATGTTGTGCTCTTCACAGTTGGAGCAGCCCATGAACTCCCCAAGTTCGAATTTCGAGTTCCAGAGGAAGACTTTGAGCCGCAAAGCTTTCTCAAGAACCGAGCTTGAGATGGATAATGTCTCATAACCTGAGGTGTCCAGGTGCTCGAGTTCCTCTAGGCAATCAAGGAACTTTATTATTGCGGCAAAAGACATGTCAGAGCTTGGTATCTCCAGCTTCTTCAGATGAGGAAGTGTGTTACAGATGACTCAGGCCATCTCTTCATCCACGTATAGTGCAGACACCTTCAGCTCCACAAAGTCTGGGCAGCACTGGTTCACATGCAAGAGGACGTCATAATTTATCAAACTCTCATCCGCTGCCATGCCTTTAAGCCTATAAAGTCCATGTATCGCCTTACAGAACTGATCGTAAGTCATACAGGTGCTAGGAAGGCTGAAATAGTGCAACTTTGGACACCTAGAGAAAAAAAAAAAAAGAGAGAGACATAGGATTAGCTTCAATGCAGACATTACATAACCATAGTCCATAGCCACATAGGAAAATAAATCCATGTGGAAGTGAAACGAAGAGCATATTTTGCCACCTGCTGACGATGGCTGTTACGAAAATACATAACAATCAGAATGAAGCAAAAGGACAAGAAAAAAAAAAAAAACAGCATCAAAACAACGTAATTGATCTGACGAAAAGAGAAGTGTGGAATCAGTCTTGCAAGTTTGGGTCTGCAGCAAATTTTGTCTGAAAATATCATTCACACCTGCAGATTGCCTGTGCTCTAACAAAATTTATAAAATGAGTTTGTAAACTTGCGCTGGCAACAAAATTCACAAAAGGAAAATAGTGACACCAAAAGCACATCTATAACAAATATAAGGTATTCTAGGTGAACAAACACTCCATGCCTGAAGGAAATCAATAACCAAAGTTTTTTGTAGTGTCGAACTGCAGAGGCACGGTGTAATATCTTTGGTTGATTCCAACAAAAGATAGATTAGATCTGTATATGATGGAGAGTAACATTCCAACTGCATACTGAATTTGAACATCCTTTCGCCACCTACAGATATCAAAGGAAACCTGTTTGGACATGTCTACTATGATGCAGGGGCAAACTAGACCAGATGACACCCTGTTACATACTTTTGATTCAACCTTGCTACTCTGTTCCCTTTTAACGTACAAGGTGTTTTTTATCTACATTCTCCAATACCAGTGTTCAATCTTCTCATGGTGCTTTTCTGAGCCAAATGTCTGTTCGAGTTGTACCTGCCAGGACAATGTGGGGCTCCCAGCTATCTTTGATCAACTTAAGAACTTAACAAGTCAACAATGTCATTGGTACCGTACAATACGAAACACAAATGTCTCCGTGCACCACACATAGGCCTTCATTTACATACCACCGCCATAAACACAAAATATCAACAGAGTAGCAAAAGCACAGCTCCACTAGGCCTCAAGCCGATTTATGGTGTTGCCTTTCCAAATTTCTGAACTTGTCCTTCAGATCTACCTGCACATCAAACACAAACTTTCAAGGCCAAGCAAGTCTTAAACCAAGGCAATAAATGGAATGCCAGCAGAATGTATACCGTCGATCTCTCCTCAAAGACATCAGGGTAAGCTAATTTGATATCTTTCCAGTTGCCTTTGCCATACCTTCGAGACACCATACAAAATGCAAAATACATCATTAAGGTACAAGGTTTACTTACCGAATTTAAATTAAAAACAAAAAAATATGCTAACATAGTAAGAGTGATAAGGCAAACAAAAATATCAACTCACTTCTCCACCCCTTCCACCAAGGTTTTTTTCTCTATCTCACTCCACTTCTTTCTGATCTTATAAGCGCATGTAGGAGAAGGATTTGATTTGCGCTTCCGTATTGGCTGATCATCATCAGAGCTATCCCACTGCACCCAAAACGATGACAACATATCATCACCGAACTGCACACATGCTATTACAATGTTTCATGTGCTTTGCCAAACAATATCCCAAAATTTCAGATAATACATAAAGAGAACAACTTCCTCATTCATAACTAGATGTATTTGAACCAAGAGATACGCATATACTTAAACCAAAAAGGAAACTTTAATCGGAAACATTGGTAATAAAAAATGGCAAACTAAGATGCAATCAAAGTTAATAGAAGATAGGTACTTCTATATGGGATTGATAAGAGCATCTCCAAGAGTCTTGCTATAACTCACTTCTCATGTAGTCTAGAGTCATTCTCGCTATCTATTTTTCGATAGAGAGAACCAGAATAGAGGATGACTATATTTAGATGACCATTTAAAGAAGTTGGGGGCATTTTTCTATCAAAATCTCTATTCCCAACAATTAGAAGGGATTTAGAGTCTCTTGGAGTTGCTCTACGCTTCATCGTCTAATATATGGCGGAATGCGAATAAAAGCACAATGAATTAATTACTCTCTCTATCCCAAATTGTAAGGCATTTTGGGTTTTTCTAGATACATAGCTTTTGCTATGCACTTAGATAATATGTAGTGAAAGCAATGAATCTAATATGTAGTAAAAGCAATGAATCTAGAAAAGCCAAACCATCTTATAATTTGGAAATGGAGGCAGTACCTCATCAGTGCTTGCATTGGGATTTCTCTCCATAAGACTGCACTTTTTAAAAGCAGGGACAGACTTCTGTGGAAGCTGACCCGCTGCTCCTTTAACCGATGCATTTTGGTGCCTAGCCATACCTTCTTGACCATGATGAGCCTCTTTGTTTGCATTAGAAGAATGGGCCTCATCATCTCGCCGAGCACCACCAGCTTTATTGGCATTTCTCATGTTATCACCAACTTCCGTCAGAATTGGCTGATGAGAAGTGGATCCATCCTGGACAAGCTTAGCTGAAATCTCACTTTCCGTTGACTCCCCTACTGCAAATGGAGTAACCACAATTTCATCATTCATCCATTCATTCATTTTTCTTGTCTTAGATAGTATATAAGCAACAACATTGGAAAAGATAAACAGGACAATTGTTTGAAAAAAAAAAATCGAATGGGATATGGACAATGGATATGGAAAAGATAACCACAATTTCATCATTCATCCACATTTATCAGAACAATGGCATCAAAATAAATCCCTACTCAGAAACTGCTAATTAATCACTTCCCTCCATGCCTTGTTTCCTTGATGAACTAGATAGATCAAACCTGAACGTGCAGTCAGCAACACAGACAGGTTCAAAAATCAATAATCTCAACACTCATCATTCATCAGGTATTGTATGGACAGGTGCTGTATGGAAATAAGCACTACTGTAAGCTTATTTAAAATGCATAGATGAGCATGTGCTGTATGGAAATAAGCTAACATTCAGACAAGCATATTGTACTCATCACTCATTAGACAATTAGTAAATGGCAGTACAGCCAGATGAATAAGCTACTGTATGCATGAGTTAATTCAAAACCTCTTCTTCTGAAAATAGCACTAATTTCAGCTATCATAAGTTCTGCAATAATAGCAGAGGATTTCAGCAGGTTATCTGAAATTAGCGTCAGGTTGATCCAGCGAAGGATGCGTTCAGTCAGGACAAGCAGATATTAATTTAGCCAAATGCAACTTTCAAAATTTTCTAAAAGATAAAAAAGTGATCCCAAGATCATCCAGTGTCATCAAGGAACAACACATTGCCCCAGAACAGATTCAAACTAAGATGCCTTATTAATCCTAAATTAGGACAATATTAACAAGAGATCATCTGTTAGATTCAGACTACAAGCCACATAAGTGATATGTGAAAATATTATACAGACCAAGATGCACAAAAAGGAATTAGCTAGAAATAGAACATACTATAATTAAGTACCATGAACAGAAACATGATTTTTAGTCATTGCAAAAATAGATGAATCAGCAGATTAATTGCTTCCCTTGAATTTTGCATTAGCAATTAGGCACACACACACACACCCCCCATCGGCACTAAATTTGGATCTTCCTTCCAAATCCAACACGAAAATTGAACACATACCCACCTGTGCACTAATCCATCCGTGAAACCCACACCTGGGAATTTCCAGTACAAATTCCTTGCCTGCTCAAAATCCAAAACACAGAACCAAAAATCTCCAGCCCATGGGGCACAGCCTGGAGTGACCCAGACTCCACACCCACCATGACCTAGCCTGTGTAACTTGAAGTACGAGCACCCTATACATCTCCCTAGCCCCAAATCGAACCATAGTGAGATGGGTGATGGTAGAGAAATTACCTGCGACGTTCTGAGTCCCTGAGTGCTTCCTTCCCGGAGCCATCGCGGTGCTGCCGAGAGGAAGTGGTCCTGGCGTAGGGTAGGGAAGGGTACCTGGACCGTCAGCTCCCCGCGCCGCGCACCTCCCGCTCCGGTCCGCTCCCGCCGACTGGGTCAGCGGAGGCGGTCGCCGACCCCGTCCCGCCTCGCTTCCCTCGCCCCACCACGGCGCCTCGCTTCGCACAGAGCTCGCGCGGCCCTCCTCTGGCTGCGTGAGTGTCTGGGAGCGGCTCGCGGCCATACAGGACTCAAGAGGGGGCGGCGTTTTACCTGTGTGCCATTAACAAAGTTAACAGACCCTCATGCCACTCGAAAATTCAAGCGTACCTGTGTGCCATCATCCATCTTTATTTTTACCTGTGTGCCATTCCGTCCATGTTCTATGAAATTTGATCCGTTTACCTCTCCTGACATGTGGGACCCGTCTAGAGAATTGTCCAAAATGCCCCTCTCAATTTTTTTTTCCTCCTCCCCCAGTGTCTCGCCCGTGAGGCCGTCGCCCCACTCCGTCTCGCGTCGCAGCCTCGTCTCTCATTGCTTGCGTCGCGCGGGGCGACTTCACTGCGGAGAAGGCCGCGCCGACGCCGCACTCCGGCGGCAGCCACCGGCGGCGACCACCGGCGACCCCCGCCCCCCCCGGGGGCCCCCACCTTCTCCTTCCCTCCCCTCCCCGGGTGCGGCGGGTCCAGCCGGCCGCGAAACCCCTAGGGGCAGCAGTCCGCCTTCTCCCTGTCTCCCTCCGTCCCAGCGCACGCGCCGGGCGCGAAGCTCCTCAAGGGCGCGCGGCGTCCCAGCCAGAGGCGGGGCGGGCGAGCTCCCGCGGCGGGCGAGCTCCCTGCCCGGCGGTGGCGCGTCCGGCGGCAGTGGGCTATCGACAAAGCCGGCGGGAGGCGTCAGCAGCCAGCGAGGAAGCAGCCAAGCCAAGCACCCAACCCCAGCAGGTATATTGTATACCTTTTTTTCTTTAGATTTGCCTTTCAAACTTTGTAATTGTGCCTTTCAAACTTTTCTTAATATACATAGTTGATTTAGTGACAAAGAATACCATACTCTGAGTAGGCATATCATTGACAAAAGCATGACATTTATACGATCAAACAGAATAAAAAAGTATATGTTGAGTAGGCATATTTAGATGGCATGAGAATGTGTATGCAACAAAATACTATTCTAGCTGATCACTGAACTTTGCTCTGTCTAACTGATAAAACTCGCCAGATCAATCTATATGTCTGGTCGTAGCCTGAACATGTTTGTAATCCTTCGATCTGTTTGCTTTGTTATAAATTTGATGTTGTATACCTTTGATGTCGCATGCCCTGTGCTAGTAGTGTTGATTGTGCCCTCTTGTTCATCTGTAGGATGGATGAAGAAAATAGCTACAAATTAGAATGCCAGATTGTGGGTCACAATTGTCGTTCTCGATGGTATGAGTTCGACAAAGTTGTGGATGCTAACCGCACCAATTTCGATGTCCTAGTTGGTGAAATTTTTGATAAGTTTCCTAATGGCTATGGTGAACTAGTGCGACTGTTTTACTTCTGTATGGATAGAAAGGTCAATATCCAAGTCTTCAATGATAAAGATTTAACTGTTATGTTTGCAAAACATAAGTTGTCGAAATGCTGCTTATTAACTATCTCTTATCACCACTCAAGTACCGACCCCCCAACATTCCAGATTGGGAGTGTGGTAGCAGTGTCGAATCTGTAGAACCTTCATTCACCCCTGCAGAACCTCCATTGACCCCTGCAAAACCTCCACTCAGCCACAACACACACAATGAACTTGGTGAAGATAAATCCCTTGCTAATCCTTACCCACAGTATGAGCATGTTGGCATTGATGACGAAGGGTTGTATATTGAGCTTCCCCAACAGCCCCCAATTTCTAAATATTTTAGTAAAGAAAGGGATGATGATAGTTCTGATGATGATGAGTCCTTGTCTGATGATGATGAATCTTTGCCTGATGATGTTGATGATGAAGTCCATGTAGAGGACATGGATGAAATGGTTCACGATAGAGCCCCTGAACCTATGCCTGATGAATTCTATGATAAGAAAAATCCTCCTATGGAAGTAGGAACTGTGTATTCAAACATGACTGCTTTTAAAATTGCTTTAGCTTCACATGCTGTTAGAAATGAGAGGCATTATGACATTGAGAAGAGTGATCCAGGTCGGTATAGGGTGAATTGCGCATTCAAGAAATATGGATGCCCATGAAGAATTCATGCTTCAACACTATCTGATGGTGTGACAGTTCAGGTAATGTGTTTGCAAAACTGCTTTAGCTTACTAGATATAGCTTATTTGTGTCTATCATTTACAGTAGCAAGAGACCTGTTTGCCTGATTTTTTTTACCAGTTCAATTATGCATCTTACTTATTTTTTTTTTTTTTTTTAGTCGACATTTCGACACTGTTGACTGTCCAGTTTTCTAATCTTCTTTTGCTTGTTTAATCTAATGAGCTGCTAGTCTGCTATTCATATCTTGTGCTTTCTATTTTTAGTAACGAACCTTAGATACAAATAAGCAGTGTTCTAGTAAATGTCCATCTTCATTACTTGGATTAACTACAATAACTTGTTCTATGCAGGGGTCCCCTAAAGAAAAGAATTAAAAAGGCAGCAAGCCTTAACACAGAGACTAGCATGGTGATTGCTCCATGTGTGATGCAATTCCCATACCATGAGGTAGTGCAGAATGCTACACACAAGAAAAGGTAGAGAAAAACAACTAAGGTCCAGAAGGGCAAGGACCTAGGTTTAGCTAGCACAACATCAAATAGTGTGTCTAACAGGTATGTCTACCTTCTTCATGTCTTGGTTTGACACCAGTACCGTCACAACTAATGGTAATGAAAAAAAATATTTCTTTTTCACTAGGTCTGGAACTGGATCCAATAATCCTATTGAAGAGCAAACTGTTTTGCTTCTACCTTGCCCTGAGGAACCAACTCCTAGCACACACACTGATCCACTAGAAAATGTGGTGCTACAGTCCACACCAAGGAAAAGGATTGGGATCAGCAAGAAGCTCACACCAAAGAAGCTTCCACCAGCAGCTAACACATCTAGTCCTTCTTCTAATACTAGAAGCAAGAAGCTGCAAGTGGACTAAAACAACCGGCTGTTTCATTTTGCTCATGTGGTTATGGTTATGGAAAAACAGTTGTTTGCTTCCTTTTGGCAAGAACAGTTAGCTATTATGCCAAACAGACTTAGTTCTTATGTCATGTTCATGTAAACTCTTGTGTGATGAGAACCATTGCTTGTGTGTCGGATGCCATGTAAACTGATGAGAACCATTAGTCTGTTGTGTTCAATGTTGATGCCATGTTGGTCATGTCTTGAACCATTACTATGCATCATTTTTTGGCTAATATTTCTTTTTAGCAACTGGAATATTGGTCATGTGTTGCTGTGTCATTTTTTTTTGGCTAATATCTAGAATGTTGGTCATGTCTTGGTGTGCGTCACTATGCGTCATTTTTTTTGGCTTATATTTCTTTTTAGCAACTGGAATATTGGTCATGTGTTGCTATGTGTCATTTTTTGGCTAATATCTGGAATGTTGGTCATGTGTTGTTGTGCGTCATTTTTTTCGGCTAATATTTCTTTTTAGCAACTGGAAACGATCTGGACATACGTCAGTTTGCACATGTTAGGCCTGAGGGCGTCTATGTCTTTTCTCACTGCTGATTAACACCGTTAGCACCTCAAATTCACGAGAATGGCACACGGGCAAAAAACAAAGATGGGCGATGGCACACAGGTGCGCTTGAATTTTCGAGTGGCATGAGGGTCTGGTGTAACTTTCTTAATGGCACACAGGTAAAAGACTCATGAAACGAGAGAGCGGATCTAGGGCAATTCATGAAACAATTTTACTGTTCTACCCTCCAGATCGTGTAGACCAACTGGCTCCACCCCCTTAGCTCAGTATACAAATTTGGTATTTTATCCCGAAAACATTGTATAGAGCAGGCGGGCGAGCTGAAATTCTGCTGCAGCGATGGAAATTGGCGCGCGAATAGGAAACAGCAGCGCGCGGATGGGAGTAGTGACGCGGGTTAATTTTTAGGTAATATAAAATTTACAGAAACAAAATTTTACATGCTACTCAAAAATCATAAAATCAAGCAAAACTAGCATTATTTTTAAAAAAATCTAGGGCCTACATGGTGGTTAGTCACAAGTCACAAGTTACATGGATTTTCACACGCACAAATATGTGTCCTCCATGCCGACAAAATTCGAATATAACCTTCGCAAGTAGCTCTTTTTTGTTAACTTTATTAATGAAAAACCAATGTAAAACTAACCCTAGTTGCGATCGGTTTTTATATAAGTTAATTCAAATATGAATTAACCAAATTCTACGCCATGAAATTGTGATGGCAAAAATTATCAGATGTGAAAACATAAATCTCTTGAGAAAGAATGTTCATCACAAGACACGATGCATTCATCTCATAATAGAAAATTTGTGGTCGGTCACAAATGATCTCTACGGCAAATCTAATTGGTCAAAACATTTCTACGTATTAGTTTACCACGATTTTTAATGTCATCTTTTGGTTTTGCAAAAAAAAATTGCGTCAAAAAAAAATTGGGTCACAACATGTTGCAATAATTTCAAGAGGAAATGTCATAAATCAACGACAAATTCTTCTTTTGTTACAAGAAAAACATTGCAGAAGACTAGATTTCTTGTAGTGTCTGTACGCTTGGTGTGGTCGGCGGTGGCTCTCGTCCGGTGGGAGCCATGCCCAGCGGTCATTCCGGCGGCGCCCTCGAGTGTGAAGGGTGGGAGGTTGGCCCACTCAAGGTCAAGGAGGCGCTTGAGATCGGCCACCATGGCCGCAGCCACGGTCCTAGCCTCGTTGTTTTCTTCATTGTATGTAAAAGTGATATGGTGGGGGAAGCAGGCGGTTACGTCGGGGTCAACAAGGACCTTTCACGCCTTGTGGAGGAGGCTGGAGGAGCAGGAGGCACCCATGGTGCGGAGGGTGACGTAAAGGGCGCGGAGCACTAGGGTTTGTTTTGTCGGAGGTGCTGTGAGGTGTTGGGGTGGGCGGACGGTGCGGATAGGGAGGAGAGGAAGTAGTGTAACACATCTTCGGGGATGTAGAGCTCGAGAATGAGGAAATCGACGGTGGTGGCGGGGGCCGGTGGCAGCATTGGCAACGGCGCCGACGCCAATGCGAGTCGACGAGGCGGTTTTGATTGGGCTAAGGCTAGGGCTGGGCCTCTTGGGGCTGATAGCTCACTTCTAACCTCTCCATTCCAAATTATAAGTCATTCCAAAAAACCTGGAGAGTCAATTTTTTTTTTAAAAGATCTGGTTACTCGGCATATATTAATAAGAAGAAGATAGAGTTACAACAAGTGCGCGAGGGGCGCGCCTCCTATGGCAGACCGCCATGGAGGTGGTGAAAACTTAGCTAATTACTCTCTAAAATTGGTGCAACAAAAAGAGGCTTTAGGGACTTGCATCCCGCTCTAGCTCATACTGAGGCTTCATCCTTAATCTTGGACAGTGTTTGAGCTTCTGTATACTCAGCATGATTGAAAACCGCCGCATTTCTCTGATTCCATATTGTACACAATGTGACAATTGCCAAGCTGTGAGCCATCTTCGTCCCTCCAACAGTCACCGAAAGGAACCAGTCCTCAACATCCATGGCCTCAGTCCAGCTCGACGGTTGTAGTTTCTCACAGCCGCTCTCGCTCCCAAACAGCCTGAGCAAATGGGCACTCAACAAAAAGGTGCCAAGTCGTTTCAAGATTCCAAATGCAAAGCCCACAGAAATAGTTGTTTTCTCAACCTCGATGCGCCGCTGTCCGAGTCTATCTTGCAGGAGTAGCCACAAGAAAAACTTACATTTCTGAGGTGCCCAGGCGTTCCAGATCAGTCGTGGAAAATTAGAGGCAATGCATCCCCCAAACTGGATGGTATAAGCGGACCTTGCTGTGTATGTTCCAGAGTTGTCCCAAACCCATGCAATGCTATCCTCCTCTATGCTGTCCAAGTTTAGCTGCAGGGATTGCAACTCAGCCCATAGCTCGAAGAATTCAGATAAGAGTTCATTGTTACATGCGTTGATGGTGACAATATTTTACATTCTTATTCAGTTTACAACTCAATTACTCAAATTCTCTTCAGCTAACTACAGCTGCTCTTCCTCCACCACGTTGATCACGGCTCGCCACGTTGACGCTGAAAAAAATTATATTTATAAGTTATATGTTTTCTAAAATATTGTGCAAAAGGTTTTGTTCAAAAATAAAATCAGAAAAGGTGACGGAAACATTTTCGTGTTGTGGTTCGCTGGGTGATGGACTGATGGATGTTCGGCCTCGTACTCAGCACGGACTCGTGCTCGAACTCCAAACTCGAATTCGAACTCACATCGGGCCTTGCCTATACTTATATAAACAGAAACGGCAATCGTCTAGAGTCGACGAATTAACCCGGCGTATGGCATATCATCGCGAATTCGCAACTCGTCGTAACACCACCGGTCTAGCGCCGCCGCCATGGCGGAGAAAGAGAAGGAAGAGCAGGCCCGCAAGGCTCACGCGCTCGCCGAGAAGTGCTTCCTGGCCGGCAACGTCGCCGCCGCCAGGCAGTGGATGCAGTCCGCCGTCAGGCTGGCGCCGGACCTCCCCGGCACGCCGCAGATCGTAGCGGCCTACGACGTCCACGCGGCGGCGGCCAAGAGCAGCCGCAACTGGTACGCCGTGCTGGGCCTCAAGCCCGGCCGCGCCCTCACCCACGACGACATCAAGAAGAGCCACCGCCGGCTCTGCCTCCTCGTGCACCCCGACAAGAACCCCAGCGCCGCGGCCGACGGCGCCTTCAAGCTCATCCATGCCGCCTGGGAAGCGCTCTCCGCCAAGCACCCTCCTCTTGCCACCGCGGTGCCCGCCGCACCGGCCAACAAACCCGCGCCGCCGCCGCCGCCGCCGTCTCCACCGCCGCCCCCGCAGCGCCGGGCAGCACCACCAAGCCGCCGCCGCCGCCCCCCCCAGCAGCAGCGCCGGACAGCACCACCAAGGCCGCGGGAGCCGCAACCGAGGCCGCGGCCCCGGCCCCGGAGACCAGCACCGCAGACGACGGCGAGATCTGCAGCACCGACGCCACCGACCCACTCGCAGCAAGCGAAACCGAAGCAGGAAGGCGAGTGCCCGCGCTGCGGCGCGCAGAGCTTTAACGGCAGGAACAATCACCGGTGCATGAGCTGCCGTTGGAGTTCGATGGACGGCAGGCCTAAGCCGCGTGATGAAGATGGGCCGTATTATGAAGACGACTACTACGACGACGACGATTTCTACGATTACTTTACTAGCTAGACGCTCAAGGTCTTCTTGGACCGAGCTAGGAATAGGTTTCGATTTGAGAATGGACATTGCTACTTATACTGGATTTTGCAAATTTACTATTTTCGTTGTGGACTTTGATAAATCACCATTTAATATATATTTTTTCTCTATTATTCCTGTTGCAAAATCACCATATATTGTTTCTCTAGTATTCCTGGCATTCCACTATATTATTTTTAGCATTTTCTCTATTTTCTCTCCAAATTAGCCATGAATTCTAAATTTGTTTGTAGATCTAATTCTCACAACAAGTTTTATCATAACATGCAAGTCACAACTTCATCCTTATATCATACCACTAACTTTCAATGTGAAGGTATCCACATCATCTCCATGAATCATAATTGCTATTTTCACTAAGAAATATAGAAGGCGTTTGTTTTTATTACCATTGTTCTCGGTTCCATCATCTTACAATCCAATCTATTTTTGTTAGTTTTTTATTTAATTATTATGTCATTGCTTTGTTCAATTTTGATACCAATGGATATAAGAACATCTATGTTTAACGCTGAGCATTTCCAAGAGTTTGCTAAATGGGGTTACCATCCTTCAAAATTTAGCAAAAAAAAAGAAAATTTATTCTCCAATAGTTTGCTAAATAAGCTTGCCATCTTTCCCAAGTTGCTATTTCTCCCCTCCGCACGCGCATCTTTACGCGCGCGTATCCGACTCCGCATCGCGATCGCGCGGCCGCCGCTTCCCTTCCCGCGCGCGCGAGGACAATTCCTCCGCTCTTTCCTGCGCTCGCGACCTTCCCTCACCGGCGTCGCAATCTCATCCTGGGCCAAGCCCGGCCTCCGTTGTCGTGTGCAGTTCGTGCGCCGGCGTCGCGATCTCCTCCTGCGCCAAGCCCGGCCTCCGTCGTCGCGTGCGGTTCCCGCGCCGGCGTCGCGATCTCCTCCTGCGCCAAGCCCGGCCTCCGTCGTCGCGTGCAGTTCCCGCGTCGGCGTCGCGATCTCCTCCTGTGCCAAGGCCGCCGAGTCGTCCTGGCAATCAGATCGTAGTCGCTTCCAGCCTTCCAGGTCCCGTGCCAAGATCCTGATCCAAGTCTGCTGTCTGGTGCTGACGTATGTGCTTCCTCATGCAGCTACGGTTCGTATATACCATCTCCTTGCCATATGTTCTAGTGCCTATCATGTACTCTGGTTGGTTAGCCTGTTTAATTAAATTCAGTTGATCTCTCGAAGCAAACTAGCTGCTACATATCTGTTGTGTTGTTCCTGCTGAGGATTAGACAGTAGGATATGTGTTTATCAATTGAGATTTTGGAATGTGAATTGTATTTTGTCAGACCTGGATGTAATATTTGAGTTATGGCACACATTAAATACATTATAAATCTCCTGCTGTCCATTTTATTTTTGCAGAAAATTCAGCCAAATATCTAGCCAACACTTTGTGCGGCTGCTCGTCATGTATGTCAAAGTGTACTGCAATGTTCTAATTGGACGAAGTGATATGTTGAATATTGCTTTGATTAATTTTTGTTGCCCTGATGCATTCTTCTCAATTGTACGAAGTGCTACTGGTGGCCGGCAGGTCATGCTGTTCTTCAATCCGATTAGCACAAACTGATTGGTATGCTGTTCGGGAGAGATTCTCCTGCTCTGTTTCATGCATGGTACTCTTGCTGAATCAACGTGCATGTCCTGGAGCTGCTGCTGCGAGCTGGTTGTCGTCAGATGGCACAATCTCTGGTCGTCAGGAGATGGCCGGCTTCTGTTGGAGCAGACAGGCTTGGGGAGTAGACTGCCGGCAGAGGGACAGAAGGAGGAGCGAGACCTGTTTCCCCATGGCGGCGTTGCGGAGGATCGCGACCTCCAGGACGCGGCGTCCTTCACGCTGGACAAGGCCCACAATCGATCTACCCAAGTACCGGTCAACAAACAAATTTGATGGGCCCTTCTTTTTTAAGTTTTGCCAAGTTAAAAATAGAGAGCTATTGGAGAGAAGCTTTATTTTAACTTGGTATATTTTTTAGCAACTTGGCAAAACATAAAATTTATTAAGTAAAATTTAGCAAACTCTTGGAGATGCTTAATTATACATGTCTTAGTTTTATTTCTAATAAGGGAGTCTTGTAACAACGGGTAGTTTGGACTCGATTAATTTAGTCTACGTTAGGTTACTTAGTCCAATCCCAAGGGCAAATTTAGAGATTTAAGCGTGGCTATCTTTTGAAGGGAGAATAAATAAAAATGAAAAAGAAATAGGGGAATGGTAGGAAACACGTGTACGATGTATCTAGTAATGGCAAATTTCCAATTTTCTTCATTTGAGTAAAAAAACTTATGTAAAGAAGTGAGACTAGACCAGGATTCCTTGTTTTCTTTGGGACCGGCAACGTAGCATGCGTGAAACGCATTTATAGGATTTGAATAATCTTTTCACATATGACCCGCTTTTGAACAAAGAAATAGGCATCCATAGATCGTACAAAATCAATATTGAATCCTATCGTCGCCTTCGAGCATCCTACGGCCATGTCCTCCACTGCCGCCGCATGAACCAGCACACGAAAGCCCACAAGAGGCAAGGATGGCGGTGGCAGCTTCATGTGTAGATCGAGGACGTAAACTTCAAGGTCTAGCCAGACCTATGAGCCCCACCGTGGTGGTCTAGGTATGTGGAGTTGGAGCGGCTGCTATGCAAGGTGGCCAGCGCAACATGCCCTCCTTGTCATCCTCCACGAGAGATGACATTGGAAACGGCCAGAATCCACCTCCCTATCAGTGCCTTCATTGCTTTGAGATCCTTCGTCGGACATGGGAAAGATGTGGGAATAGCCTTTCCAAACATCCTTAAACTCCACCCCCTACTTAGTGGCGGATCTGCTGCCGCCCACCCCCCAAATGATGACAGTAAGAGGAGGTTTAAGTCTTAGTTTTGTTGAAATCATAGCTTCATATCTTCTAAACGGTCTAGAAAATAGCTCCCCCTAAACTTTTATCTAGCCCTGCTTATATGTTCCAATGATCCAATCAATCTCCAAGTTTTCTCAGTCGTCCTCTATCACCACCACCCTTCCCTGAGCCCAACTATGTTGGTCTAGCTCCTCCATCTGTCTTGTTCTCGCCATCCTTCTCCTCTGCCCTGCACTCATCAAGAAATGCTAGAATCCTCTAAGCTCGTCTTCTCTCTTGCCAGAAATTATCTCGTTCACCAAGATGTAATGACACTCAAGTATTGCAATGTTTAGAATGACAATCTTCACTCCATATCCGCACTTTGTCTCTTATAGTCTTATGCAATGAAATTTTCACTTTCAGGAAAAAAAAAGCTATATGTATTGAATCTGATCGGATCCAATTACAAGTTTAGTATATACGGTATGTATTATGCTTTACTTTTTTTCCTTTTATTTTGCGAAAATATTGGCTCTACACATGCCTAGTGTGTACACGCATGTCCGCCGCTAGGTCCGGCCCCTGCACCGAACCGAGAACCGACTCGGACTCGAACGCTAGCCCCGTTTCCTGACCTCACGCTTTGCCCATATAAGCAGAAGCGCTAGTGTCTAGGGCCGGCAACCCGGCGTATGGCACATCGCAAATTTGCAGATCGTAGCACCGTTCCAGCGCGTCAGGAGCCATGGCCATGGCGGACTCGAAGGAGAAAGAGAAGGAAGAGATGGCCCGCAAGGCCCACGCGCTCGCCGAGAAGTGCTTCCTCGCCGGCAACGTCGTCGGCGCCAGGCAGTGGATGCAGTCCGCGGTCAGGCTGGCGCCGGACCTCCCCGGCACGCCGCAGATCGCCGCGGCCTACGACGTCCACGCCGCGGCGGCGCGCCGGAGCCCCACCGACTGGTACGCCGTGCTGGGCTTGAATCCGGCTGACGGTGGCGGCGGAGGAGGCGTCACCCACGACGACATCAAGAAGCAGCACCGGCGGCTCTGCCTCCTCGTGCACCCCGACAAGAACCCCTGCGCCGCGGCCGACGGCGCGTTCATGCTCGTCCAGGCCGCCTCGCGCGCGCTCTTAGCCAGGCACCCTCCTCCTGCCACCGCGGCGCCCGCGCCAGCCAACCGACCCACCCCGCCACCACCGCCGCCGCAACGTCAAGCCGCGCCACCGACGACGCCAGAGCCGCAACCGAGGCCGCGGCCTCAAGTCGTGCAGATGGTTCGGAGACCGGCACCGCCGCCGACGACGCCGTGTCCTGCGGCGCCGATGCCACCGACCTACTCGCAGCAAGCAAAGCAAGCGAAGCCGGCGCAGAGAGGCAGGCGGAGGAGGGGTTCGACGCCCCCGAGGCCCCGCTTCACTTCGTCAATAGCGGGCAAGTGCCCGGTCTGCGGCGCGCGGGTCGCCAATGGCGGCGGGAGCAATTGCCGGTGCATGAACTGCGAGTGGAGTCCGATGGACGGCAGGCATGACGACGACTACGGTGACGACTTGTTCGACTACTAGGCGCTCAAGGTCTTTTTGGATCGAACAAGAATAGGTTTCAATTTGGTGCTGGGAGAGACGAATGGTTACTTAGGGTTCATTAGTTCACTGATTGTTGAGTAATTCTTCGCTTTTTTATCTACGCTCTGTAATATGGGAAGCGTTGCAACTTATTACAACAATAATGTAAGCCAAAATTATCCTCTACAGATCTTCAACTTGCTCCATTTATGAACAGACTTTGTTCGCATTTTTTCTGTGGGAAAAGATACATGCATTGGGCTGTGGGAAAAGATACGCATTGGGCTGCCGGCACTAAAAATTGTTGTATGCTTGTAAACATTGATTGATGGAAACTTTTGCAATGAAATGAGACTAGAGCAGCTCTGTTTTTTTTTGCTCTCTTGGGAACATAGCATGCGCAAAAGGAATTTGTAGGATTTGAACAAAGAATTAGACATCCATAGATCTTGTGAAATCCATACTGAATTCAAAAGTTGTTAACAACATATATAATGCTCAACTCATAACACCTACCGAGATCTGTTCAAGCGAATTACTTGAATCTGGTTACCGCAAAGGAGGCATGAGGGTGAGCTAATAAACATTTTAAGTAGCACATTTTCTTGTACATACAGCTCAAACACCAGATTTGATAGAGGTCCGAATTTTACAGCCACGAAAACCTCATAACTTAACAGTACACACACACGAAAACAGATGCCCTTGGTTTAGGAAGCCTGTGAAGAAGGTCCAGCCAGCCAGTCCATGACCTTGTGCTCCATCATGCACTTGCAGGGTTCTTGAGGGTTACTGTTGTGCTCTCCGCAGTTGGAGCAGTCCATGAACTCGCCAAGCTCGAATTTCGAGTTCCAGAGGAAGACCTTGAGCCGTGAAGCTTTCTCAAGAACCGAGCTTGAGATGGATGACGTCTCATAACCTGAGATGTCCAGGTGCTCGAGTTCCTCTAAGCAATCAAGGAACTTTATTATTGCAGCCGAGGACATGTCAGAACTTGGTATCTCCAGCTTCCTCAGATGAGGAAGAGAGTTACAGATGACTGAGGCCATCTCTTCATCCACGTACAATGCAGACACCTTCAGCTCCACAAAGTCTGGGCAGCACTGGTTCACATGCAGGAGGACGTCATAATTGATCAGACTCTCATCCACTGCCATGCCTCTAAGCCTATGAAGTGCACCTATCGCCTTACAGAACTGATCGTAAGTCATACAGGTGCTAGGAAGGCTGAAATAGTGCAGGTTTGGACACCTAGAAAAAAACCAGAGAAATAGGATTAGCTTTAACGCAGACATTACATAACCATAGTCAATAGCCACATAGGAAAACAAATCCATGTGGAAGTGAAACGAAAAGCATATTTTGCCACCTGCTGGCGATGACTGTTACGAAAATTCATGACAATCAGAATGAAGCAAAAGGCCAAGAAAAAAAAAAGCATCAAAACAACACAATTGATCTGAATTGAAAAAAAAGTGTGGAATCAGTCTTCCAAGTTTGCGTCTGCAGCAAATTTTGTCTGATTCACACCTGCTATCCTGCTTGTGCTAACAAAAATTATAAAATGAGCTTGTAAACTTGTGCTGCGAACAAAATTGGCAAAAAATAGTGACACCAAAAGCACATCTATAACAAAAATAAGGTATTCTAGGTGAACAAACAATCCATGACTGAAGGAAATCTACCAAAGTTTCTTGTAGTGTCAAAGAACTGCAGAGGCACAGTGTAATATCTTAGTTGATCCAAACAAAAGATAGATTAGATCTGTATATGATGGAGAGTAACATTCCAGCAGCATACTGAATTTGAACATCCTTTTGCCACCTATAGATATCAAAGAAAACATGTTTGGACATGTCTACTATGATGCAGGGGCAAACTAGACCACATAACCCCCTGTTTTATACTTTTGATACAACCTTGCTACTCTGTTTCCTTTTAATGTACAAAGTGTTTTTTATCTACACTCTGCATGCAATACAACAGTCAGACTGAAACACTTTTCATATGAATAGACCATACAATGTTAGTGAAAAGTTACAGGTTCAGGTACTTGTGTGTCATATACTAGTGCACATTAGAATTAGCAAGTACTCTCTTTCAAATGTGATTGATGGTACTTACACCTATGGATCAAAGTTTACAATGTTCATAGCATACATGACATGTAAGGCACAAATAGCCAATGAGTCTTATCTTCAATTTTCTATTGGTTGGATTCCTGCAAGTGTCACTGGTAATTATTGAGACCGCTGCTAACTTTCTGAATGTAGCCTTTTAGTTCCTGAGCTCTAAGTAGTGTCAATTCCATGACTTGAGTAATTTGGTCAATAAATACATGTTGGACTACAGATATAATAACAAAATGGTGAAAGGAAACACAATGCATAATGAACAAATAAACTTTAACAATAAAAAAACTAAAGAAACATGATAGAAAGTTAGAAACTAAGAATGCCCTTCTCTGACTTGCACAACTGAGTCACGATTAAATGATGTATGTTTTAATAACAAAAGAGACATGCTGCAAATAAATTCATGAACACTGATTTACTATCCAATGTAATACATAGAGCTACAACTAGATATGCAGTAAAGAAAGACTGCAGCAAACTGCTACTATTATAATGTTTAAAATGGTTTTGCGGTGAGAGAATCAAGCTGTGAATATGCTGAAAGCCTGAAATGCACTGGTTTCAACTTTTTTAGTGGCAAATATGGGAAGATATTAAGAAGAGAAGTAGGGGTGACAAGGCTAGCTGTGTGAAAAACAAGCAAAAAGCAGTAGGAAAGCGGATGCCGATTATGGAGTTGTCTAAAGAGGTATGTAACTTGATACTCTTGTATATATTATTATTATATTAAGGTGGTCTACGAGATGGAGAAGATTGGAAAAGCAAGAAATGGGGCAAAAGAATGCACGAGAAGCAGAAAAATCAAGAACAGTGACTAAAGTGCAGGGTATTAACAAAAGGGGCTGGGCATTAAGGAGGGAATAGGCACAATACTGGGATGCAGTTGAAGGTTGTAGACCAAATATATCTGTTTCAACACAGAAACAATTTGAAGGAAGTGATGGATGTGTGATCAAGAGGACTATCAGAAGAGGGCTGACAGCAGTAGCATGCTAGTGCAACACAGAGATATGTTTTAATTGCACATGGCTTACAAGATACTACGCTACTACTGCCTCTATTCCAAATAATAAGTCGCTTTCATTTTTTTTTGGTACATTGAATTTGTTGTGTACCTAGACATAGGTTATATCTAGATACATAGCAAGATACCAAAAAAAAGGCTCAAAGTGACTCGTAATTTGGAAAGGAGGGAGTAATATATACTAAGTATAGGTAGGTAACTTTGCTCCAACAGGATTACTAGTGTAAATGCAATTGAATGTTGTAGGCCAAATATATTTGTTTCAACACAGAAACAATTTGAAGACAGTGATGGATGTGTGACCAAAAAGGACTACGAGAAGAGGGCAGACAGCAGTGGCATACTAGTGCAACACACAAATACTCCCTCCATCCATTTATCGGAGTCATCTTACCAAAAAAAATTTCTCCAAGAGTCGGAGTCGTCTAAGCTAGGGACCACAGTTTTCACATCTTCTCAGGTGCATGCAGCTCCTCTCACTGGCCTAATTAATACAGCCGCCTGCATGCGGCTCCTCTCACCGGGTGGAATTAATGCAACCTGTCTGCATGCGCCACCCCCTCCTTGGTCACCGTGTGCATGACCTTAAGATGACTCGATAAATGGATGGAGGGAGTATGTTATAATAATTGCACATGGCTTACAAGGCACCACCCTACTAATATACTAGGTAGTGGTAGCCTGGCAGGTAACTTTGCTACAGCTGTATTTCTAGTCTAAAAAATGCATCTGCAATACATAGAGTTAAACCTTGCAAACTACAGGAAAAAAGGGGCACAATAGTAGCTTCAACATTGCACCACAAATTACCACAGGCACAGCCTATCAAGTTCTCATGCATTATCTTCAGTTTCGACATATCTTTTTTTTCCCTAATTTGTGACTGCTTTTGACGGGCCATTCAGAATGCAAGTTCATTAACTAATGTGGCTGTTCCTAAGCTCAGTGCTAGAACTAGAAGCTCCACCATGAGTTACCCAAAGAAAAATGGCCATAAATCTTATTGCAGAAAATTCTAGATCTTTATTTTGTACTCACTGGGCCCAAGTAACATTATTCCTTGAATCATTACTCCCTCCATCCAAGAAAGAATGCACAGTGTCACGTTTTAGTATCTTAAGTTTGACCAATTATAGATAAAAAATATTAATATTCATGATATCAACTAAATATCGTTAGATTAATTACGAAATACATTTTCATAAAAAAAATAATTTGCGCCATAAATGTGAATATCATTCGCTAGAAACTTGGAAATGTGAACTATTTTAACCAGCACACAACTCATAGTTGCACTCTTTCTTGGATGGAAGGAGTACATCCCTTCAATGCCAGTATATCATATCATGAGGTAAACGCATAATGTCAAGAAACATGAACTAATAAATATAATAAAGATAGAAATCGGTTCAGGTATGCTCAGTCACTCACCATCTTTTTCAGATTGTTATTGTTATGGCCATAAATAAACAAAGTGAAACTACAATTCACATATATTTTCCCTGCGATAAGCATCACAAATGAACATCACAAAAACTGATAAGAAAATCAGCAAAGCATCCATATGCAAGCTTACAGGAATCTGGCACCTATAGCAAAATTGAAAAAGAAAAACACATCCACCTATGATGAAAGCTATCTTTAAATAAGCGAATTCAGGAGGATCTGATGGAAATATAACAACGCCTCCTAGTCCTAGTTCCATAACTTAATTAATTTTTAGCATCAATAAGGCGCTAATTAAAAGGTCAACGGACATTTCCTTAAGGGAAACAGCAAAACAAGATCAAAGGGACAGGAAGAAGAAATTTCACCTCTCAGCGAGGAACAAGAGATGGTCCTCATCAGCAAACTCGGGGAGCAGCACGGCCTCGATCCGCCCTTCGGCCCACCTGGCAGCGACCTCCAGTATGCCGACGAGCGCGGCGTGGACGGGCACGCGGGAGCTGGAGTGTCCCGGTCTCGCGGCGCGCCGGCCGGAGGTGAGGGCGACCCAATCGCGGAGGTCGACGCGGCGCCACGCGAGCGGGTCCCGCGCCGCGGCGCGCCACGAAGCGCAGGCGCGGGAGGCGCCGCCGGAGAGCAGGTCCGGCGCGCCCACGCGGGTCATGATCGCCACCAGGAGGTCGTGCTGCAGCTCCGCCCACGGACGGCTCGGCGGCATCGCCATGGACGGATGGGGAGCGAGAGCCGAGACCGAGAGGCTCCGTGCTTTCTAAACCGAAGACGTAAATGGGCGTGCTTCTTTACCTGGGCTTATATACATAAATATAAGCCCAATAAACTAAGTGGGCCGCCAAACAGTCCGGCTTGTTGGGCCAGCGGGCGGTAGGGTTCCCGCACTTGTCGTCTTCCTTCCCTCGACGAAGACAGCCGCCGCCGCTGGAGCTTCTCACGAAGAACTCGCCCCGTCCGGCCCGTCATCGTGGGTGTCGTGGCCATGGAAAAGGCGAGTGCCGAGCGTTGAGCTGTTGAGGTGCAACGGAGAATGTCCGAACGGCGGTAGTCGTACTCGGCTGCCCAAGTTTGATGCTGGCGGCGGCGGCGGCGGCGCCGAATCGCCAAGCTTCCTCATTCAGGTAACAAAATAGGGTATTGTGTTTCTATCAGTTGATTCAGTTCGACTTGGTGGATTCTTTTTTACTGAAAAACGAACAACTGAGCAGATCTGCAGTTTTGGAGGTGACTGATTATTGATTGACCTGTGTGCCCACGGATGGATTCCTCCAAGAAGAGGGCCAGAGCCGCAACTGCCGCCGCCAACCTCACCGATGACCTCATCGTCGAGATTCTGTCTCGTCTGCCAGTCAAATCGATCTGCCGATTCAAGTGCGTCTCTCGCCACTGGCACGGCCTCATCTCTCACCCCGAGCACCGCAAGAAAATTCGTCAGACAATATCTGGCTTCTTCTACCCTCACTACCTATTGAACCAAGAGAAGGAGATCACTTCTATTCCCGAATTCGTCGGCATCAGGAGGACTGAAGAACCTCCATTTTTGGATCCTTCGTTGCCCTTCTTGGCCGGCTACAGGAGGATCCGTCCTAAGGATTGCTGCGGTGGCCTTCTCCTCAACATGTGCTGGAAGGTGAACCACCCCAGAGATAAAACCAATTACGTGGTGTGCAACCCCGCTGCTGATAAATGGGTGGTCCTGCCTGAGTCCCTTGACAAAAGCAGCTCGGTGTCTGCAATGCGTCTGGGTTTTGACCCGGCCGCCTCCGCTCATTTCCATGTGTTCCGGCTCCTAGAGGATGTGTGTGGATATATCAGTGGCCTGGAAATTTACTCATCGGAAACTGGAGAGTGGAGTCACAAGGAAAATGGTTGGGGCGATGATGTTGTGGCAGTCGGGGAAAGATGTGTCTTTATGAATGGAATACTCCATTTGATCTCCCTTGATTACGCTATATTGACAGTGGACAAGGAAGGGAAGACATGGAGGACCATTCCTTTGCTGGAAAGTATGAGTTTTGAACACAATTATAAGGGCCCTGTTGCTTTTATTGGTCAATCACAGGGGCACTTGTGCTATTTAAATACTAGGAGACATCTCAGTTCTAAAATATCAGTTTGGATTCTTGAGGACTATAGCGCGGGTCAATGGATGTTTAAGTATAATGTTAGCACTTCCCAGCTTTGTGGAGAGGCAGATCTCAATTTCATGCTTGAGCGGGATTATTCCTTGATCGCAATCCACCCAGAATGCAACATGATTTTTATTGTTTGGAAATGTCTGAATCTGCTAATGTCATATGACATGGATCATGGGAAAGTTTGTGTTATATGTACTCTCACAGAACCTATGTATGATGCATTTCTACCATACTTCCCATATGTTCCTTTTTTCTCAGACTCACTGGCTGATCAAAACTAGAAGCACAACACAAAAAAAGGTGAAGATCAACAATTGTGGCTCCAAAATGCTATGGGCGACTTCTCATGAGCTGGGACTTCGGTTGTGACCAAATTAAATCATGAGGATGGGTTATCTACTTATTTTCTCTCTTTTCATAGTTTGTGTTTATGGTAGCATGATACATTCCTGATCTTGTTTTGAAGAATTGCTATGAATCGACAATTATAAAGAGGTTGTAACCTGATAGTTCAGAGATTACTTCAGTAAGTCTGCATGCTTTTCATTAATGATATATTTGCTGCCATTTGATATCTGTTATGCCATATTTCGACTGCATTCATCTAATTCTTCATCAAAGCTGCTCTCCCTCCGTCTTGGAACGTAGTTTGTTGTGACTTCTAAAATTTGTACCGAATATGATGCATGCTATGTGGTGTGTCATACTTAAATTTGGCAAAGTTTGCTGAAAAGGTAACCATAATTTGAGGAGAAACTCCTTAAATGAGTTTAATCTATAGGTACATGCTTCATTTGATTATTCACTCAAGTTTTCTTAAAATTTTATAGGTACATGCTTCATTTGAATATTCACTCAAGTTTTCTTAAAATTTAGAATGCGCTATATAACAGGATAGAGGGAGTAGTTTATTTTATGGATATATTTGGCCGCCTACAGTTTCGAGTAAGATGTATCCTCAGTTCCTCACTAGGTGAAATCATTTTAGAAAACCAAATTGTTGCATCTTCAATTTAATAAATGGTAAGTAGTTGTGAAGAATGGACATTAAATACAGCTGTTGTCAACCATGAAGATTCTGCAGCTTAAGTATACAAACTGTTGTCAACCATGAAGATTCTGCAGCTTAAGTATACAAAAACTACTTATAAATTACAGCTGTTGTCAACCATGAAGATTCTGCAGCTTAAGTATACAAAAACTACTTATAAATTTGTCTCTGCTTCTTTTAACTAATTATATATTTGTATTTGTTGGGACTAGGATAGTTATGTGCACTTGCATATTCCGTAGAAACATTCATTTTCAGGACCATAGCACATCTTTATACCCAAGAATTGGTGTTGGAAAAGTAGAGGTTAGAATGATCAGAATCAGATGAAATCATGAAAATGTCAAAAATGTTTCCTAACTCACCTTTTTTTTTGGGTCAGAAATCAAACTAAAAAACCATAATAAAGCCAAATATAAATACAAAGTTAGCGTTATTAATCTACAAATGGGATCTCTTTGATTCTCTACAGAATTGGCCTAACATTTAGGCCCTATCTTTTGTGCCCGATTCTAGCGAGGAAAAGTGTTTCGCATCTTCAAACTCACCGCTTTGGAGTAGATTTTCACCCCACGGCCAAGCAGATTCACTTTTCACATCACGGTCTCAATCTTCCTCTTGCGCTCCTGCTGACACTGAGCTGCTTCGTGTGGCGTCCATCCTTTGCACCGCTGCTGAGCTTGGTCCTTCGAGCGATGCTCCTCCTCCTCGTGCTCCTTTGTACCATTAACAAGGACTAGCTTTGTACGATGATGCCGACGTTGTTTATAATAAGGGTGCATTTTTTATCCTATGAACTGAACCTTGTCCAAGTAATAAGATTCCAACAATTGCTTTCGAGGATGGTAGAATTTTGTTGGAATCTAGTATTCTTGTCTGGATGTGATTATCCTCAAGAATGATAGATTACAAAAGCTATTTGGATAAAAGAAAAGTCTTTTTTTAGAGAATGTGACAAGCATGGGCTTTTTGTAGTAGTTTGGTCTGGGAGAGGCATCACTGGGCCCAAAAGTGCAACTAATCTCATCGTGTGTGGTAGTAAACCTAGAGGCCCAACACTGTGCAATTGGAATGGAGGGTGCCGGGCAAGAGCGGGGCTAGCGCTCGAAGGTAAGTCGAATACCACAGAGGGTGAGCGTGGATCATTTGTGAACTTTAATTATATACTAGTAGATATGCACGTGCGGCACGCACGTGCTTTGAAACAATAAGGATTGTAGAAATTTTGATAGTAATCTTTCACATTATCCTAGAAAATCATTATGTTGCAGGTAACACTTTTCACAAGTAGTACTTCCTTTGAAATTCATATTAGTAAATAATTTGTGATTACCAAGCTCTAAGCTTAAATACATAACAAGCTTTAAGCTTCCGAATATTAGAACATATTTTATTTAACCTGGACATTGATTAACATATTTTACAATCGTATAAATCATTTAGTGATGAAGAATCATGAAGAGGCGTAGTTGGGGTCCTTTACATTGAAATGATATCACTAAATCATTATTTTGTTATAATTAATCTCAAACTAAGATATCTTGGGAGATAATAATCCCATAAAACATCTATACTCATTAGGTTCCCTCAAACCATTTTGAAAAGCTCAGCAAAAAAATAGGTGGTTTAATTTTACAAATATATATTGTTCATCATTTCATTACCTTGATATAGGATGATGACACGGGATCAATTTAATACAGAGACATTCATAGTTCAAGAATAATAATTCATACCAACAACGAAAAAGTCAAATACAATTCGTCACCATGCAGCCATGGATCTTATCACAGGGGTGTACAAATCTACATCTCGCTCATGCAGTAGCTTCAAGTTTAAGCATGAAAAACATAAGCAGAAAAATTATCTATCACAGCTGTAGGACTGATGAACATTGAGTACGGCTGAGCATTATTTACTGGAATAATTAATCGATGTACCAGGAGCTAATTATCTAAGATTTTCAACTGTTTGCCGGCTCGGAGGATGGAGAAGAAAGACCTGATGGATGGATCCAAGATAGGAGCTGATTAGCGGATAGTAAGAGGGGCGCCATCCAGCACGCCGCCGTCCAGCCCCACGACGATCGCCGCGGCCGCCACGCTGTCGCCGTTGCCGCCTACCTGCTTGGCCGCGCCCACAGCCCATGGAGAGGCAGTTGCCCAGGTATTCCCACACACATTTATATATAAAGAAATCAAATAAGAGTATCTCCAAGAGACTCTAAATTCTTCTTAATTGTTAGGAATAGAGATTTTGATAAGATATATAAAAGTTGTTGGGAATAAAAAGATACTCTCTCCATTTCAAATTATAAGACGTTTGACTTTTTGAACCCAAGTTTGACTATTCGTCTTATTCAAAAAAATTGTGCAAATATTATCAAATTTAAGGTATTCTTGAAGAACTATCATTAATAAAGCAAGCCACAACAAAAAAAATATATTTTACAAAATTTTTTTTTGAATAAGACGAGTGGTCAAACTTGGTATAAAAAAGTCAAACGTCTTATAATTTAAGATGGAGAGAGTATAGAAAACTATTTTTATGCAAATGATTCTCTAAATGACAATTTAAAGAATAAGTTATAGAAAGACTCTTGGAGATGCTCTAAGCCACCACAAAAAGTGATGCATACAGGAAGATTGTCATTTACATACCTATGATGTTGGTGATATTGCCTAGTGGATCGCGTGTATCTCTCAGCGTAGATACTGTCAACTATCTGCAACGAAAATTATCATTTTTTCTGAATATTTTATTATAACTATGAACTACAGCCCACCTTAAGGTCATTGCTAATTGACAGTACTGTACAACTTGCAAAAGGCAACCCCTGCGGCCCCTCCCTGCGATACCGCCGGTGGCCACCCCAGCCCCGGAGTCCACCTTCACCAGCGCCGGCGTCCGCCCCGCCATGGAGCCGGGCTCCTGCTCCCGCTGGTCTTGAGCGGATGAGGTCGAGGCGGAAGAGGCCGCTGCAGCTTCCATGACTCCGTGTGCCTTCCTGCAGGGCAGCACGCTCAACCCCGATGCTGAGCCCTTCGTTGGCTCTCCGGGGAGTTATGGCGCACGACTCAACCTCTCCGTGCTGCAGGGCAGTACGCTCAACCCCGATGCTGAGCCCTTCGTTGGCTCTCCGGGTGGTTATGGCGCATGGCTCAACTTCTCTGACTCCGAGGCGTCGCTCTCCGACACGGAAGCTGCGCCCGTCTGAGGGAGGGAAGCTCCTCCCCCGCCGCCACCCGCCGACGCCGCCAACGTCGCCCGCCCGCCACCTACCAGCAGCGTACTGCACCATCACCTCCGGCTCCGGCTGCTCGCCTGGCCTCGGTTGTTGTCCATCCACCCAGGCTCTCGGCCGCGCCAGCCGGGTTCGGGGTTGTCGGCAGCAGATGGCGGCGGCGTGCGCGCTGTGCTTAGTCGCCCGGTGCAGCCCCGAATCTTGTGGGGAAGTGCTTCAACTGCTTGGCGGAGGGCACGTTTGGGGGGACTGCATCGTGTCCCCCGCCAAGTGCTTCAACTGCTTCGAGCACGGCCACCAGGCCCGTCACTGCCCACTTCCCGAAAGGCGCGCTCGGCCGGACAACAAGCGCGGCGCTCCCCGTCTCTACCAGCCGCCAATGGGCGGCCTGGCGGCGTGGGTCGCGTCGTTCTTCTTCGCTGCCAGATACCGCCTCGGCTGCTTCTGCCTCGACTGGCCGGTCGCCTTTGGTACCGCCAGTATGCACCCCACCGTCGCCGCAGCCTCTTGCGGCGGACCTGGGTACCATGGTGCGGGCCTGCGATGGTGCGGGGGCGCGTCGTCATCTGCCCGGCCCAGGGCAGCGGACCACGCCCCGCGGAGGACAGCTGGCTGGCTTGGAGGCTGGTGCGAGGAAACGGCGATGCGGCGGGCCACCCCCATTCACCCGTCCCCACCACGGCTTCCCTCGCGCCCTACTCCGGCGTGCTCTTGAGCCACCTGCCGCTGAGACCCGGGGCGGGGGCTCGCTCCTTGAGCTCGTCGTCGTGCCGCGTACACCGGCCATCCAGGCGGCCGAGGACGCCCTCTCATCCCTGGCGCTTCTTGCGCTTGTGTTGGGGACCAGGCCACCGGTTACGGTGCAGATGATGCTGGACCGCCTCCATGATCACTATGCAGTACCGGAGGAGCATGTCTCTGTACGGAGGACGCACCCCGACGACTTCATCGTTCGGTTCTCCAGGAGGGAGGACCTCGAGCGTGTTCTTCGCCTGCCGGAGCCACCGGAGGCGCCGTTCGCCCTGCGCTGGCGTCGCTGGCATCGCCTGATCACTGGGTCCACGGGGGCATTCCGCTACCGTGCTCTGGTCGGCATGCGTGGAATCCCGTCCCATGCTCGTTCGGTGGAGGTCGCTCAGTCGCTGCTCGGCTCCTCCGGGGTGAAGGTGGTGTTCACGGACCCGGAGGCCATCAACGACCCCGACGACGAGCGGGAACTCTTCGTTGCTGTCTGGTGTGCACACCCGGACTTGATTTCGGACGAGAAGATCCTGGCTATCCCTGACCCGGAGGAGGAGCATGACGGTGGTCCACCTCTGTTTCTCCGGCCATGGGAGATCATTCACACCGAGGTCCCGGCGCTTCGCTATCTTGTTCGCCTGAGGATCGTCGAGTTCTAAGACTGGCATACGCCGCCGCCCTCCGACGACGACGACGACTTCCCGGGGCGGCGCGACGATGGGTCTGACAGCGGAGATAGCAACTTCAATGGCTACTGGCCGGGGGTGGTGAACTCCGGCAGCGGCGGATCGCGGCCAAGAACAACGCGGTAGAGTGGCGCGGCGGACCCGAGGCTGGCGCGTGGGTCCGACTTCCAGCCACGTCAGCAGCAGGCGGCCCCTATCTGGGTGGGGGATTTCCGCTGTCCGGTCGTGTCGGGGGATACGCAGAATCCTACCACCCTGTGTCTCACGAACGCCAGCAGGATTCCCAGGCAGGGGCAGCCAGGTGGCCTGCTCCCGTTCGGTCGCGGTTGACCCGGGGCTCGTATGCGCGCCGCTCTCTCCCCGCAAGCTCACGGCTGCCGGACCCGATGGCTGCCGAGGCAGGTCTCGGGACTCCTCCTCGACCTGGCGCCATCTGCGGTGTCAGCGGCGCCCCGCACTCCGTGGACCGGGGCCCGAGGCCACGCCATGCCGCGGAGACCGAGGCGAATCTAAGGTGATCTGGATGACGACATCTTCGGCCTTGGGGAACTTCCTGCGTTTCGCTTCAGGGGGGTCGATGGGCCAGGGTTCCTGTTTATGCCCAACTCATCGCTGCGGGAACCGGCCCATGTACCACTCATCGAAGTCCGACTTCTACCCGTCCGGCCGGATGACTCCCTCGCCTGGGCCTTCATCACCCGGCCCGGGCGCTTGATGTCTCCGCGGATGACCCCGCACGAGAACGACTCGATGGACAGGTGCTGGCCATTGCAGCGGCGCCAAGCTTCGCAGACACACTCAGGAAGCCTTTGCGACAGCCGTTGCTTTCCACCCCACCGCCTCGCATGTCAAAGACGACGCTCACCGACGATGACCAGTTCGTCCCGAAGCGAAGCGCCCGTCTTGCGGCCAAGAGTCATTTCAGGGCCTCTAAGCCGGAGGCTCAGGCGAGGAACGTGATGATGAAGAAGCTTGGATTTGACGCGCCGACCGCGCTACCTGATCAGGCATCTTTTGACGAGTTCCAAGCGGCGCTCAAGCTCCCACTCACGCCGTCAAAGCAGGAGGCCATGGCGTTGCTGTTCCAGGGTCGACAGCGTTAAGCGCTCCACGCTGCGTGCGCCAACTAGGGCACCCTAAACATCGCAACAAAGCTCTGCCTATGTCTAGTGCCAGTTTCTTTGTTTGGAATGTCAGGGGTCTCAACTCCAGAGCGCGTCGATCAGTCGTGCGCGAGTTCCTCCTCCAGGAACGCGCTTCCGCGCTCTGCTTGTCGAGACTAAAGTCGACGTATTGTCCGTGTCCATGGTTCATGAACTAATGGGAACCGGGTTTGATTATGTTTGCTTGCCGTCGTCGGGCGCTTCAGGCGGGATCCTTGTCGCCTGGCGCCGGGATGCTTGGTCAGTGTCCGCGCATGTTTGTCGCTCGTGGTCTATCATGATCACCATTGCTGCAGTGGATGATTCTGCAACACCTTGGACCCTCTCGCGCCGTTTATGGTCCGGTGCTTCACGATCTAAAACCTGAGTTCCTGGAGGAGTTGCGAGTAGTGCACGCTAGTGCAGTCGGGCCATTGCTGGTGTGTGGTGACTTCAACCAAATCTACCGAGCAGCTGACAAAAACAATGATCGACTGCATTTGCGTTCCATGAGGCGCTTCCGTAGGGTGCTTGATGACCTCCACCGCAAAGAGCTCTACCCGAACGATCGCTTGTTTACGTGGTCCGTCGGCGACGCCGCCGGCCGACGCTGAACGCATTGACCGGGCGTTCGCCCGGTGTGTCATGGCTTGAGGCATTCCCGTCGCACCATCTCCGCTGCCTTTCCTCTGACTGTTCTGATCACTCACTGCTCCTGCTCCGGCTATGTGCGCTACCCTGGGCAAAGCCACGGTTTTGCTTTGAGGCGTTCTGGGTAAAGATTGAAGGGTACCACGATGTCGTAGCTGCGGCGTGGGGTGCGAGCCTGCCGGGGGCCGATGCATGCAGACAGCTCGACCACAAATTCAGAGAGACGGCCAAGGCACTACAGAGCTGGAGTATGAAGATGATTGACAGCATGCGGCAACAGTTGTTCACTGCTCGGGAGTTGGTCGCCCAGTTTGATTTTGATGAGGCACGGCCCGATCTTCCGAGAGGTATTGGTAAGTTCGAATGGTGGAGAACTTCGACTTTGGCGATCCGGCTTCAAATCGGATTACCGACATTCGAACCCCGCAACCGTTACACCATCGCTCCGTTGGTTATCAACCAAGCACAACTTGATTGACCTCGCCAAGAAGGCTGTTCCTCGCAAGCGAATCGAAGAACACAAGCAAAAAGGTTTCAACACGCAATCTAAAATTGCAAATTTGAATGAAGCGAATATCAATTGAAGGTTCAAGAACTTCGGTTTCAAAGGACTAATCGACACGATGGAGGAGATCAAGAACGGGGCCCGGATCACTTTGTAAAAGGATTTGTCACCACGGTTACAATGAACGATTCGGTTTCTCGATGGAAAACTAAACTCTAAACAAAACCCAAGTCTATTTGGCGGCGGCTACGAAGATATAAATGTCCTAGGGTTGGAGGCGCACCAGGGGGGGCGCCACAACATGGGCCACAAGCCCAACTTCGATACAAGGCCAAGTTGGCCCAAAAATAGGTGTCGCAGCACCTTTTTCGTGGTCACACAGCATGATCCACGAATGTTCTGGAGCTAGGACCAGAACCAAACTGACGGCGTCGTCGTCCCCTTTCCAACGCATATTCACACGCCTTGTTTCGACGTCGTATGAGAGAATTATGATCAAAACACCGACGGCGTGGTCGCTGAATCCGAAAGTGACGTGGGCTGCCGAGTTGGAGATGAGTTGCAACTTGGAGAAGACCATGGCGTCGGTGTGTCCAGCGTGGCGATGTCCTCATCAGATTTGGCTCAGGAGTCTAGAGTACTCAATGATAATGAGCAGGCATTGCACCGTTGTCTCAAACAGATGTGCCTTGGGCTTGCCTCCTTGTCGCGGACCATTGCATGTCAACGTTCGCGAATTCGTTTTCTAGAGGAGGGCGATGCAAATACAAGATTTTATCACCTGCAAGCATGCCACAGAGGTCGAAAAAACTGCATCCCCCAAATCTTGCACGATGGAGCACGGTCGTCCGGCAACCTGCGATGGGGCTGCGGATACAACTACTTCAATGCCATCCTCGGCCAGCCATTCAGTCGCCAACACTCCGTCGTGCTGGACGGCCTGTTACCTGTTCTCGATCTCGCCGGCCTTGACTGCTGCTTCTCTGAGGAAGAAGTTTGGGCGGCAATCCGGGACATGCCGAGTGACCGTGCACCAGGCCCCGACGGCTTCACTGGCCTATTCTACAAGGTGTCCTGGGACGTTATCAAGGTTGACATCATGAACGCCGTCAACGCGCTGTGGTCGCTGGATGCCAGGAGCTTCCATCTCCTCAACGATGCTTTTCTAGTACTCCTGCGGAAGAACAATGCACCGAAAACATTGAAGGATTACCGGCCAATCGCGTTGATGCACAGCTTTGGCAAGCTCTTCACAAAATGTCTCGCCAGAAGACTGGGCCCTCGGCTAGGGGAAATGGTGGCAATCAATAAAAGCGCTTTCATCAAAGGGAGAACACTACATGACAACATCCGAACCATCCAGCTTGCGTGTAGATGGTTACACTCCAAGAAGTCTCCATCTCTGCTACTAAAGATTGATATTGCGAAGGCCTTTGACTCGGTTGGATGGCCGTTCCTGCTCGAGGTTCTTGAGCAAATCGGCTTTTCACGTCACTGGCGGGACTGGATCTCCACACTGCTATCCACCGCAAGCACTAGAGTGCTGGTTAATTGGCGCCCAGGAAAGCGCATCTTGCATGCCCGAGGTTTACGGCAGGGCGACCCCATTTCGCCAATGCTATTCGTTCTTGTCATGGAGGTTTTAAACTCCATGATCAAGGAGGCTGACAGTCGCTTCGCACTCACCCCCCTGCCGGGTCAGGTTGTGCGCCACCGTGCTTCACTCTTTGCAGACGACCTCGTTCTTCTCATCGCCCCGATTGAGAGCGACATGCTCTGCCTCGCACAAATCCTACAACTCTTCGCCGATGCGTCCGGCCTGGTCACCAACAAAGAGAAGTGCGTCGCCACGCCGATTGCTTGTGATGATGATGCCATCACAAACGTGCAGCGGGTCTTCCCCTTTGTGATTGCTCCTTTCCCCACCCGCTACCTGGGCATTCAATTGTCCATCAAGCGCCTACGTCGGGCGGACGAGCAGCCGCTAGTCGACGCGATCTCGGCGCGCATTCCGACTTGGAAAGCGGGGTTGCTCACAGTGGCGGGGCGTGTGGCGCTCACCAAATCCACCCTCTCTGCGATCCCGGTGCACACCTCAATTGCCTGCTGCCTCTCGTCCTGGGCAATTCGTCAGATCGACAAACGTAGAAGAGCATTCATCTGGACAGGTACTAAATCGTGCGGGGGAGGGAAGTGTCGTCTGGCCTGGCCATCGGTCTGTCGCCCAACTGAGCTTGGTGGGCTGGGCGTGATCGATCTCCGTTTCTTCGGATTTGCTCTCAGGTTATGTTGGGAATGGTTAGCGTGCTCTGACCCTGACCGTGCTTGGACGTCGTTGCCTTCGCGGCCTGAAAAATGCGTCGCGGCGATGCTCGCTGCTAGCTTGAGCGTCCAGGTCGGCGACGGTGCTTCGATCAGGCTGTGGATGGACAACTGGGCTTCGGTCGGGCCGCTGTGTTCCTTCGCACCAGCTTTGTTTGCAGCGACGTCGAGAGCCGACAAGAAGCGCTCCCTGCGGGACGCCCTGCAAAATAACCGCTGGGTGTCGGACATCAATGGGGCTTTGACAACTCAGGTCTTCTGCGAGTATCTGCGAGTCTCTGAGATCCTCCACGACGTCGTCCTTCAACCGCAGGCTGACCGTTTCATCTGGAAATGGTCTTCATCTGGAACATACTTGGCGGCTTCGACTTATAGAGCGTTCTTCAACGGTTCAACGAAACTACTAGGTGCCAGGGAGCTTTGGCGCACAAAAGCTCCACCAAAAGTTAAACTGTTCTTCTGGCTCTCTCTTCACAACAGGTTGTGGACGGCTGCAAGACGCAAGCACCATGGCCTGCAGGACGAGGATACGTGTGTCCTATGTGATCAGTGGCAAGAGACGACACCGCATCTTTTCCTCGGCTGTGTGTTCACCAGGCAAGTGTGGCAACGCATGCTCGCGCCACTGCATCTGCAAGACCTTGCACCGACGGGTGAACATGAGCTGGCAAATTGGTGGATCACTCAACGGCGCCGCATTGACGCCAGCTCACGCCCGGTTTTCGACTCCATGCTGCTGTTGGTGGCTTGGCGCATCTGGAAGGAACGGAACGCAAGGACGTTTGATGGGGCGCCATCTTCGGTCGATCAGGTGCTGGGCGCCATTGCCACGGAGGGCGCTGACTGGGCCTCGGCTGGCTACGCGCCGCTTCGAGCCCTAGAGGCCTACTGGTCGCAAATTCGTCTTGTGATGTAAACGAACACTAGTGTATCCAGTAGTTTAGGTGTTCCCGGGTGCTTTCCGAGGCCGCTCGCCTCTGATGCGCCGTCATTGTGGTTGGTTTGTGCACATTGCTTTCCCTCTTAATGAAAAACGGGCACAACCCGGTCATGAAAAAACTTGCAGAAGGCATCTAACTAACAAATTAATTAATAATACCAAAGCATATATAACAAAGACCAAATATTTGGTTAGTTTTTTGCTTCTTCTTTGTACAGCACTTTGCAAATATTTCAGCTTTGCTCTGTATACAACTTTGGTCTCTATACAAAATAAATTTCTTGTCCTGTTTGTTAACAGGGAAAAAAATTCACCTGACAAATAAAGTGCCAAATGCGAAGCTGATTATTGGGATTCGAAGCACAAATTAATGAGATTAGGGAATAATGTGCTTCATATTTTAGGAGTCTGCATAGTGATTATCAATTTTTGTCATGGGATTTCAGGGAAACTTTTACTGAACCAAGCTGGTTTTTTAGGTGATGGGTTTGAGTTGTCCCAAATTTCTTCGTCAATGGGAAGCTTCTTGGCGCCTGTGATATGGTAAGCCTCTTTATACAGTTGCAAACCAAATCATATAATCTACGCCTGCTAGGTCATCTTTCTGAAGTTACCTGACATGTTTAGAAGCTAGTGCCTCTGTTCACGCCTCTGTTCACGGATGATGAATTTGCAAGTGCTGAACACTTGAACTCGCATCTATCAGATGCTATATGGGATTGACTCATTCCCAAAAAAAAATGAAGATGGTATATGCACATTAACTCAATAGTTTTGGGCTAATCAGAAAGCACAAAAGCATGGTAACCTGCGTGTGGTGATGAAGATGGTGCTGGAGATCGGCTGGGTCGGGGTGAGGTCTACTCTACGGCACCGCGGCAGCGTTCCCTGCTCATAGCGATCATGTCATCCTGGGCGTGACGATGGTGGCTGTGCTCGCGCTGGATGCCCTAGGTGCAGCAGCTGACCAATTGCTGAGGGCGCCGCGACCATGGCGTCTCGGTTGCTGTGGCCCGCGATCGCACGTTACAATTAATGCCCTAGAGAAAACGGTGGAGGCAGGTGGATATGCGTGGGTACGGCATGCGGGTAGGATGGATGGTGGTGAGGAAAAAAAATCCAACGCAAAACGTTGACAAGAGAGAAACACGTGTCAATGTTTACAAGTTTACATACCAGGTCCGTATAATATATACTAGCGGCGTGTCTCACGGTTGCCATAGAAATAGAAATTGCTAGTGATTTAAAATAAAATTATTTATATAAAAAGATAAATAATTATAAATTAATGTTAATAGATGATGTGGCATGCTTATATGGATAACAAAATGTATATATGTTGGTGGAAAATATGTTTTGTTGATATATAGATAATAGTTGGCATTCGGTCAATTTTGATCGCCAATGATAGTTGACGATGAATACATGTGATAGTGGACTAATGAGATGGATACCTTGCATGTTGAAAGAAATATCTAGTAGAGTTTAGCTAAGTACAAATATCATATCTTAGAAGGTGGTTGTTGTTGATCAGGAAAGAATGCGCGGTAGTTTACGTGGCCTTTCCTTGCTGGCTTTCTATGTCATTTCCAAGTTACTAGTTGTAGGATATGATGAGATGTCCAACTTGTTCGTTTTAGCTAAAAAGTTATTTCAGCTTATAAACAAATAATATTTTCGTTTCACAGAAAATTAGTCGTTTCTATAGTGCTTTGGCTTATCAGCCGGCTTATAAGTTCTGCTGAACAACCTCTATGGAACAAATAGCTCCTTATAATAGTCTATGATCGACATGTATTTAGTTCTCCACAAGACTGTAATAATTATCATCATTATTATCCTCTTGTGGAACAAATAGCTCCCTATAATAGTCTATGATCGATGTATGCTTGACCATGAGGGTCACCCACTATATATTACTTTATCTCGTCGTTGTCTAATTTGCAGAAATGTTTACATACTGAAAGGTAGGCGTGTTATTATATCACGAGGGCCCAAATGCTTGACCGACCATGAGGGCCTGTTATTATATCACATATTATAGTATATACACTAACATGCATATATGTTTAGCCGAAAGGTAGGCGTGTCCTCCACTTCTCTTTTTCCGCAGACCTGCACATTCATGATGCGATCGACATGCATGTTGTCCCAAAAGCAGCATATGTGCTCCACTCTCAACCCCACTAGTAGCTGCGACCATGCGTTCCAGTGGCAATGTGGCATGCGTGCATCCAGTATCGATCGGAATTATATATTAAAGGTAGTGAGTGCCCCCGGCCCATATATAATATAAGCCATATATAGTTGAAAGAGATAATAACTAAGGTCAATCATGTCATATCCGATCCATTGACCAAAAATCAAGGTGGCCAATGCATGATCATCATCCCACGTACCACACGCACCATCGATCGAATTTGGTGCAGTCCATGTGTAGCTTATATATGCATTGTGATTTATTGCTATCCGTCCGCCATGCATCACTTAGCTTGTAGTGCAGGATAAGCATAAATGTATCCTCTCTTTTAATCAGCTCAAGATTAGCATAAACTGGAAAACAAGCAAGGGATAGCGCGCTCCGACTCCAGTTATTCCCCATGTTTTAAGTGGTTGTATGTGGCTGCCTGCTTAATTCACAATTAATCTTGCTACAATCAATAGTCGATCACACACTCTTAAAAGGGTTCGCAGTCACACTCTCACATCTAGATTGAGTTTGAGTTAAGTTTGAACATTTTTACGTGTGGTACTGTACTACGCGATTGATTAATTAATTACCTTCTCTGATTGTATGTGTGGGGATTGTGTTCAATTCTAAGACTTTTCATGTTCCACATGTGACTGCTGTCTGGCAGTCTAGGGCTCAGGCTATGCGCACTCATTATCCTCTATTTTCACTCTCTATATGTCCTGGTCATCAAGATTCTCTCCTCTATACATATTTTCCCCGCACCCATCATTCTCTATATCTCATACTCTATATCAACTACTAACAACGGCCCCACTTGTTATCTTCTATAAATTTTATCTAAATATATCCATGCGAGATCTTGTTTTGAAGGATTTATTGAAACGAATTTAATGTTGTAATCGGAATTTAATTTTGTTTTGTAGTTTGTGAGTTAAAATATGTTATAGCTGCTTAAATTACTGGGGCCCGCTGCATGTCACCTCTGTCTCCCCTTGGTTTCCCTCCCGGCGCGTGTTGCATGGCATTACAGAACGCTCCGTACATACGTTGCGGGTGCCGGGTGGGAGGCCGTCCGTAACTTTTCCGGACGTGATACAGAACCCCGCTGCGAGCTTTTGGTACGCCACATGCATTACAGGATGTTTTTACAGTATTCTAGTGCATAGCCTCAGAAAAAATCCATATATGTGTGTGGCCACACAACGCGCCATCACATCATATCAAATGTACCGTGGAAAGGCGAAAGCACTAAGATATGGCTTGACGCGGGTGCTAGCTCTTCCTCGTCCTCGGTACACAAGCGGGGCCGACACACAGATACCAGAGGAAAGGAAATATGATGCTTCAAAGCTTTACATGGTGGATCGATCTTACATGCTATCGACTAAAAACGTAGCAGCGCCACACGTTGCATTGGGTACAGACGAGACGATGCACACAGCTGTTTCTTTACGCGCCTAATACCTCTTGATTTGACAACACACCACACCAAGCGTACGTACATGGAATGGACCGGTCCATCACGGGAATTGGTGGGAAAGACAATATGATGAAAGCCATTTGTACAATGTACAAGCCACCATTTGTCCAAATATATATATTCTTGCCTTTCTTCAACACTGCTAGCTGCCTGCTACAGAGACATGGTTAGCTGTTCCATAGGCATATATAGAGCTGCTGCCGTGCTCACTGCAAATCTTTGCTCCGGCAGCTGCTAGCTCGAGCCTCGAGCTAGCTAGTAGCTGCTTCGAACGAATGCCTGCTGCACTATTGCACTCCTAGTACACAATGGCCACAACGACGACTAGTCCCGTCGCCGCCGGAGATGCCAAGCGAAGCATGCTCGTCGTCCTCGTCACCCTCACCACCGTACTGCTGGTCGGCCCCGCATCCCTTTCCCACCACCACGGAGCCGCCTTCGCCAGCCCGCCGCCGGACCCCGTGCAGTGCTCCTCCGGCGGCGGCGGCGGCGGCACGTCCGGGTCCGACTGCACCGTGTCCAGCGCCTACGGCGTGTTCCCGGACCGCTCCACGTGCCGCGCGGCGGCCGCGGTCTTCCCGGCGTCGGAAGACGAGCTGGTGCGCGCCGTGGCGGCCGCCGCCGCGTCGGGGACCAAGATGAAGGCCGCCACGCGCTACTCCCACAGCATCCCGCAGCTGGCGTGCCCCGGGGGCGGCGACGGCGAGGGCCTCGTCATCAGCACCAGGCGCCTCGACCGCGTCGTGTCCGCCGACGCCGCGGCGGGCGCATCACGGTGGAGAGCGGCGTCACGCTGCGGCAGCTCGTCGCCGAGGCCGCCAGGGCCGGGCTCGCGCTGCCCTACGCGCCCTACTGGTGGGGGCTCACCGTCGGCGGCATGCTCGGCACCGGCGCGCACGGCAGCTCGCTCTGGGGCAACGGCAGCGCCGTGCACGAGTACGTCGTCGGATTGCGCATCGTCACGCCGGCGCCCGCCGAGGAAGGGTACGCCAAGGTGCGCGTGCTCACCGCCGGCGATCCGGAGATGGACGCCGCCAAGGTCTCTCTCGGCGTCCTCGGCGTCATCTCTCAGGTAAACCTACTGTATCTGCTCCGTCCTCTACATCAGCTGAATAATCTAGCTGGATTTCACATTCCATTGATTCGTTGCTTGGCATGGCATCAAGTGTTTGTGTACTGCAATTTCTTTCTTTTTTCAGAAAAAGTAGTCAAAATCTTCTATATATACAAGTATAGAACAATGTTTGTAACTTTTTATTTTTTCATTATCTAAAATAAAACTTTTCTATTTTTTTTCTTGTTCAACTATACGTGTTGTTTCTTTCTTTCTAAAGCCGGCACGAGCTACTTTAATTTCTTCATCCACTCAATCAATCCGTGATCGTACAGTGCTAGAAGTGACTTCGTTTATTGTTTTTTTTTTGTGCTCTTATTAGATGTACGGCTACTTCGAATAACAGGTGTTATCTTTGGCATTAGTTAGGTTCTCTGCATAACATTTTTGCTGACATGGGTAGCAGCAATAATACTTAAAGCCTGTTTGGATCTATTGGCATTTAATATTAGCTATAGTGAAAGTTGTTTGCTAATTAGTTGTTGGATGAGTTAAAAGTTAATGTGAACTATTAGTACCTATTGGCAACTTTAAACCTGCTAATGAAGCTAATAGTTAGCAGCCCTCCAGCTAATAATTAATAGGTCTGTTTTGATCCATTAGTACTAATTTTGACTGCTATTTTTTAGTGCTAATGGATCCAAATAGACTTAGATAGCTCCATGGAGATACAACTTAGTATATAAGAAACCCAATTTTTAGAATAGAATCATACACTTGCTTTAGGCCCATTATCATAGAGATAAATCATGCAACAATTAATTGGATAGTACACATTTTAAGGGTTGTATCATTACTCTCTCCTCATTTGACATAGCATATTTGAAAGAGCATGACATGAAACAATGGATTAGAAATAGCATAACCAAAGTACCAAACTTTCTTACCTTTTAAACGAATTGTCATAGTCCCCGTGCTCTGGTCCATTAAAAACAAACCGTACTCCAACATGACTTGGAATTAAGAGAAAAAAACGGTGAAATCGTGTTTCTAAGCAAATCGATCTGTTTCGTAAAGGCAAGATCCTTCATGTTTGAGCATTATGCCTACTTGCACACTCAAACTCAAAAGCAGTGCGTGCTAGTACGACATTTATTGGTGGGACTGCAACATTTCGATGATTCTTGGAGTAGAAAACATGATACATCAAGTACAAATCAAGACCCCCTGTGCCTTGGCTTTTCTGGAAAGCACATTCCTAGGAAGGGATCACTTTAGAGCTCAGAACATGTTATTCTTCTTTTCGTCACATGCCAACATTACTTTTTTTTTATTATATTTTTTTAATTAGGTATTATATTATAGGTTTTGAATTTATTGTTGGATCAATATCATATACTACGGGCCAACGCATTTGAAGCATCGTCATTGATTAATGGCACTCCAACGATGCTAGCTTTCTGCGGATGCGTTTTGAGGTAGCTATTCTATCCCACGCAAGCTAAGCTAGCTGGTTGTTTTCGAGTGGGCAGGATGCCATGATGCATCAAATAACTGCATGTTGAAAAAGAGGGAGAGAGAACCTGATCGATCGATGATCTAGGTGTAACAAGTTGAACACGAATGAGACTTCCAGCTCACGCTTCCTGTTGATCCAGCTCATTCATGTCCGATTTTAATTTGTTCGTTGGGGAAAGCGATATATATATATATATATATATATATATATATATATATATATATATATATATATATATATATATATATATAGGGTCGTTATTTTACTACATTAAATGTAGAATTTGCTTGATCATTTCCTCTTTCGGCAATGAAGCAACAAATTATACTCCCCTTTTCAATTCATGGGCCATCCATACGTTTGACCGCCGGTCCCTACTCTATTACTCCAATATCATCTAGTTAGATGGATACAAGTCCGTTGTCGGGTGTCAGTTCCTTTAAAATGGAGTCATATTCTTGAGAGATCGATGTTTTATTTGGCTGACTTTATTTGAATCCATCAAATTCCAAGATCTCGTTTTAAATTTTTTATCAATTTGATAACAAAATATTGAAGCCTTCGCTCGCATTCGCAGTCGGGATATATAATATAAGTTTGATTTATTTGGAGCTAAAATTAAATGATGCATGTTCGTTCCCAATGCAATGCAAGGTGACGCTGGCGCTGCAACCTCTGTTCAAGCGTTCCGTGACGTTCATGGAGCGGGACGACGACGACCTGGCGGAGCAGGTGGCCAAATTCGGGTACCAGCACGAGTTCGCCGACATCTCCTGGTTCCCCACCACGGCCGGGCGGTGTACCGCATCGACGACCGCCTGCAGCTGGCCGCGCCGGGCGACGGCGTGATGGACTTCATCGGCTTCCGCGCCACCCCGACGCTGGCCATCCAGGCCGCCCGCCTCGCCGAGGACGTCTTCGAGCGCGCGGGCAACGGCAGCGGCAAGTGCCTGACGTCGCGGGTGACCCACGCGGCGCTGTCGGCGGCCGGCTACGGGCTGCAGCGGCGGAGCGGCGCGCTGTTCACGGGGTACCCCGTGGTGGGGCCGCAGCACCGGATGCAGGCCTCCGGCGGGTGCGTGGCGGGGCCGGAGGACGCGCTGCTGACGGCGTGCCCCTGGGACCCGCGCGTGCGCGGCGGCACCTTCTTCCACCAGACCACCTTCAGCCTGCCCCTGCGCCGCGCCGCCGCGTTCGTCGCCGACGTGCGGCGGCTGCGGGACCTGGAGCCCCGCGCGCTGTGCGGCGTGGAGCTCTACGACGGCATCCTCATGCGGTACGTGAAGGCGTCGTCGGCGCACCTCGGCAAGCCCGCGCCGCGCGCCGGGGAGCCGTCGTCGGGGGACATGGTGGACTTCGACATCACCTACTACCGCAGCCGCGACCCCCGGCGAGCTCGCCTGTTCGAGGACGTGCTGGAGGAGATCGAGCAGATGGGCATCTTCAAGTACGGCGGCCTGCCGCACTGGGGCAAGAACCGCAACGTCGCCTTCGTCGGCGCCGCGAGCAAGTACCCGGGCCTGAAGCAGTTCCTGCGCGTCAAGGACGCCTACGACCCCGACGGCCTCTTCTCCAGCGACTGGAGCGATGCGATGCTCGGCATCGGCGGGAGGTCGCCGACGACGGACGCGCCCGGGTGCGCGCTCGAGGGGATGTGCGTGTGCTCGCGGGACGACCACTGCGCGCCGGAGCAGGGATACGTCTGCCGCCCCGGCAAGGTGTACAAGGACGCCAGAGTCTGCACCAGGGTGTCGTCGTAGAACGAATTCGTTGATTGGGCACGTTTCGATTTTATTTTACACTAGAAATACCGATATTTATTACTAGTTTATTAGGCCCATAGAAAACTCGCAGGAATTTGGTTGCTTTTCTCCAAGATTCCTCACAGAATTGAATCTCGTGCTATGGAGTTCAGCTATGGTTCGGCTTGTCCTCAGTTCCTCACTATATAACTCTAGATCACTACTTCACGGTGAAGAGCATGTCACTTTTATTTTCTTTTCGAAACATTATACTTTCAAAGATGTTTACATTCATGTACACCATACGGCCCAAAAAATTTACATAATTATGGTAGAAGAGTCTAACCACATAAACGACTCACTTTGTAAGCACCTTAGGTCTACAGGATTACAGCCCGAGGATAGACTGCCCTAGCATACAGATTCAATTTTCGGTATTACACACATGATAGAACCGAGATACGTAGTGCTGCAACCAAAGAAATGACCTTCTGTCTTCGCTGCTGCCTGCACGACCTTTTTTAAACGTCAAGAGCGCACCCAGTGCTTCGACGTTGGAAGTGTTCGACTCGACCTCATTAAGCTGCTCTTAGGCCATTCTTGCTGATGCGCTTAGCGTTCAAAGACCTGTGGGCTGTGGCCACAGACCCAAACGCTGTATAATTCCGTATCTCATCTTACTTAGAAGGAGACACACCCAAGAGAAGCTCTAAATCGCCAGACACTTACTTTGCAACAGGAACACCACTTGGTAAAGCTCTCAATCGAGGAGACTAACGAATATTAGCGGGGAGGCTCCGAACCGCCAGACACTTACTTTGCAGGTGACAGCATCTTGGGAAACTAACGAATATTTTTTTTTGAAACAGGAAACTAACGAATATTAGCCGAGAGGCAACCTTCTGCAGCAATCACTTTGTAAAGCTCTCAAGGAGGCGTGCGGCGAAGGTGTTACTGTCCACAGCCAGATCCGAATGGTCAATCCACGACGGGGTACTTAGCATGCCAGCGTCTGCCATAGGTTCAGCTAGCCTGGATGCATTGGTACATCGGGAAAGTGTCAACAATAGTAACCTCGAGATAAAATTTTGAAACTGAGAAGCTCGACAATCACAATTTGTTTCAAACAAACTTCAAAAACTAGGAATAGTTGTGTATAGATAATCATTTTGGGGAGGGTTCCAATCCTAGCTAGAACACATGTGCAAAAGTATAATGTGAAAGGATCTCTATTAAAAGATCTATTACGAATGGCATACTTTGGCAAAGTGATTAGGAATAAAAGTGATCCTTACAAGAAACTACTTGTTAAGGAGCTAGATTACTCGATGTCAGGCCTAGTTGATTTTTAGGTTGGCAGTTGCCTAGGGTACGGTTTGCTCGCACGTAAACCTTGTGCCTCTAGTGATGAACACGATACACAAGACATATCACCGACAAGCCTCACTATAGGAGTGTATTATGCTCTACACAACAGGGAGGGACCCCGTCGATGCCTGCGGCAGCTATGGATTGTCCTATCCGATTTGACCACTCTAGGGCTTTGTTATTGTTGATCCTCGGCCATACAACACAAATGTAGAACGAGGAGAAGAAGTAGATGAAAGAGAGGGCAAGCAAGAGAGGTAACTAGTTCTCCTGGATTCAAATCGATCTAACTAGTTCTAGTTCGTGTCCAATGTAAAAAAATCTTCCGAAAATCGTATTTACTCTGAACGAGCTGATCCATGTATGTTTTTTTATCATCTCGATAAGAGGAAGTGAGGAACGCAATATTGCAATCCATGCATTTTTGCATTTGACAAAGTTGGGGAAACCGGCTTGCCGATTTTTGGCTGGGACAGCTTCCGAAAAGCTGTTTCGCTCGTGCAGTCTCCAAATAAGATGATTCAAGTATGTTTTCTTACCATCTCGGTACGTAATAAAAACATGATGACGGAGTCTATTACGAACTCTGGATACTTTTGAGTGTGAACAACTCTATTTTTTTAATTATCTCATATGCTTTTATTCTCGAGAATCAGTCAACCAGATTGATTTTGAATAGGATAGCGTCGGAGGACTAGATAGTACCAACAGCAGCGTCCGACATATATAAACTCTCATACCAACTGTTTGCGTCAATACAGACGAGATATGTAAGGATGCATTCATCAGCTGCCTTGAATAATCTTGTAAACTTTGCCCAAGTTCATGCTAATTGCTAGTAATCAATACTACACACACACTTCACTTAGTTGAGGTCAGAGATCGATAATCCATCTGCCGGCCGGCCGCGTACATACCCACCCAGTCCGCAGCGGCGCCGGCCGGCTGGCAGCGGCAGGGCACTTCACGAGAGCGCAAGTTGCAACGCTAGCTATAGTACCTGAACCGTAATAACTTGTATTAATCGAGCAAGTTGCAATGTCCAAGTTTTTTTTTAAATAACCAAGTAGAAAGACAGAGACGATGTACTGCATGCGTGGATGTATCTAGCATTCTAGCTAGTTGTAGTGCACTAGTGTTTTGAAGGTATGTTGTATTTATATCCGCGTCAGCATGCTCACAGGTCCTTGTACTCTTCCTACGCTACTAAGAGGTGCAATGAATGAAGTATGCTCACACGTCATTGCTGCTCCGTGTGTTCTCCTATGCATGCATCTATATATAGGTTCATCGTGACTGATCGAGCATATACATTAGCCAAGGGATAAAATAGCTATACACTTCATTCAGTTATTCACTGCAAGGTCGATGGCAGTGACGACGATGGCTAACACTAACAATAAGGTGGTAATCTTGGTTGTTTTCGTGACGGGCCTTGCGACGACGACAATGGTGTCGCCGGTCGCCGGGATCTCAGGGACTGCAACTTTCTACACGCCTCCTTACACACGTACGTACTTATATATCTGTACCCCTACATGAATAGATAATGTTGCTGCGTGCATGCGTGCTTTGAGATGACACTGCCCCAGCAGATAAATGATGCTTTGCTTGGAATGGATATGCATTTGCACTTTTGCAGCGTCGGCGTGCTTCGGGACCGCGGCGGAGGGGACGGCCATCGCGGCGGCGAGCGAGGTCTTCTGGGACGGCGGCGCGGCCTGCGGCGACCGGTACGTGGTCACGTGCACCGGCGGCACCAACCAGGGCGTGGCGCACCCGTGCACCGGCAGCAGCGTCACCGTCAAGATCGTCGACCTCTGCCCGTCGGGGTGCCGGGGCACCATCGACCTCTCGCAGGAGGCCTTCGCCGTCATCGCCGACCCCGACGCCGGCAAGATCGACATCGAATATCGCAAGTACGTACGTCCGTCGTCGCGTGTGTATATGCTGCCGCGCAAGCATCTGCGTGCCGTCTGCTTCATTTCTTCAGCAAGTTCATAACTTGCATCTCCTTTTGCCCATTGTCTGGTCCTAATCGATCTGTGCTTGATTTTGAACACTGCAGGGTCTAATATTATCCAGCAAGCTAGGTGACGGCTGATTACCAAGTGCTAAATACAGCATCTTCAGAAGTAATTAATTACTAGGGCTCGGAGCAAAATCTATATTGTACGTACGCTCCAATCAGTAGCACTAAAGAGTGGAAGCGTAAATGAAAAATTGAATTTTCATACAGTAGTGTATATAAAGTAGATACATGCCAGAGATCTGTGTTGACAACCAAATTTGACACATTTCATAGTCTGAGCTTTATAGTATACTTTGAAAACTAGTCGTACCGCTTCTACGAAAGTGAAGCAATTAATTATTGGCGACTCCGTGGCGTCAACAATCTGTACCGGCTTGCTAGTGTGTGTGTGTGTGTGTGTGTGTGTATATATATATATATATATATATATATATATATATATATATATATATATATATATAAGCACTTCTCTATTTGTTAAGGTCTGCTGCTTTTCGCCATAATGCGGCACATGCATGGAATCCAAAAAAAAAAAAAACTTGTGTCATCGAACAAATTTCATTCAAATTTGGCAAGATTCCCAAAGTGTGTACGACAGAATAGTCGGCAACAATTCGAATCACGATTACCTTCAGGACCTCAAGGGCTGGTTCGGTTGCCTCAAAAAGGCCCGTTCTAGGCCCATTTCGGGTGGATCTGAGCGGTCCCTGTTTTAAAACAGACCGTTCCTTCTTAAAATCACAGTTTAATTTGCCAAAAAGATAAACATGTTGAGAACTAACTTTTCACTTCCTTCACGGCTTATTTTAATATTAATAAGGCTTAACATATTTTTTTCTCACGAATCAGTCATCATCTGTGTTGTTAATTTTATAATTAGTCTATGTTTAGTACTTCAAACTAGTATCAAACATCCAATTGAGTATCTTCAAGAGTTTGCTAAAATTCACTTGGTAAATCTTGTGATTTGGCAACTCTATAAAATATATGGCAAGTGAAAAAATAGGCTCTCTCCAATAGTTTGGCATAATTCACTTGCCAAACACAGATCAAACTTACATCGGGAACCCCGAGACAGAAACAAAATTATGTTTATAGTTTTCCACCTCTTGAAAACTTACATCAGAAACCCTGAAGCAGAAACAAAATTGTTTTTTCACCCTTCCACCTCTTTTAATACGGTCGGATGCGCTGCTGCTGAGTCGAGCGCGCAATATATGCGCGCGCAGAAGCTCTTTTTCCCAACTTGGGATAAATGGCAACCTGAGATGGGGAACTGTTGGAGAAGGTTTTTTCTGTTTTTACCAAAAAACTAAAAATGACAACCTAAGATGGAAAACTGTTGGAGATGCTCCACTAAGTTTAGTCCTAAGAACCAAACGCTCTTTGAATGGAGCTAGAGGGCATGGGCATCAAGATGTGTCAATAGGTACCCAATCTCGATTCCCCGCGGGGGCATTTCCCTATTAGAGGACGGGGATAGGACCAAATTAAGCCCCATGGGAAGCTTAACGGAGACAAAACTTTATCCATCGGGTCTGGCGGGTTCGGTGATAGGAGAGCACTCCTCATAGTTGTTCCCCATGAAGCACCATTTACCTAAAACAATTCTATTCGTCCATGTTTCTAGGTAATATCATTGGTCCATCCAGTGGCGGATGCAGAATAGAATTGAAGGGGGGGCTGATCTCTTCTTCTTCCTCAATTTCTCCATTTTTCTTCCTCTATTTCTCCATTTTTCTTATTTTTTTCACCTCTTCTCCTCCCTCATTTCCATTGTTGTACCAGCTGTAGGGGGGGCTGGAGCCCACCCAGCCCCCCCTGTAGATCCGCCACCGGGTCCATCCATTCACTCCAAACCCTAACAATTTCTTCCTTCAGACTAACCCCCATGCACCTACAATCCCCCCTCTCACTATCCCACACGTGCCACCGCCCGTCCGTCCATCTCGGTCTTGCTCTTACTCTCGCAAGTCGCAACTACTGCCCACCTCTCCCTATCTCGCCAGTGTCGCTCGCCGCCTCCTGTCTTGCCAACTCCATACTACGCGCGGGCGTTGCGCTCCTGCAATCTTGTTGCTCGTCGGATGTAGCACTACTATACAAAAGATTTTGCAAGGCACTTCAAAATTGCCCTCGGAGCGCGCGGTTATCATAATTTAACCAAGGCGGTCACGTAACGATAACCGAGACGGTTATCATAATTTGACCGCCTCGATTAATATGTTAACCGAGGCGGTTTCCCAACCGCCTCGGTTAAGGCCACGATTAACCGTGACCTTATATTCGAGGCGGTTAGGAAAACCGCCTCGGTTAACTAAAAAAAACCGCCTCAGTTAAGTTTTCTGTAGTAGTGTAGGAGAGGAGATGAGTCGGCTAGCTATGTCGTCCAGTCGCTCGTCTCCAACTGCTAACCACTGGGAGGTCGGACTGCTGGAGCCTGGAGCATCCCAGGTTGCGCCGCCACACGAGGACCAGGGGTGGAACCGGCTACACAGTCATGCTCGTTGCACATCTGGACCCCGCAGCAACCAGGGTTCACCCTCCCCTCCTCTGAGCTCAGTCGACGATGGTGATGGGGATCCTTGTGGGGATTAATTCCCCGAGCAGGGACAGGGATGGATAAGAAGTGCTCCCTGCCAGCCTTCATGGGACGGCGATGAGGGAACTTTGCATCCACTGAGACATGGATGGGCGAGTACCGACGGGGAATTCCCGTCGCGAGCCCCAACAACTGGATGCGTGGAAGGTGAAGCATACTTGCATGCATGCATACAGTGGCACTTTAGTCCGAATCAGTCACAAAATGGTGAAACAACTTCCTTTTGCTACTTCGCTTCTCGATCACCTTACAGTGATATCTTTTAGGAAACGAAAGAGAGTAATATCTCACTAAAAGAGTAAATTGCACCCATATACAACAATTTGGAAGGTGGTGCAAATTGATCCAATAACTTATAGAATATTCAGTTAGTATATCAACTTGGTAAGTGTGTGCATATTAGTCCAATAACTTATAAATTGTCCAATTTAGTGCATCTATAGTCCAACGTTAGAATGTCTACGAAACATTATGATTTGACATAATAACAAACAATGTCTATAAAATATTATTAGAAGCCTAATTTAGAGGATCTCCAAAAGACTTGACTTGCCTATATATTCTAGCTTCCAAAAACGACGAAATAGATTACTTGGTATTTTAGAATTTCAAATAGCAATAATGTTGGAAACTTGGAATGTATTTTCTCTTCCCAAAAACTCCAATATTACACTAGATACGGCGAGTCTCTTATGCATGTTCATATGTTGTATGCATAAAAGCAATATTTTCTTTAATTTGAACTATAGTTACAATTCTAACCGGTATTTATGTTCTAATAAGTTAAAGACGTCAATTGATTCATAAGGGTATGTTCACACCATACATTAATGTTTAGTTATGAGTGGAATATTCTCTCAAAAAATTATTTTTAAGCTATTTTGGCTTTTACTAGTCTTTTAAATTAATTACATAGTGGTAAAATGAAAAAACTGAAAAAAAAATTAAGTGTAAAAAATACAAGCAAATATTGCAAAATCAATTTGAAAAAGATTGCACAACCTGAAATTTATTTTATTAATGGTATTAGGGAAAAAAATTCTAAGACATATAGTACAAAAACCAAATATATCGTATTTGTAACGTTTGGACCGTAGATGCACCAATTTGCTAAGTTGTTGCACTAAATCGAGCAATTTACAAGTTTTTGTACCAATTTACACCAACATGCCAAGTTGTTGTACTAATAAGTTGTTAGACTAATTTGTAGCCAACAACCAAGTTATTATATCGTACATGCAATTTACTCAAAAAAATAATGAGCTAACTGTGTAAAGGCCCTGGTGCCACTGCCACGCAATGCTCGGTTGTGCTCATTTGGCGGCAGTTGCAAGCATGTAGTGGCTGACTGGCTGTTGCCGTCAAACTAGTGCAACCATTGCAGGGATCAATTCCTACGCTCGCTGTCACGCTGTCCCATAGGCAGTCGGCCGCCCTGTTCCACCATCCACTTGAAGATCGATACTCCTATAGCTAGCCTAGCAGGTGCAGGCACCAATGCAAGGACTACACATTCAGTTAAACTTTAGTTATCTAAAAAAATTCTTAGCTAAACTTTAGCTAGAGTGTTTGAATCCTCTAACTAATAGAGTCAGCAATCAAATTTGGTTGAGGTTGAAATAGCTAAACTGTAGCTGGTGTTTTAGCTGCCCCGTTAAAATCCCTAACAGGTACAATTAGCCAACTATCCAAATAGACCTCTCTCTCTCTCTCTCTCTCTCTCTCTCTTGCGACTCACGGACTTCATTCATCAAATGCAACCGCGATTATAGTTTGCAATCACTGGGTTAACAATGCTTGCTGGGCATTCACGCCACAACCCAAATTGAGCATCACCTGTGGCATGCTTAGCTAGCCAATGTGCTACACTATTACAATTTCTACTAATGAAAGTAAATTTGATGTCTTGGAGTCCCGCACACAAATCCCGAGTTTCCTTCAGAACCGTTGCCATGCTTGATCGCTAATTGACACCCGCGCTCCACAAGCGTACCAATTTCTGACAGTCGGTCTGCAACTAGAGTTTCGAGACACCAGCTCGTTGTGCCAAAGACGATCCATCTCGAGTCTCGACAGGCAAAGGCCTCCATGGTTAGAGCATCCAAGCCATTGTCATACCACCAAGCCTCTCGATCTCCTCTCTGAAAAACTCTAGCTTCATTACGTAGCACAGCTCTCGTCGCCCCTTTCCTCTGATCTTCATAGAACGCTCCATCTGCTGGTGGCCTAGCCCAGTGCGGCACATCCCTTCGCCGCTGCTCCTCTTGCACTTGTGTTTTTGAGAGCTGCCAGAGATCAAAGGCTGTGTCCACTGACCACTTGACCGCCGCCAAGACCGGCAGCTTGTGCTCACCGTGTCTTCTTTTCTGTTTCGTTGCATCCAGAGTGAGTACATACCAATAATGATCGTAGCCTGATCTTTTTCAGAACACACACTTGCCCAAGTCTCAGGGCGTAGGTCCGGGATCCTAATCCCGGCCTATGAGCTCCTTGATACGTTCCCAGAAGACAGAAGAGCCGGGCCACTGTGCATGACAGCAGAATATGTCTAATTGACTCTTGATCGGCTCCACAGGTTTCACAGTTCGCAATAGGCTCCAGGTGTCTACGCTACGGTGTAGTATCTGACGGGCCGAGAGCTGATGAGTAAGCCAATTGATCTCGCTGATCCCACATTGCTCATCTTGGAATATATCTTTTAATTATCCGTATCTCACATCCTTTTTATTCTCAAGCTGATGAATATATCAGATCGATTTGAAAAGGACAGCGTCCGAGGATACAATTACCACTACTTTTAGATGGTAGCAACAGGTAGCTAGTAGCTAGCATCCGACATAAACAACCATCTGTTTGCGTCAATACAGCCGAGAGGGAAAGACGCATTCAGCCTTGAATCGCGTGTAAACTTTAGCCCGAGTTCATGCTAAATACTAGTACATCGCTAATCAATAATATTACACACACTTGACTTAATTTAGTTGATGCCAGGTCGATAATCCTTCTGCCGGCCGGCCGGCCGCGCGCGCATATGTATATGTAGCCCGAAGGGCGGCCGGCCGTCAGTGACGACTGCACGCACGTAAGGCGCGCGCTGTCGCGGAGAGAAGCCAGCAATGCAAGCCGGCACACAAGGTAGTGTATGTGTAGCTAGCTAGCAGAGATCGATCAGCTGGTCGTTTGGAACTTCGAAGGTATATGTGTGTGTGTGTGTGTGCCTCCTCGTCACCGCGCGCGTCAGCATGCTCACACACGTCCTTGTAATAATCTTCTGACGCTTATTGCCTACAAAAGCGTCTTTGCTCCGTGCTATAGTTTCATTATTATCCGTGCTATATATAGAAGCCACATTCTGAGATTCCCAGCACACGACGGTCGATCGATGGCTAATAATAAGGTCCTGGTTGCTTTTTTGGCCGTCGTGGCCGGCCTTGCGACGACGACAATGGTGTCCGGTCGCCGGGATCTCAGGGACTGCAACTTTCTACACGCCTCCTTACACACGTACGTATAGTATATATATACTTCTATGTGTATAATAATGTACAGGCCTATTGGTGTCACAGCTTCGCATTTTATGAACGGAATGTTATTACGTTGCTGCGTGCTTCGATATGTATGCGATGCAACGCAATGCAGCCGCGGCGTGCTTCGGTGACGCGGCGGAGGGGACGGCCATCGCGGCGGCGAGCGACGTCTTCTGGAACGACGGCGCGGCCTGCGGCGACCGGTACGTGGTCAGGTGCACCGGCGGCACCAACCAGGGCACGACACACCCGTGCACCGGCCGGAGCGTCACCGTCAAGATCGTCGACCTCTGCCCGGCGGGGTGCCGCGCCACCATCGACCTCTCGCAGGAGGCCTTCGCCGTCATCGCCGACCCCGACGCCGGCAAGATCCACATCGAATATACCAAGTACGTACGTACGTCCGTCGAGCAAGCATCTGCGTCTGCTTCACTTTCTTCAGCAAGTTCATAACTTACATATCCATTGCTCGTCGGCCGGCCAGTTTTAATTTGTGTTTAATTGTTAATTTTGAACACTGCAGGGTCTAATACTATTCAGCAAAAAGCTAGGTGACGGCTGATGAACATGGTATACCAAAGGCTAAAAAATACTGCGTCTTCAGAAGTTACCAGGGCTCGGAACAAATTTATTTTGTTGGCTCCAACTCCAAAGTCCAATCTCAGCACAATAAAGAATAATGTTAGTACTCTGTTAAGGTCTGCTGGTTTTCGTCACAATGCGGCACATGCATGTAATCCAAAAAATAGTAAATTTAATTTGTCATATGCTTTTATAATATGACAAGATTCCCAAGTGTCTACGATTGAATAGTCAACAACAATTCACGAATCACGGTGACCTTTTAGGACCTCAGCTAGGTTGCAAAGACATGTACATACCCTGTATGTGGCTATCTGAGTGCTTGACGCGTTTAGTTTATGGCTTCACTGCACTCATACTAATAATTTGAACCAATATGATTTTCACGATTTTATTATAATTATTCTTTTATCGCTAGATGAGGTGCATTTAGAGACATAAGTGCACGTAAGGTCCAAACAATCACTCATAGTGACTTTGTCAATCTTTAAAAAAATACTAATAAGACAAGCTGACTAGTTTATTGTGAGAGAAAAAGACTTAGACAAGCAAACAGGACAAAGTAGGTAGTTCTCAATTCCTCATAAGTGTACTTAGGGTAGACGTGTGTGTTTAAGGTAAAATTTGTTGAAGGACATCCTTCAGGTAATGTTAGTTTTTGTTACAAGACACTTTTCAATTGCGCCAACAGGCTCCTAGGCACTATGTCTATTAGAACAATATTTTCATGGAGTGAAGGGGAGGGAGAAGAAGTTAAGTCACCATTATTCCCTTATTATAACCTTTAATTAATAGTTACTGAAAAATTTAAATTAATTGTTGACACTATAAATTATTTCAACTAAAAAATATGTCAAATAAGAACTTATAGATTTCACTGGGGCCTCTAATTTTAATGTAAAAATCTTCTTCATCCAACTTTATATAGGCAATTATGAAACTTTTAGGTAACTGAGTTGTGGTATCTACTTAGGGAGTGTATTTAAGGAAGACAGTATTAAATAATGTTTTAGCGTTTGTCTGCAAATATGAATATTGAAGAATTAGTGTGAAATAAAGGTCAGTATTAGGCCAGTCTCAATGGGGTTTCATGGGAAGTTTCATGCACATTAAATGAGCTGCCACATCAGCGGATGTGAAGTTTTTGCATGAAACGAGTAGGAGAGAGGAGGAAAGTTTCATCCCCACGACACGAGTAAGCGGCGTTTCCAACGTCTGGGAAACCGAACGAAACTCGCATTGAGACACTTCAATCGTTTCACGCTGGTCGCAGGAGAGCAAGCCGGGCGGCCAACGCGACCTCCGCCGCCACGAAGCGTGGCCCCGCCCCAAGCTCCGGCCGCATCGCGCGGGCAGGGCAGTCCGGAGAGGAAGCCGGGCGCCGGGGCGAGTATGAGACCCCCACCGCCGCCGCGTGGCTCCGCGCCGGGCGCCGAGGGCGCGCGTCGGCGCCGCCGCCGTGGTCGCGAAGCGCCGCTTGCTGCGGGGCGCTCCGCTGGGCGTCGGGGTGTGAGCCCTTGCTCCTGCGCGCGTCGGGCGCGTGTGCCGGCCGCCCCGAGCGCGGCTCAAAACCGCCGTTGAGGGCGCATGCGCCGGCTGCCGGGCAGCGAGCTCCACCGCCGTGGGCGCGTTCGTGGCGCGTGCACCGCCGCTAGGGCAGCGAAGCTCTGCCCGCCGTGGGCATCGGGGCGCGTGGCGCCGATTGCCGTGGTTGCGAGCTCCGCCCCCGCGGGTGTGGGCTCCGTCGGCACGCCGTGCGGGTGCGGTTCTGGGCGAGAAGAAAGGAAAGTGGGGAGACCGGTGGGACCCACACAAAAGGTGAAATTGTCCCATGAAACTATGCACTGAGAGTTGGTATCTATTTCATATGTTTGTTTCATGTCTTGGAGACCGGGAGATGAAATTTTGTATTGAGACTGACCTTTACTATGATATGAGCGTACTAGTATTTTTAAATAGTAGTGTCCACATATGTTAGTGTACAATAAATGTTGAGTACAATAAAAGTAGTGTCCTCTCCTCCTGCCCCTTCACTAGTGAGCTCCGGGCACGGTTGCTGAACAGAGCCGGTGTGCCGCACCTCTCACCAAACCAATCCTCCACGCTGATCAATTGGTGGTTGCAGACGCGCGAGGCTTTTCACAGTGACCTCCGCCGAGGATTCTACTCGGTGGTGCTCTCCCTGTCTTGGATCATCTGGAAGGAGCGCAACGCGCGTCTTCGACAAAGTCGAGCGAGCAACATCGCAAGTCCTACAGCTGCTTGCGAGCGAGATGGACGCCTGCATCGGGGCGGGGTACAGAGGGGTAGCCATGTTCTTCGCCGGAGCATAGATTACCAAGGAACCTGGTGTCGCGCAATTAGTTATTCAGTTAGTACAACTTATCTGCTCCGCTGTTAGAGCCGGCGATGGTTGTCGTGTGTGACCGGCAAGGCACCATGGCATCTCGCCATGACTGCCGAGCCTTGTAATGGAAACATCCGTTTCTCAGTGAAACACGTGCAGCGCATGTTTTTTTTAAAAAAAGAAATACCTGCATCCCCACGATTGACGTTTGTTCCTGATGCGTTGATCTCGGTCGATTTCTTTCTTGTTATTATCCTCCCCACGATTGACGCGTGGTTAGTTTTTCTGGAAGGACTGAACTGTACTTGGACTTCATCCTCAGATCCTCTCCCCACGATCTTCCTCTCCGGTAAGTATAAACCGTCGCCGGTCTCGCCGCCGCCATCTTCCACGTCCTCGGTGAGATCCGCGCCGCTGTCCAGAGGTAGGCGCCGCCTCCGGCCGTCGTCTTTTTTCGCGATCCGGTTTTGACTTTTAACCTCCGGCCGTCGTCTCATCGCTACATCTTTAAACCCTACTTATCGCAGTTCTTTAATACACATAGTATTTCTTTTTTCACATTTCCATGATCTGCGTAAGTAGGCACGACGATCGCCATGGCACGGCCGGCGATCGGCCGGGGCGAAACGGACGCCGTTCTCGAGCTTTGCCGCCGGAAAACCAAAACCGAGTACGACTGCGAGTACTTCTACCGCTACGATCTGGACGGCGAGGGCCGCCTGAAGCATCTCTTCTGGGCCGACACCGACTCCCTCATCGACGACATCAAGGGCTACGGCGACGTCGTCGTGTTCGACACCACGTGCCGGACGAACAGGCACGGCGTTCCGTTCGTCCCCTTCGTCGGGCTGAGCCACCACCGCACGCCCATCGTCCTCGGCTGCGGCGTCACCTCGGACCAGTCCCTCGACTCCCTGGTCTGGCTGCTGCGCGCCTTCAACCAGCGGAACCGCGGCGAGAACGGGCCTGCGTCCGTGATCACCGACGCCAGCGACGCGGTGGCCGGAGCTGTCAGGACGGTGCTCCCGGGGTCCACCAGCCACCGCTTCTGCTCGTGGCACGTGGAGCGGGGCATCGAGGAGCACCTCTCGTCGGCGGCGGCGCGGAACGAGTTCCGGGCCCTGATGTGCGACGACGCGTGCTCGCCGGCGGCGTTCGAGGACCGGTGGCACGGCTTCATGGCCAAGCACCGGACGGCGGCCAACCAGCGCTGGCTGGACGCCATGTACGGCAAGAGGGAGTTGTGGGCGGCCGCCTTCGTCCACGGCAAGTTCTTCCTCGGAATGGCGAGCGACCAGAGGACCGAGTGCCTCGCCACGGCGCTCCACACGGGGCTCCACGACGGCATGTCGCTGACCGACCTGTGGCGGCACGCCGACGCCTGCACGCACGCGCTGCGCGCGGACGTCGCCGCGCTCGACCGCCAGGCCGCCATGGCCCGGCTGCCGCTCACCACGGAGCACCGGGGACTGGAGGAGCGCGCCGCGCGCATGTTCACGCCGGCCAACTTCCGCCTCCTGCGCGAGGAGATCAGGATGCTGGGCGAATTCGACGTCGTCGTCGAGACATCGCATGGCCGCCACGCCGCGTCAGCCGGCGAGGCGCGCTACGCCGTGGGGTTCAAGCAGCGCCGGGGCGTGGTCTTCGACGTCGAGCGCTCCGGCGACGATGTCCTCAAAGTGCAGCTGCCGGAAGATGGAGCGCGACGGGCTCCCCTGCCGGCACATCTTCTGCGTGATGCGCCACACCTCCATGTGGAAGATACCGGACGGCTGCGTGCTGAGAAGGATGAAGAGGCGACTCGATGCCAAGAACGAGAGGCTCGACGAGATGAACGACCTGGGGCATCTGGTGTTTGACCTGGCGTCGGAGGACGCCCAAGAGTTCAAGGAGATCATGAAGTTCTTCCAAACCTATCTTCAAGATAGGGGTCGGTTCTGTCCCATTTTAGTGGATGATGATGATCATGATGATGGCGCGGACGCGGAGAGTACCACGCCGGTGGAGAAGAAGATCAAATTGATGGACGACTGAGGTGAGGAGCGGCACGACAGATTTCCATGCAGGCTGAGTGCATTACAACTTACAGGCATGCATCTAGCTTTATTATTGGTAACTGAATCATAGTTTTCTTTTTTCATGGTGAGGAACATGTGCTGTGGCACTTTCAGTGGCAGTGGCACTTCCATGGGTTTTTTGTTCTTGACTCTGCGCAAGAAACCTTCTTAATGCAATGCCTCTGAGAATCTTCTTTCTTCAGGGATCGAATTTTAACTTGTGTGTGTCGTCGGTGCAATGTAATGGCAAAGTAAATTTTGCATTCAATTCATGATTTTATTCGATTCCTCTTCCTCTTAACGATAATTCATAATTTTGGTTTGTTCAAACCTAATGATGGACATATGCAGTTGCTGTCCCGCATCAGAATAATACTAATAATATTTAATCTAAATCTCAAAGAGTACGCCTAGGGCATCAAAGAAAGTAAGTATAGATAGAGATTATTGTCATCTCAATCTCAATAAAGCAGGATCATATCCCATTTATTCTTTAGAAATAACATTAGCTTGTATCAGCCGAACTTGGGGTGACAAAAAAAAAACTCCCTCCTTTCTAATAAATTTTAAGCTGCTTTGACTTTTCTGGAAACAAGAGCTGAGAGAATGATCAAATGAAACCTGTTTTCACATCCAGATCAATTGAACCTCTATTATGTCTGTAGTTTTACTATGGAAAAGTTACCTAGCATTGACAATCAAGGAAAAATTCAAGTTTATAGAGACTCACGTATTCATCAGATGGCAAAGGACAAAATTAGTGACAGGTGAGTACCTTCTGATTGTTGGTTGTCGGACATATATTTAAGTAACATCACAGAATTAGAGTGATAGACACACCTAATCACTGAAGAAAGATGCAGCAGAAGTGAAAACAAAAGAACCAGGAGAAGGCTACGATGACTTGGTTTTTCTTCTTTTCGGTGTTTGGGAGCTCTCTATGTGTCGAGGCCGTTGACCAGAGTAGGTGTCCGAGTTGCAGTCGATGTCGATCTGGCAGGGGCGCTGAATTAGTGGATAGAGCAGTACCTATGGGATCTGAGTCTGAACATTATATCAAACACCAACGTATGGTGATTTATATAAACAATCAGATTAGGAACCTAATGAATTGATTCGATGGAAATTGAATTTGAAGGCAAGTGTGGGAACCATGTAGAGTAGATTGAGGAGCAGTTTCAGATGCATGAGTGTTGAGTAGTTCTTAAGATTGTGGAGGAGAAATTGAATGTTGCCGGTTCGCCTCCTTGGCAACGTGAAGATAATGTGCGTCTGCACTAATCATGGATGCGGCTGTTTATCTATGTGCACACACCTGCCTTCCTCATGCGGTTCTATGTGCACACACCTCCAGGCAGCAGCCCCCAACACTGCGACTTCCTCCCTCCAGCTTCTATCGTGCACACATCCCGGCAACACCTGCACCCAGCAGCCCCTGCCAATGAGATCCTCATTTCAGCTTCCGACCCCCAACCTCCACTCAACTCAACAGCCCCTGCCAATGCATTGCATTACAACTAGGCTATCTTCAACAGGAGACACATTAGGATACCCAATCTCAAAATAGATCTCTAACACAATACCTATAACCTCTAATAGAATATCTATACAAAAGACTCATTTAGCTTAGGTGTCAGGAGAGGCATAACCCAATTATGAGTATCCTTTCTCCTGAAGACTTATTTGCAGAAAAAGATGTCTTTTAATTCTTGTTATTGGAGAAGACTAGAAATAGGTATTGAACTCTTTTTCTGTAGCACTACTTAAAAGACGAATTGGTCTTATATTTTGGATAGTGGTTGTTGGAGACAATCTTACAATGCTTAAGTCATACATCTAGCCTGTTTGGCTGCACTTCTCGTAGCCCTATAGCTGTGTCTGTTTACTATAGCATAAATATATTTTTATATAAGCTAGCAACCAAACATTAGTATCTCTTTTTAACCTGGTGTAATCAACCGAACACAATCGTATGGCATACGCTCAGTCTGTCCTTGGGAGTACAGCTTGAGCAATGGCTTGCAGAGCATAGGCAAGTTCCGAGAGAACTGCCACGGGCGTTTTGACGCCCTCTTTCTATTGGTCTCCTGGCTGATTTGGAAGGAAAGGAACAACAGGGTCTTCGACAGATTCGCGACAATGCCTGCCTGGTTGTCGCCTCTGATACACAACGAAGGCAATCTCTGGGTGCAGGCCGGCTTCAGGAGATTAGCTCCACTACTAGCGTCGTGGTCGCACAACTTGCTTGTAATCAGCCTGTAGCTTTGGCAGTCAGTCTCCTTTTCTGCTTCTTTTCATTTCTTCCTTCCGGTTTCGTAAGCCATGACTTTACCCTCTTAATAAAATACGTACTCGTTGAGTGCGGTCGCGAAAAAAAAAAAGAAAGTCTGTCCTTGGGAGCCTGACTCTTAGATACGCCAGTTTCCACTCGTACGTGAACCAAACACCCCTGAAGTCTTGATCCTGACACCGACCTTCGCCTGAAACTTGCTACCGGGAATGAAGTTAAGCTGAGTAGGTGTCCCATCGGTGTCATCATCAAGAAAACAAATCACACCGTACGTGCAAGCTTCACGAGTTCGTACGTGGCCTTTCCTGGATATATTATTTTTCGTTTCCATCATCTGCGAATCCATGTCGTCGAAGTGCAAATCAACGTCATTGTTAATCGGTGGTGGCCTGTGCAAATCCACGTCACCATCACCTGCTCCGACCAAATCCAAGTCCCATTTGCCGCCCACAAGCTGAACGCTGTCGTCGTCGTCGTCGTCGTCGTCGTCTCCCGCGGTGGAAGCGAGCGAGCGAGCGCGCGCGCTCACCAGCAACACCACCCCAAACAGCAAAGGTGCGTTTCGTGTCATCCAGCCATGGATCCGCGGAGCGGCTTCTGCCCGAGCACGAGGACGTTCCGCAGCCTGCGCCCACCGATCCCGCTCCCACCGGAGGACGACGCCGACGCCGCGCCGGTGTCATTCCCGTCCTTCGCCTGGTCCCGCCTCCCGTCCCCGCTCCCCGCGCACCCGGCCTTCGTCGACGCGTCCACCGGCGCCGCGCTCTCCTTCCCGGCGCTCCTCGCCCGCGTCCGCTCCCTCGCCGCCGCCCTGCGCGGCGCGGTGGGCGTCGCCAGGGGAGACGTCGCGCTCGTGCTCGCGCCGCCCAGCCTCGACGTCCCCGTGGTGTACCTCGCGGTGCTGTCCCTCGGCGCCGTCGTCTCGCCGCTCAGCCCCGTGTCCACGCCCGCCGACGTCGCCCGCGCGTTCGCCCTGTGCGACCCGGCCGTCGTCTTCTCCACCGGGGCGACCGTCGGCAGAGTCCCCGCCGCGTCAGGGAACAACAACAAGAAGAAGGTGTCCGTCGTTCTACTGGACTCGCCGCGGTTCCAGTCATTCCTCCACGGCCACGACGAACCGGGGGCCGAACCGGTCGCGGTGCGTCTCTCCGACGTGGCGGCGATCGGCTACTCGTCGGGCACGACGGGGCGAACGAAGGCGGTGGCGCAGTCGCACCGGCGCCTCATCGCGTCGGCGCTGCAGCACCGCCCGGCGCCGACGCCCGCCGGAGGCCCCGCGGTCACGCTCCTCGGCGTGCCCGCGTTCCACTCGTACGGCTTCCACATGCTCATGCGCGGGGTGGCGATGGCCGAGACCACGGTCGTGGTCACCGCGGCCCGCGGCGGCGCGGCCGCCGTGCTGGACGCGGCGGCGAGGTGCAGGGCCACGCAGATGTTCGTCGCGCCGCCTGTCGTGGCGGCCATGGCGCGGGGAGGCATCGGACCGGAGGGGTTCCCGGATCTTGCTCGGATCGTCTGCGGCGGCGCGCCGCTGAGCACCGCCGCGGCGTCGGCGTTCCACGAAAGGTTTCCCGACATCGAGCTGTTTTTGGTACGTAAAAGTACTCATCATCTCTGCCAACGCCATTAGTTTGTGCCTAATAATTATAAATTAGAGGTTTGTGTCAGAAATCTCGTAGCCGGCCTTTTTTACTTCCAAGCTAGGTTATTTGTCGCCAGTGAGCACGTTATACACGTGTCCACAGTGAATCTCCTGTGTGTCACAGTTTCACTTTTTTATTTTTTTTATTCTCTTGCAAAATATAGCCATAATACAATATATTACTCATGTAAATCTTTGATGGGTTTACAAACTACATACAGGCACTAGGCTCAACTGAGGGTGGCGTCATATCAAACATGGTCTGTCGTGAGGAATGTCGTCGTATAAGATCAACAGGTCGGCTATGTAGCGGTGTTGAAGCCAAAATTGTTGACATTGCTAGTGGCGAACTCTTATCAACCAATGAGCAAGGCGAATTATGTATCCGAGGCCCAAGTGTCATGCTAGGTACTACTATATCACAAATATCATTCATAAAAACATAAAAATAAAAATTTTGGTGTTGTATTTATGTCATGCATGACAGTCTACCAACCCATGCTCCTACATGGGTTTGAATCCTATCATAGTAGATAAGTATGATGTTCATGTTTAGTACCCATGTTTTGTACCTACAATAGTAAATCAAAATTACTTATCTATTCGTGTGCATGCTCTTGATATATGTCATTGAAGTTAGTTTCTTATATACTATAGCAAAATATAAGTGAGTAATTTAGAAATACAAACACCTACCTGCTTTATTTAAACTTTTCTTTTCATAATAACAGACACTAGTGATGTAGATGTACATCTTTTGGGAGTATGTTAGTTTAATATTAATAATAATGGTAGTTTAGGGAATTTAGATGTTCATTTAAAGGGTTACTTAGATTATATATCTTAATAGTGGTAGAGTAATTTAGATTTTAGATGAAATGTAGCCATTACTTTATATTATGTTTTATAATGGCAAAGTTAGATAATTTAGATCCAGATTTAGGAGCTTACATTGTGTTCTTTGTCATAATTGTGTGGAGGTGGACAATTTTAAAAAAATAAAATAGATCTAGAGGATAATTTTTAAGAAAACAGAATAGATCCAATAGCTATTCTATCAATGGTGACTAAAGTCTACTGAACTGATAGGTAGATTTTTCTTATTTTTGTGAGCATGTCTCAGATTTATCTTTGTTCTAACATGTCTCATAAGTATAATTTTTTTTTTGAACTGTCAACGGGGGGAGAGCATCCCACCTGAATAGTATTGATTTATCATCAACAGCCTCGTTTTTAGGGAACGAGGCAAAAACCCTGTCGTCCAGTTAATTTTGGAAAACCGGACTAAAACCAATACAACATCCCCAGTACAAGGGCTAGATTGTGGCATATCCGAGAAAAAAAAAGAACAACACCACGCCCCAACATAAGGGCAAACCATGGCACAACGAAAAAGACCCCAAACAAAGAAGAAAAAGACACCAAGGTACATGAACTCTTCAACGATGCCTCCAGAAAGGTTAATGACATCGCAACGTAATCATCGTCCGCCAAGCAGCACGAGGCTTGGCAAGGCTTTCGCCCGAGCCATGTGCCGAGGGGCTGAGCGGGCCAAACTAGGAGACGACGGCAAGAGGTTCTTCAGTGACGCCTTCAAGAAGGAGATCATCGTCACTGGCCCAGACAAGTCTGAGCTTAAGCTTTCGCCTAGGACCTATGCCAATTCTCCCGTTGACCCACCCGAGTGAGGCGTGCAGGAGGGTTGCCGGCCGCCGCCACACCGCATGGAGCCGTTCCGGACTCGCCCACAATGGTGGGAGGCGCGCACCAGCAATCTTGCCAGGACGTAAGGGGTGGGAGGTTTGCCGACTGCCGCTACACCGCACGGAGCCGTTTTGGACTCGCCTGCGATGGTGAGAGGCATATATCGGCAAGCGTCGGCGCTGGGGTTGCCACCAGCTGCCACACCACGCGGGGCCGATCCCGGACTTCGCCCGCGGCGGTAGGAGGCGCGCACCGTCATCGCCAGCCCCGCCACACCTCGCGGAGCCGCTCACGGACTTCGCCCGCGACGGTGGGAGGAGCGCACCGGGAGCGCCGGCCGCCGCCACACCTCGCGGGAGCCGCTCACGGACTCGCCCGCGACGGTGGGAGGCGGGCACCGGCAGCGCCGGCCGCCGCCACACCTCGCGGAGCCGTTGACGGACTCATCCGCGACGGTGGGGAGGCGCGCACCGGTAGCGCCGGCCGCCGCCACACCTCGCGGAGCCGTTCACGAACTCGCCCGCGACGGTGGGAGGCGCGCACCAGCAAGCGTTGCGACACTGGCCGGCCACGGTCAAGCCATCTAGAGTCCCAGCCAGCTGCACATGACCATGGCATCCAGCAGCGGCAGCTCGTCTGTCGCACGAAGAAGACGTATAGCTCGGACTCACAGAGCGCTGTCGCCATCGGCGTCGCCGGCGGCAGATCCGGGCCCAGGCCGTTGGGACACGGTGCTCCGCATTTGGGGGGGGAGGGGTGCGGGGCTCTGGCCACCGCCACACGGGGACGGTGGATCCAGGCTCGAGAACCTCACAACGACGACGTCGCCCGCAGCCAGCCTGGGAGGAAGGAGGGGCGCTGGCCACCGCCACCCGGGGACGGCGGGCCAAGCCCGAGGAGCCCACGTCGAAGACACCACTTGCAACGGACATGGGGGATGATGGCGGAGCAGCGAGGATGGTTACCGTGCTGGCCACCGGGACGCCGCAGGACAGGAGGGGCGGGCACCGCGGCGGCAGTGGCCGGGGCCGGCTCCCCCCGGCGCAGCGGCCTCGAGCTGTGAGAGAGCGAGCAGAGCGTCGATCCGTGATGGAGGAGACCGGATCTGGCCATCTCCCACGTGGATCCGCTGCTTGCCTACGCAGCCGCGCCATCACCGGCCATGGCAGCCCGCAGGCCGCAGCCATGGACGAACGGGGAGGAAAGAGCTGGGGAAGATGGTGTAGGGCCCTGCCGCCGCCTTCATAGCCTCCGCACGGGCACCCGCCGGCGAGCTCCGGCAGCGGCAGGGGTGGGGATGGGAGGAAGGGAGCCGGCGGCGGTGTGCTTGGGGGCCGCCGCTCGAGTCGCCCACGGACGGGACGACGCGGGAGCCGTCTCATAAGTATAAATGTGAAGGTTTCATTGGAAGTCTCCAATTAATAATAGTAAGGTACTAAAATAATCATGTTCATACATTTCTTTACTTATTCTGAATACTATTAATGTTTGTTTGATCATCACATAACATTATTTAGTAGTTAAAAGAGAAAATATCATTTAGTTTTAGATATAACTTTTTTGATACAATATCATATCCACTCAATGGGCCAATATAACGTAGTACACATAAACAAAAATCACAAAGGAAAATTTCAATAGAAAAAAATAGTAGCATAGGAGAAAACTATTGTTGTTAGATTATTTGGCAATTAATGCACATCATAACAAACAATAACAATCATTAAGGTACTTAAATAATATAGTAGTAAATAAAATCAATCAAGAATTTTTTGTTACGAGTCTCAAAGTAATGATTGGTTGCCATCTTTTGCTCCATGACAATGTTAATTTTCCACCAATCATAGGATATGTTGGTGATAATGAAACAAACAATCGTGCATTTGACTCTGATGGCTGGCTTAAAACTGGTGACCTATGCTATTTTGATGAAGATGGTTTCCTTTACGTTGTTGATAGACTAAAGGATATAATTAAGTACAAGGCATATCAGGTATTTGACTTGTTTCTCTTCTAGAAACTTATTACTTTCACTGCTCTATTTACTTCATGCCTTAACATGGAATCCTTTTATTTGACACATATAGGTTGCACCGGCAGAGTTGGAGGATGTGCTGCATTTGATCCCTGGGATTTTGGATGCTGCAGTTATCTCGTATGTTTTCTTGAAAATAAAAAAGAAAAATATCTACATATTGTTTATTCCAATGAAACATTGTTTCAACAATGTCTAATTGAATTGCATTGCGTTGAATAGTATCCTGATAAGCATATAAAATTTTAGTATTTTATTAAAAAGTAAACTACTAACACTAATGATTATGTTGGAAATAAGAAATATCAAATTAGAAAAATAATACATATATCTAAATAAAATAAATATGAGTATGAGTTAGAACAAGCCTATATTGTTATGATTGGAGGAAGTATACACATTGAATGAGAGTCAGAACAAACCTATATTGTTATGATTGGAGGAAGTATACACATAGAACGAATTTCAAATGTTTGCTGTCCAAGAATCACAATTTGTTTCTTACCCAGAGTCTCATGTTTATGAGATATTGAGATTCAAGTCTATTCCATATTTTTTTCATAGATACCCAGATGAAGAAGTAGGACAATTACCAATGGCATTTGTTGTAAGGAAAAATGGGAGCAATAATCTTACAGAAGACCAAATAATGGAATTCGTTGCCAAACAGGTACACACTACACCGGTGACCTAGCTACCAACGTTCTACTTAATTTCTTGATTCACTTTGCGTTGCACTAATTTTCAGCGCTTACATACAGTTTTTATATATGTACATATATGCTAATTAAATTAACTTTCATTAGGTTGCTCCTTACAAGAAGATACGTAAAGTTTGTTTTGTTGATTCAATACCACGGTTGCCATCAGGAAAGTTATTAAGGCGTGAGCTGCATAAATACATGACGCTTAACAGCCGGTTGTAAAACATCATCCACCTATGGAATCTGCACGAGATGTATTGGAGGAAAAGGCCATATATATGATACAATATCGAAATGGATCTTTCCATCCCAAACAAATCATTGTCATCTGTAGTAGGGTTCGAGAACTCCTTCAGAGATGTGGGGGTGAAGTCAATAAATATGCTCTGGATCGGTTTCAATCTCAACAGTGCCTCACGCCCTTGTAGATGGCTGGGATGGGATGCCTATATAGTACAAGGCTACAAGGATATATGCACCTTTCATTGACCATTTTGTTGTCTACCCTCTGGGCTAGGTTTTAAACATTGTTTCATAGGACTTCTCTTCTACGGCTCGTTGTGGCTCCACTAATAAAATGGCTCATGTTCCTTGTTTTTTTTACTTATAAATAGCTCCTCCTACTAGTCTGTTGGTAGGACTCATCCATAGGAGTAGGAACCAGAACCGAAGAGTAGCCTTACCAAACGGTATTCAGCTATCCTTCGCAGGGTTTTACTTACCGTTCCGGAGAAGGAAACCGCCGGCCACCGGTAACGGCTAACCGGCCGGTATAAATCGGTTACCGATTTATACCGGCCGAATTCAAATTTTAAATTTGAATTTTGGAGGTGGCACAGGTCAAACGGTTAGGGCCGGTAAACCGGTCGGTTAGGGGCGGTTACCGACCGGTTTAAATGGTAACCGCTCCTAACCGGCCTGGTGTCTTATTTTTTTTTTTTGGCTAGAAAAAATTATTTTTTTCGGCATGACCTTTGCAGAAATTCATGTCCAAGAGCACACAAAGCCATAATAAATATTGTGACACAAATACGTAGTGCATAAATATATAGTCGATACCCACCAGCGGCTAACAAAGTCACACCAACGAAACAACAAATAGTCCGATACAAATACATGGTCTCATGCACATATCAACGCTGCGATACGAATGGAAAGACCCCCATTCTGCACCCTTCCTCATACTCGGCGGTGGACATAAGATTGATACCTCGCACTCGAAGGAGGTCCGCCTTGAATTGTTGCCAAGTTTGGCCCGTCCATGCCGCCGTTGTCTCCCATTCTTGAACTAACATAGTGTAAAAATGAGGGTCATCCTATTCATAGACCCATCTAGTCGGAAGCTGCATGCTTATGTCAGGAATAGGGTAGTTGTAAGTATCCTGTGAGGTACCATTGTAGGAGGAAGAAGAGTACTGTGGAGTCTCGTAGTCCGTCGGTGCATAGGCTCTCCTTTGCGAAGACGGCTCTCCATGGTCTTCATCCTGAGTAGCATGTGTGAACTGCGTCTCGCCTGCAATGAACCATAATTAGAACTCACATAAAACAAACAAATATGCGTAAGTAGGTGCAATTGATACCTGTGAAGTGAAGACCACCACCACCACCACCACCACTACCACCACCACCACTACCACCTCCGCCACAGTACCATACCCACCACCATCACCACCATACCCACCACCGTCACCGTCATCATCATCGTCAGCAGAGCTGCTATCTTCAGACTCCTGATACGGTGGACTACGCTGACCCTCATCGTCCGTCTCTGCGTCGCTGCTCACTACTTCTTGTACTTTTTTCTCTTTTTTTCCTTTCTTGGGGTTAGTTTGCTTTGGTCCGGTCTGGAACTTCCTCTTTCCTAGGTGGGTGTCACCCACATATTTACGTGCCCAATCACTGATGGAATCATCCCCCGTAGCCGTGCGTAGATCTCCGGGGTCTATTTGGTCTCTGCTAACACAAACAAAAAATGCAATGAATAAATTGTGGTACATAAGTGGCTAACTCAAACATGAACAAAAAAAATACCTGACAATATGGGAAGGCAAAGGGACATCAACATCATCATCATCCTCATCCAAGACTGGATCCGCGTTCGATCTCCCATACTCCATCCATTCCCGAACCGGATTATGCCGATCATAGAATGAAAATTGCGCAAACTGGTCAATAAAATCACCTTCATCATGCGATGCCGGGCCGGTGACCTCCGCAAGACGTAGCCGAAGGTTGTAGTTGACATACACAAGCTTGTTTAGTTTCTTGTGCGACAACCGATTGCGAACCTTCGTATGGAGCAAGGCAAAAGTGCTCCAGTTTCGCTCGCATCCACTGGAGGAGACACACTGTGCAACAAGCCGCAAAGCAAGACGCTGCAACGACGGCGTGCTTCTACCGAATAGCATCCACCAGGCCGCTGCAAGTGAAACCCATTATGTTAGGTACATATACAAAAAGAGAAAAAAAAAAAAGCGTCTAAGAAGAAATTCTTACATGGGGTTGTCTTTGGGTGCATCGCCATTCTCGATTGCCGTGTCGCTCCCAAACTCACCAAGCTTCGTCGAAATATCTCGGCCTCCCCGCAATGCCTCGCACCGCTATTTCAATATCCACCATGCGCCAAGAAATGCATCCTTCAATCCTTGAAACATTTACTGGAGTGGGATCCGGTTTGTATGCAAGCTTCGGATTTAGGACAGCGGTACAACATTTGGAAAACAACATACGTTAAATATTGAATATAAACGGCTTGGTAAAAACATAAGTCATGATCATACCCCGCACCAACATAGGTGCCTATGTAGACATCAGAAATCCCAGGCCCGAGAATCTTTTGTACTCCATCCATGTTGCCACATTATTGCCGAAGAAATCCTGCATCTCCTGTTTGACCATCTGGAAGTTGTACACCACATCACACATGTTCGGCCACTTATCTTGATCAGCAAAGCGAAGGAACTTGTACAGTAGCTGGACTGTGTCGATGATATATTTCAACCCTCCCCACCACTGTATACTTGACAACCTTGCATGAGCATAACGACCTTCTTCAGTCCCTGCCCACTTGCTCTGTAAAAACTCAGGAGATCCCATCCACTGCATGAATTTTTCATGTTTCCGGTAAAAGCTCTCGAGGAACATGTAGTTGGTCCCAAATCTAGTGGCATTCCACTTGACCAACTCACCACCAATAGCTTTCTTCATCATTTCATTCAACGAACCATGGTTGTGCAACCAAGTTGAAATGCGCTTGCAAACCTTGATCATACCGTCATGTTCCAACCTCTCACCAATGTCCTTCAACATCAAGTTGATGGTGTGTGCAAGACAAGGTGTCCAAGCAATGTGCTCATGCTCCCATAATAAGATGTTTGCATGCTTTCTTGTAGTTTGAACCGTTGTCGGTGACCACATGAACGACATGCTCCGATCCAATCTCGTTGACCACCTTACGAATCTCCTAAAAATAATAGGCACATTTATTAGTAACGTCGAAAAGAATGTAGAAGTGTAAAAAATTAATAGACACATGTGGAAAAAAAAGGCGCATGTGGAAAAAAATTACCGAGTGGAGGTATGTAGCCGATTGACTCCTTCCAGTCGCATCAATAGACTTGTGAAACCAGGTCACCCCATTGCAATATATCAGAAAGTTGATCACACTCATTCTAGTCGGGACAGTCCAAGAATCACACATCAACGTGACGCCAAAAGTGGGCCAATCCTTCTGAAACTTTGCGAACCTAGCCTTCAAGTCTTGCTCGTTCATATCAAGGTACTTGCCATCAATTTCCCTTCCAGTGGGTGACGTGATCCCTTCACCTGCAGCAATAACCAAATCATTAGATTAAAGAAACAAAGGTAATGCAACAAGTTCTCCAAGTATAGCTACTTACCCCACTTCTGTGTCTCTCTGACCGCACTTATAAAGTACGGACTATCGGCCTGTCGTCCAGGGATTCCTGCAATATGGAACCACTTTACCTAACCTGTACCAATAGCTTCCCTCGCATTCCTACCCCTCTGCGTCCATTTGCCCGTATCAATCCTTTGTTGCACCATTCCTCTCCTCCCACCGGCTGCCAAATTATAGTCCTCCACCACTACAGGAGTCTCCCTCCGTGAACCTGTTCTACCAAACAACCTTGCCAAAGGATTCCCCCTCTGCGAACCACCACCCTGCGAACTACCCCCTCCTCGCTCGTAAGTACCCCCTCTCGCTTCCACCCCCCTGTCGGTACTCATGTTCTTGTTTGGACTGGCGGAGTGCTTCCTCCAACTGAGCTTCATATTCATCTTGATCGAGTGGAGTGTTTCCCTCCGCTGCAGCCGCCTCTTGTGACAACTTCTTTCGAGCCCGGTCAGAAGATGCCTTCTTAGTCCTGTCAAGATCCCGCTGAAAATACTCCCGGACCTCTGGTGTTCGCCCAGCCAAATGTTGTTTCAATCTCGTGCAACCACCACCTGATTTCTGAATATTACAATAGTTGCATCGCCATCCAGGAGCAAGATTCTCGCCATGTTCCCATACAATGTCTTTCTGTCTTCCTGCCATTGTGCACCTGCGAACGAACATGAAAAAACACAACGGAACCAATCACATAAATAAAATTTACACAATTTCACACCTAAATAAAATGTACGTAAACAATATGCCTAAATCATTTAGAAAATAATACCTACACATCCTACCTCTAATCCTAAATCCTAAAGCAAAATAAAGTACACATCCTACCTCTAATCTTAAATCCTAAATCAAATCTAACCTAAATCCTAAACTAAATCTTTCCTAAAACCTATCTAAAACCTAAATAAAATGATACCTACATTCTAAAACCTACCTAAAGCCATTAACTACCTAAATCATACCTAAAACCTACTCTAAATACAAAAGAAAAAAAAAAGGACCTTACTTCGGTCGGCGGATAGCCGCCAAACCGACCAAACTAACCGAGCTCCCCCGCCGGGCTAGCCGCGCCCCCCCGGTCTCCACCAGATCCGGGGCGGGCGATTAGCCGCCCAAGCCGCTCGATAAACCCGGGCTCGGGGCTTGGCCGGTCGGGGGGCGGCGGCCGGTTTCGCCTGCAGCCAGCGGCGCGGACCGGCCAAGCCGACGGGCGGATGCGGCTTCGGGGAGGGGTTCGCCCCCCCCCCCCCCCCCCCCGGTAGGCAATAAGTGCCCGTTGGGGCCGGTTGGGCCTCACGGGCCTTAATGGGCCGCGGCCTTTTTTCAAATTTCCAAACATCAAAACAAATACTAAACGAACTCAAATTTGAAAAATTTTGACACCATTGGATTCTATAAATCATGAACTATTTTTAGAATTTTTTCTAGAATTTTTTTTCAAATTCAAATTTCAAATTTGAAAAACCCTAGCGGTTTTCTACCGCTGGCAAACCGAACCGTCCGGCCGGTTTTGGTCGGTAACCGCCAAAACCGGCCGGTTTACCAACGGTTTTTAAAACCTTGATCCTTCGTGCTCGGGGGGTCCAGCTCAAATAGTTGTTGCCTCGGGGAGAGGATTGTCTTGTAATAATCTTTGCTTGTTGTCCTTTGTTCCTGAACACTTCTTGGCTACAGCTTCGCTTGCTCGGGGCTCCGAATCATGAAGCCATCAGAATGAGAAAGATATATTGTTTCACGAGTGAAATTACACTGCTAAAAAAGAGCATCACCGTTGGGTTCTTCGTGCTTTGGTAGTGAAAGTGAACGATGATACTCATCTTGATCACTGCTACTCCCTCCATTCCAAATTAAATCTCAAAGCATCTCAACTTTGTGGAGAAAACAAATACATGATAGACCATTAGTTCTATCCTTGAAGACAAGGACAAAGGTGATATGGAGCTTTTATACTCGGAGTAGCTGCGCACGGGCCAATTTGTTTGCCTAATCCAACGACGCAAACTCTAAGTCAAAATCTTCCTAGGCCTTGTTTATATTCCAATTTTTTTCACTCTTTCTCCATCACATCAAGTTTCTACCCGCATGCATGGAGCATTAAATGTAAGTAAAAAAAATTAACTAATTATACAGTTTAATTGTAAATCACGAGATGAATCTTTTGAGCCTAGTTGGTCTACGATTAGACAATATTTGCACATACAAACGAAACATGCTACAGTTGTAAAGTTGAAATTTTTTCACTTTTTGCGCAATCTAAATTCCAGTTTCCATGCCTGTCAGTGCCATATATGAAAAACGTACACTGTCGTAATTCATATTCTGTCCTTACTGCCTGCGGCGCGCGAGAAGTGATTTTACTTCAAATACAGGGACTGCCTTGCAGTCTGCATGGCGGTGGCATGCATGTGGATCCCGAGACCGAGAACGTACATCGATATCCCCACGGCCACCACCGACCGGTCATCATCACCTCCACTCATGGCCCTCCTGCAGCTGCCGCGTCGTTCCCTGCTTCTGTTGGCCCCTCGCGGTGCACGCCGCCGCGGCCTCCGCCTCCGCGTCGCTGCAGCTCCACTTCTACGCGCGCTCCTGCCCCCGCGCCGAGGCCATCATCCGCCGCGCCGTCCGCCGCCGCGCCGCGCTCGACCGCTCCGTGCTCCCCGCGCTCATCCGCCTCCATTTCCACGACTGCTTCGTCAGGGTACATACGTCTGTCGTTGCACTGCTAGCTGCACGTCTCCATTCATTATTCTCGTCGTCGCCTCGATCTGATTCTGATGATGGCCTTGTGTACCTGCAGGGATGCGACGGCTCCGTGCTCATCGACAGCACGCCGGGCCACCCGCCGGCGGAGAAGGACGCGCCACCGAACCAGACGCTGCGGATGCTGGACGTGATCGACGACGCCAAGGCGGCGGTCGAGGCGTCCTGCCCGGGCGTCGTGTCGTGCGCCGACATCGTCGCGCTGGCGGCGCGCGACGCGGCGGCGATGGCGGGGAAGGTGCGGTACGAGCTGCCGACGGGGCGGAGGGACGGCACCGTCTCCGCCGCCGCCGAGGTGGGCCTGCCCAGCCCTTCCGCGTCGTTCGCCGACGCGCTGGCGGCGTTCCGCTCCATCGGCCTCGGCGCGCTCGACCTCGTCACGCTGCTCGGCTCCCACACCATGGGGTTCTGCCACTGCGGGCTCATCGCGGGCAGGCTCTACGGCTACAATAACCGCACCCGCGACGCCGCCGACCCGGCCATGGACCCCGGCCTGCTGGCCGAGCTCCGGCGCCGGTGCCCGCCGCACACGGTCACGACGACGCCGCGGAACGGCGACGCCGTCGTGCCCATGAACTTCGCCGCGCCGCTCGGCCCGTTCGGCCTCGACAACGCCTTCTACCCCAGCGTGCTCGCCGGGAGAGCCGTCCTGCAGGTCGACCAGGAGCTCGCGACCTCGGCCGTCGCCCGCAGGATCGCGGCCATGTTCGCCACGCGGCCCGGGAACTTCCGGAGGCAGTTCGCGAGGTCCATGGTGAAGCTCGGCGGCGTCAACGTGTTGACGGGGAGGCAAGGGGAGGTCAGGCTCAACTGCCGAAGGTTTAACAGCTGATGGCCTTGTCCTTGTGGAGTCACAAATGCAATGCATGGCCGACCCTCAGAAATTCGGTGTCACTGCAAGAGTAGATAGTATAGCCAAATGTTTCTCGTTGTTTTTTATTCATACATAGCCATACGTATAGTACAAATACAAATGCTACAGTCCTGATCAGCAGAGTCACTACCGGAATCGCTCTTTGCCGAGTGTCAATTGCTTTGCCGAGTGTGTTTTTTTCGGGGCACTCTCTAAATAAAAAAATTATAGATCTCGAAAAGTTATAAAACTTTATAGTTGACAAGTTTTTTATTTGAATTCGTTTAGAGTCTCAAACAAGCAATTTTCACTCGATTTTGCATAATATTTAGGGAACCCAAATGAAGTGTAGACACAAGTGATCTTGTGTAGTGTAGTGGTAGGGGGGAGGTTTCGCGGGGAGAGGTCATGAGTTCGAATCCCGCTTCGACACGAAGTCTCGAAAAATACCACAAAAAAATCCTGCTAGATAGAAAAGAATGGGTGTTAGTCGGTGAGGCCCTCCCCGATTAAAAAAATTTTTTTGCTATTATTTTTTTTCGGGTTTTTTTTTATTTTGATCTTTGCAGTGTGTGTCGGGCACTTCGGCAAAGGCTTTGCCGAGTGCCCGAAAAAACACGAGTGGCCTTTGCGGAGTGCAACACTCGGCAAAGCCTTTGCCGAGTGTAATATGGACTTTGCCGAGTGCATGGGGCACTCGGCAAAAGAAACGAAATCCGGTATTGAGTGTTCCTCTGCTTATGATGAACAATAAACTGCAGAGTTAAACCGTGAATAATAATAATATTTGCTTTAACTTTTCAATGTAATTTTTGCATTGAAAATTATTTTTGACACATTAATGAATGTCAGAATGATAAAGCAAGATAATTCTAAACTGATCCAAATCATCGCATGGGTAATGGGCTTACTGGGCCACGTCTTGATCGAAGGACCAGAGCCCTTTAAGCCCAATGTCTATTTCTGTTTCGTTTTTGCTTTCTTTTCTTTTACATTTCCCAAGACATATACAAGGAAATTTGCACCAACACACAGATGGAATATGGAATCAATTCTTTCCATACTCCCTCCGTCCCCAAAAAAGAATGACGTTCTCGCTTCCCGAGAAATGATTGCCGGCAATTTTTTATAAATACTAAATATCATCGATTGGTATCATAATTAGTATTATCGGAAGATCTTTAGATCTAGTTTTTTAACAAATTTATTTGGAGATATAAATATTATATTTATTTTCTACAAATCGAGTTAAACTTGTGTCACGAACACTTAAAAACGTCATCTATTTTGGGACGGAGGGAGTATCTGCTAACAGATGGAGAGCTAGGGATTTAGGCTCATAATGGCTTCTTCTACCCAATAACAAGGATAAATAAACATGTGAGAACCACGTAATAAGGATAAATACAAAGTGAGAACCAATAGCTTGGATGGTTAAGGGGTCATCACCCATATCAACTTAGGATCAAATCCTATGTTTGACACACCTATAACGTACTGTAGACAATGTCTGCATCGACAATGGGGCACCTGCAGCGATAGTATAGTAATTGTCCTATGCTTCTGCCCCCCACCTCCTAAAAAAAACTGGTTCAAAACCACCCTACCTCCATCTGGTGGTCAACACGCCACTTAAATAGTCCGACAATCCACGCTGGACTGTTTTGGACCTACACTGAAGAGTTTAATAAACAAGTTTAGTGTGTCCTTAGGAGGTAGTTATCATAGCCTAATCCGGGCAAGTTTTCAGACCTGCCGTGTATTTTAATCTCTTTATTGGCGGAATAGGACTAAGGGTTTGTTTGGATCCAATAAACTAACAACTAGTTCAACTAGTTAGGTTTTGTGGACTAGTGAACTATTACTAGTTGAGCCTTGGATTAGTCATTAGTTCACCTACTACTTCACTTGTTTGGATCCTTATGGACTAATTGTTAGTCAACTAGTTACTAGTTCATGAGATCCAAATAGAGTCTAAAAATCAGGGAAAAAAAAAAATAGTAATATGTTAAGTACAAAGGGGCAATGAGTTCATCCGAAAATAATTATATACAAGTTTTTTCTCCAATATGTACTTCCTCCGTCTCTAAAAGAATATCGCCGCGTTTCCGAGAAACAAATGTCGACAATTTTAATAAATAATAAATATTATCAATTAGTATCATAACTAATATCATCAGAAAGATATTTTGATCTAGTTTTTTAACAAAAATATTTGAAGATATAAATATTGTACGTATTTTCTACAAATCAAGTCAAACTTGTAGCACGCATCCCACATCGATATTCTTTTAGGGACGGAGGGAGTATACATGTAGCAGCACTCAGAGTAATGTGTTCCGGCCATGTATGAATATTGTCCCCTTTCTTGAAGGTTTTCTTTTCCAAGTAATAAGACATCGTCTAGTTTTCAAAGAAGTCAGGGGCACATCTAGTTAACACTTTGTTTGGCAGCTTCAGCAATAGCTTCATGACCTGTTGTGAGTTTTTTTATCAATAGATCTTTTGACAACTTCACTCATAAATCTCCTTAAATCATGCGCTAACATGAAAACAACTGTCGACTGTGTGGGAGCATGTTTTAAGGAAATCAACATACAGTCATACAGAGCTGTTATTTTGCAACCAATTCACCAAAACAGCTTACTAGTAGCTGACATAAAAAAAAACTAATTCAATGATGAGGTTGAGCTGTGCCAAATAGGGCCTAACAATAGTTCATACCAATTTCAAAGAAGTTATTAGTGCTGTAAATTGTAATTGACTCAGCGAACAGTTACTTCTAGAAATAGGGCAGTTTTCTTTTTTTTTTCTGCACAACAAAGAGTAGTGCTGCAAACAACTGCAAGTATAAACAGACTTCATTATGAGCAATTTGTACACACACACTAGTTTAGAGTCAGTAAACTTTAGACCTTTGAAGCCTACTAGTATACAGCAAACACCTTTTCTAAAGAGAGTACAGCAGTATAAATTATATCAACTCAAAAAAAAAAAGACCACTGTTGCTTGTGCAAAAACAAAAGCTACCATGGTCGCTTGTTTGCCAACTGACGGAAAGCTGGAAAAAAGTGAAAAAGAAAAGGAGCCTTTTAAACAGCAAAAACAACCGCGCGTGAATGCATGCTGCCCAGCCTTTCTTACGGGAGCGGAGAGCTTATCCACTCCACCAATCACTCGGCATTGTCTGAAAAGAAGGGCGCACTTTAACGAGTGGATCCTGGCCCTGTTCCTCATATCCTGCTGCACTACACTCATAAGTCAGCCAGCGTATTCCACTCCCTGTTTGCTCCAACTTTTTAGGGTTTCTTCTACTACAGTTGTTGTTCATGGAAGAGATATAGTAGTATATATATAGTACACTTTTGTCTTCGCTTGTTTCCAAATCCTCTATATAAACTTAGCTATTTCTGAGTCAAAACAGTCCAGATCCAGACCTTATTAACTGCTTCCGGTTTTCTAGGGTGTCCACTTCCACGCAGAACGCACCCATCGTCATCGCCGGCCTGAAACCGCTAACAACCAAGAAGCAACAGAACAACGATGAACAAAGTCTTACTATGCTCTGTGTTAATTGATTTCTTCACTATGCATGCATGAACCCACGTAAACTAGTCCACTGTAAGCACGTCAACGGTGGATTATTAATTCCCTAGCCAAGTCACAACTTGCCATCGCTTATTTAATTTTCAGGCATGCTCCCCATACATATCTAGTTATGTTTCCCCGTGTCTGGAAGATTTAAGCGCTATAAATTGTTAAACTTTATATGCATTGTTCATGCATAATTTGATCATGCATCCTGTTTTGGAATCATATATATTAATATTTTTCTATACAAATTTGATCAACATCAAGATGTTTTTGACTCAGACTACGCTCAAATTATATTACTTTTTCTTAGCCAGTGGGGGAGTGTATTAGAAATTATATACAGTTTCCCTTCTGCTCCTAGACTGGTGGTGTTTTTTTTTTTAAAAAAAAAAATCTGCCTCGGACATTTCAGGATGGGAGGTGCGATTTGGGAACGTGGGATGCGATTTTAGTGGACGCTGAGATTTATTGACTTTCAATATGAAGGATAGATTCATGTACATGGTATAGTCAACTTAAGCCATGCTTTGCCGTGATTTATTTTCCCTTCGGCCTGAAGCGATCACTATATAGCTAGGCAGTTAATAATCTACAGAACCTGAGAATGGAATTATATATGATCAGTTAAAAGCTCAGTGAGATCTGCATGCTAGCCCCTTCTTTTCTTCTAGAAATCTGATTAAATAGCGAATAAGGGAAGGATTACACAAAATAACTGACCCCCGATGAGGACTAGTGCTGCTAGTTGTTGCTTGTTTCTGCTGGAGAAAGAAAGTCAAACCCAACATCCCCTAATAGCTGGGGCGGCACAATTTGTTGTTTTCTTATTTCTTCGATCTAGCCAGTGAACCCTGGGGGGAGCCTGCATTATAGGGTGATTATTACTTTAAAGCTTTGAAGGGTTTAGGGCAACTTCTTGTTGTTATATCTAGTGAACAACAGTAAAAACTTGGTCAAATAATGCCCTAAACAATGCAGGCAAGCTGCCCCAGATAAGATCAGGGCAGGGCAGGGCAGCAATGAGATCTCCAATTATAGAGCTCCAGCAAAGCAAATCCCCTCCGACCACGTGATGTGCACTTGGGTCCTTGCATTGAGAGTTGAGAAGCCCGATCCCGTCACCATAATTCTAGACACTGGTATCTCTGACAGCCTGATCTGCTCTTTAGTTTAACCCGTAGTCTAGTATACAGTGCCGACCCTAGCTAATCAACAACTACTACTCCTTGCATTGTCAGGAACATCTCCCGTGCAATGTTTGTTCCCAAGTAGTAGCAGTAGTAAATCATTGGTAAATGACACCTGTAAAACTCTGTGTGTTCAGTGAAACGTGCTACCGTGTACCGTCCTTATCGGATACCCATCTGATCTGCTGACACCCATCGCATTCACATGACGAGGATGCGTTCAGAGGCGCAGGCGGCAAAACAACAAGGGCACGACAGTAAACTCAGAGCTTTTTTGATACACTTAAATCAGCTGATAAAATAAGTTAGCTTTGTAAGAGAAAAATATTATTTAAACGGTTGATAAACTCAATTTATAAGATAAACGAATATGACACTACCTAGTATATTCTTTCGTTTACCGCAGGGGAATTCAGACAAATATATAGCATGTTAGCAATGGTAAAAGATGATGCAAGACTCAAAGTGAACTGGCGTACACAGCCAGCCGTCCGTGGCAGGTACTACTACGTACTGTATACGTACACACCCTAGGTAGCTAAGGAAGAAGCCGGAAATCCATGGCCAATCACATGGCATCATGCAGCCATGACAGCCGGGAGAAACGACGCTGGCAGCGCTGCCCGAGATCTCGCTGACCGATGTGCAAGGGAAGCATGGCATTGGCATTGGCATTGGCAATGGCATCCACCCACACTCCACTCCACTTCACTGATCCACTTCCACTCCCACGCATCGGCCGGCATCGCTCTCTCTTCTACTCCTCCTATATAATACTCCTCCTATCCCGCGGAAACCGGCCGCCCGATCAGCACTCACACTGCCGCCGACCTGCTTCTGCTCTGCTCATGTGCGCAGCGCGAGGCTCGAGCCACCAAACCAGGGACGCAAATTAGGCGCAAAGCTAGCTAAGCAACCGGCCGGCCGGCCTATTTCTCTCTCACTCCAAGTCCAAGCTTTTTGCTAGTAGGCAGCGGCGGCGGCCTGCGCTACACTCTGCCATGGCAGCGCGACCGCTTCTTCTCCCTCCCAGCCTCCTGCTTCCCCTGCTGCTCGTTCTGCTGGCTGCTTCGTCAGCCGCGCATGCCTCCGGCGGCTATGGCGACTCTGCGGCTAACAAGCTCAGGGTCGGGTTCTACAAGGACTCGTGCCCGGACGCCGAGGCCATCGTCCGCAGGGTCGTCGCCAGGGCCGTCCACGAGGATCCCACGGCCAATGCGCCGCTGCTCAGGCTCCACTTCCACGATTGCTTCGTCAGGGTACGCTTCTTCCTTCCACTTGGTTTGGCTCCATTGTACGTGTACTAGGAGTAGTAGAGTGCCCGCCCCTTTTCTTTGCATTGGTACCCTATTTTGTTTTCATCAGGATTCAGTGGTATCCAAATCCAATGCAGGTTCTAATGATTTTCACTCAGTTGTGCACGAACTAATCTGAATGAGACCTTTTTTCCCCCTTTCTTAATAAAAAAGAAAAGTCTCTGAAACTTTATCTGGAGAAGAGAGGCAGAAAGCAAAGATTCCCCACGCGAATGATGTCCCTCTCTCAAAAGTGTCCCCTTTGCTTTGATTGCTCGATGTTGTTTCGAGTTTAAACAAAATCCATCATCCACTTATTTGATCATCATCAACATCAACTGATCAAGTGATACTCTGATAATCCCTTCCCCGTTCCCTGTTCCCTGACCCTCCCTACCCATTGGCAATCGCTGCAGGGCTGCGAAGGCTCCGTGCTCATCAACTCCACCAAGGGGAACAAGGCGGAGAAGGACGCCAAGCCCAACCTCACGCTGGACGCCTTCGACGTCATCGACGACATCAAGAAGGCGCTGGAGAAGCGCTGCCCCGCCACCGTCTCCTGCGCCGACATCCTCGCCATCGCCGCCAGGGACGCCGTCTCCCTGGTAAGCTATTGCTATCTACGCAACTCCCTTTTTTCCCTTTCCTTCCTTCCTCGAAGTCTGGAAGCAACATAGGCAATGGCTGACTGCAAATTAAACCAACAAATAAACAGGCGACCAAGGCGGTGACCAAGGGAGGGTGGAGCAAGAACGGCAACCTCTACGAGGTGGAGACCGGCAGGCGGGACGGCCGCGTCTCCAGTGCCAAGGAGGCCGTCAAGAACCTGCCGGACTCCATGGATGGCATCCGCAAGCTCATCAAGAGGTTCGCCTCCAAGAACCTCAGCGTCAAGGATCTCGCTGTTCTCTCAGGTACACTACAGTACAGTACCACCATATTAATCTAATCTAATCTGCACGAGCTAGTTGCCTAGCTAGTAGACAATTTTGACGGGCTTTTGTTTGTTAAATCGTACTCCAGTACTACTGCATTTCAGCTCATAGTAGTACGCAGAGGTCTCTCCTTTTAAATGAAGTTGATTTCTTTGGCCGGTGGAGACCTACCAGTCACCTACACGTGTGTTCCACACTTGCACTGCTGCTCAGTGAATGTGAAATGAAATCGAAGTGTGGAAATAACGAACTGCCTTATGTTAAACACAAAAAAAAACGTTTTTTTGGGGCAAACATGAGGTTGGTCCTATATTGAAATTTTACTGAAGAAGTACCAAGAAAAAAAAAGAGAGAGAAACTCTACAAATTAGGTGGAAACGTGTCATTGTCTAAGACGACTTTTAAATCTGATATATAGAGAGACTATATCGTTGAATTGCGCACTTCTTATATTCGTATGAAATATTCGGATTCTCTATACTCTATGTTTTTATGTTTTTTGAAAAATATTTTCTTGGAAATGAGATGACCTGAAAAGTGTGCTGCGGCCATGCATCAACAGGTGCCCACGCGATCGGGAAATCGCACTGCCCGTCGATCACCAAGCGGCTGCACAACTTCACGGCGCAGCGGGACAGCGACCCGACCCTGGACGACGCGTTGCTGACGGATCTGAGGCAGAAGTGCCGGAGGCGCAGGGACAACACGACGGAGCTGGAGATGGTGCCGGAGAGCTCGACGACGTTCGACACGGCCTACTACGGCCTGGTCCTGAAGAAGAGGGCGCTCTTCCACTCCGACGAGGCGCTGCTCCGGAACGAGGAGACCAGGGCGCTCGTGTACAGGTACAGCGACGACGCGTCGGAGACGACGTTCCTCAGGGACTTTGGGGTGTCCATGGTGAACATGGGCAGGGTCGGCGTGCTCACCGGCGACCTGGGGGAGATCAGGAAGAGATGTGCCTTTGTCAACTAGGGATGCATCTAGTGCAGAATGTGATGCCTGTATCTCACTCAATTTACTCGTGCATTATTATTACTATTATTACCCTGCCTTCATATGCTGCTGGAATTTCGCGTAGTTTTTGGAAAAGCTTCCATGTTATTGTTATACTGATTTAGGAATGGTTTAGGTTTTATGATTGTGAACGTTTGAGTTGAGGTCATCTGTAATTGTTGTAACTCTGCTCCGATGGAATGTGATAACATGTTCCATATTGTGTGAACTGGCTTTGACTTTGGAAGGGGGAAAAATGGATATTGTTCCCGTCTCTGTAGTCCCCGTAGATGCTGACGAGATCGATCAAACCAACATGGCCGCTTGTGCTCATCTTCGCAGTGGCTACCTGGTCGCTTGCGTCTGTATTGTCTCTTCTCGGTAGATGCTTTGTCACCGCGGTTTCTTTGGTTTTGTTGGTAGCTTTGTGTTGATGTATTTTTGTTGCAGGACCAATTACTAGCTGGGGTTCAATTATATCGTAGGTGTTGAGAACAGTCGCTCTTTCTTATTTTTTTTCTTGCTCTTATATTTATTCTAGATCACTCACCACTAGCTTTGTGGTCTGTAACTCATAACTATGTTGTATAATTTACCCATCTTAATTAAAAAACAGGCTATATTTCTGATCACGAAAAAAGACAAGCAGGGCTACATGTCAGGCTTTAGTTCTAGCTGAACCCATGGCAGATGCTGGCATGCTAAGTACGCCGTCGCGGATTGACCATTCGGCTGTGGACAGCGACACCTTCGCCGCACGCCTCCTTGAGAGCTTTACCAAGTGATTGCTGCATAAGGTTGCCTCCCGGCTAATATTTATTCATCTCCCAAGATGCTGTCACCTGTAAAGTACTCCCTCCATTCTAAAAACATGCAATTATGGGAAGCTTCCCAGTCAAATTATGTTAATTTTGATCAAATTTATAACAGAAAATATTAGTATTTATGTCTTGAAATAAATTTATTATGAAAATATATTTCATAACCAATCTAATGATACTTATTTTTTCTCATAGATTTAAGTATTTTTTCATATAATTTTAATCAAAGTTCGTAATGTTTGACTCCTCGTGGATGTAAGAATTGGATGTTTTTTTTTTTTTTGGAGAAAGTAAGTGTTTGCGATTCGGAGCCTCCTGCAACTAATATTCGTTAGTCTCCTCGAGAGCTTTACTGAGTGGTGCTCCAGTTGCGAAGTAATTAAGTGTCTGGCGGTTCAGAGTCTCTCTTGGAGTTAATTACTTTATTAGTTGCAGCACTACATATCTAGGTTCTATCATGTGTGTAATACCGAAATTTGAATCAGTATGCTAGAAAAGTCTAACCTCGGGCTGTAATCATGTAGATCTCCTAGGGTGCTTACAAGGCGAATCGTTTATGTGGTTAGGCTCTTCTACCATAATTATGCAAATCTTTTGGGCCGCATGGTGTACATGAATGTAATATAACTCTATCTTTGAAAGTATAAATGTTTCGAAAAAAATAAAAGTGACATGCTCTTCACTGTAAAGTGGTGATTTAGAGTTATAGTGAGGACAAGCCGAACCGTAGCTGAACTTCATAGCACCAGATTGAATTCTGTGAGGAATCTTGGAGAAAAGAAACCAAATTCCTGTGAGAACTTAAGCAGTTTTCGAATAATGGGCCTAATAATAAACTAATAAATATCCGCATTTCTAGTAGAAATTAAAATCCAAAGATGCCCAATCAACGAATCCGTTCTACGACGACACCCTGGTGCAGACTCTGGCGTCCTTGTACACCTTGCCGGGGCGGCAGACGTATCCCTGCTCCGGCGCGCAGTGGTCGTCCCGCGAGCACACGCACATCCCCTCGAGCGCGCACCCGGGCGCGTCCGTCGTCGGCGACCTCCCGCCGATGCCGAGCATCGTGTCGCTCCAGTCGCTGGAGAAGAGGCCGTCGGGGTCGTAGGCGTCCTTGACGCGCAGGAACTGCTTCAGGCCCGGGTACTTGCTCGCGGCGCCGACGAAGGCGACGTTGCGGTTCTTGCCCCAGTGCGGCAGTCCGCCGTACTTGAAGGTGCCCATCTGCTCGACCTCCTCCAGCACGTCCTCGAACAGGCGAGCTCGCCGGGGGTCGCGGCTGCGGTAGTAGGTGATGTCGAAGTCCACCATGTCCCCCGACGACGGCTCCCCGGGGGCGCGCGGCGCGGGCTTGCCGAGGTGCGCCGACGACGCCTTCACGTAGCGCATGAGGATGCCGTCGTAGAGCTCCACGCCGCACAGCGCCTTCACGTACGTACCACATGAGGATGCCGAGGTGCGCCGACGACGCGCGCCTTCGCGGGCTTGCAGAGGCTGCGCGCCATGGCGCAGTACACCAAGGACCTCTCCGGCGGGGACTGCAAGGCCTGCCTGGACGCCGCCACTGCGCAGCTGCTGGCCAGAGGGTGCGCGCCGGAGGGCGGCAGGGTGCTGAGCGGAAGCTGCAGCCTCAGATACGAGCTGTTCCGTTTCCACAGGTTTTGTTTCCACCTGTAATCCGTATGTAAATTATAAATTGCGGTGCCAGGCTCACATTCGATCTGTGCACAGTCGAGATTCCAACTTTCCAAGGGAATCAAATCAAATGCCACGTTTCCAGTTCCTTCCTCGATAGCCAACTCCGCTTGCATTTACAAAACCAATGCCACGTTTCATGGATATATATCCTCCCAGTCCCAGTAGTGTGTTTCAACAGTGAAATTATGACAGAATTGTAATTCTTAAAGCCTAAATTACCAACGTATCATCAACAGATAGATGCTGAAGATTGTGTTTTTAGTCGTCATTTTTAGTGCTGCACATATGGAACCGTCGGGCGCGCTTGGGAGCGAGCAAGCGACCGATGGCCGGGAGACGATTGCTATGTACATGTTTTTTTAAAGCCTCTGTATAGTCGTAGAGATAGAGGTAGATAAAAATCGACCGACTCCGAGGTGGTCTAGTTGCCAAAAAAAAAAAAAAAAAAAAAGACTCCGAGGTGGCCTCAAAATTAAACTTATCCGCCGGCAAACTTTTCCGATCCGGCCCATTGCAGGCCGCGTGTGGCCTCCACTTGGCCCATGGAGCGCTGCCGTGGTGCTGGCAATGCATGGGGTTCGAATCGAGGACGTACGTACGCGGCCGGGATGAATTCAAGGCCATTCAATTCAACGCACGACGCACACGAGCTAGCTAATGCTGATCGACATCAGCTTGTTTGTCTGCACATAAATACAATCTAATTCATATGATTTACTGGAGGAGAGTGCCCGTAGTGACTACTGACTAGTGGAACTGAGGTGACCGAGAGTAAGAATGGGTGGATTCAGGTTTGGGAGAGTTCGGTATTTGGTCATGAACTTTATTCCTCGGACAGGCCTTGCAAGAACCATCTATGATAATTGATTTTAAAAGGTAATTTCTTTTTTTTTAGTTTTTCAGAGGCAAGCATGTCTTCTAAGTATCTCTTACAATTGTGTATCTCCTAAAAATATTTACAATACCGCCTTTAAAATAAAACCATATACTCCCTCTGTATAGGAAAATGATATCATTTTACATAATGACATGGTCTCTAAAGAATAACTTTGACTTCATATTTTTATACAAATACTCATCACAAAGTAATATATTTATACTTTTATAAAACTATTTTTCAAGACAACTTTATTCATATGGTTTTTACATTTTCAAACTCAACAACTTAAAAGTTATTCATAATTTATGTTCCTAATGTTTGATCCAAACCTTGTCCAAAACGACATCCTTTTTCTATACGGAGAGAGTATGTCTCCTAAAATCGTTCTTTTCTGCATGAAGCCAAAAAAGAACATCCTCCAAATATCAAATCTAAACAAACTTGCTCGTCTATCTAGTTTCAAATGTGGTAATTCTATTATCTAAAGATAAAAATCTAGTTTCATCTCTACAATTCATAATTAATTTATTTTACATCATATGGATATGAAATTAGTATGGGGGTTTCCTCTAAAAATGTCATGTATCTATTGGTGCTTCATTTAGAGGATCAAAATGATTATACCTCCCGATGGGTCAACATTCATCCCTGAATGTCGTTGGGTACTCTTCTCTTCCACGCCACTCTTGTAACTGTAACCACAATCCACACAGGTGTGTCCACACCCCTTGAGTGGGCCAGGGGAAAGACGGGGGAAAGAAAGGATTTTTCTCGGATCACCCCGGCGGGGTTCTAGACCCAAAAGTTCACATATTCATTTGAGCATTCAATACATATATAGGTCCGTGGAAGAGTCAAAGGGTCACCACTCGAGGATCTTTCCTCTTATCTTAGAAGGGTCATCTGAAGTTTCACCATGGTTCATTGTTGCTTACTATTAATGGTGAAAATGTCACAATTCTACATACTAAAAACACCGCCAATAGCCTCAAAGTCAATAGGGAATTACACAACATGAGCATATTTTATCTAGTAACAAGTTCGAGTTATACTTGTAGTATGTTTATGTATAATATCACAAACTAGAGAAATATGAGCCTATGGACCCACCATAGAGAAGTTGACCGCCCTGCTCTATCGGGCCCACTAGGTGCCCAAGCCTCCATGATCCATGTCAAAGTCTCCAAAGTCATTCTACACCCTTGGATGTAAGTTGTGTTTCTTCTCAAGGGCAAAAAATCAAGTGCCAGATGGGCCCACTTTCTAAGCAAACCTACATGACAACCAAATTGGTGCATGCATCCATGCATCCCCCCTCATCCACACCATTGATCAATGGCGGTTCAAGGTTGGTCACTTTGATCCAAAGGCTGAGGTGAACAGGCATATGGATCAATGACATGGAAATGGAGTGGCCCCTACTCCACCACTCCCTATGGCTATAAAAGAAGGCTCACACCCCTCTCTCCATTTGTTCTTTCAAGCTCCAATATTTAGTAAAGGATAGTCTAGTGTGGGAGTTAGAGTAGCCGGCTTGATGGGTTTAAGTTGTCTTCGAGAGAGTCTAGTATACCTTTTGTATAGTAATAGTCAAGCAAATCAACTGCTACTAGCAGAATTTATTATCTGTCAAAATATATAATTTAATACTAGTACATCGATGTTGGAAGCATACAAAGCCATTTTAAAAATGCTAACAAACAAACACAAGCATGTAGTACTAAATTCTTTGTTAGTTAGTAACTCTTCAAGAACTAGCTAGCTAGTTTGCAGTTCTATCTGCTACACACACCACACAAACAATATGTAATTATATATCTAACATTAAGAACAAATAGTATTGATGCAAATAGAAATAGATTGCTACAGTGTGGTACCAATGATAAAAAAAAGGATGCATCAGAGCAAGAATTATTAGCAGAACAAGAAGAAACAAAGAAAGGAGTAGTTACCTGCTGCCGGATGAGTATGCGGTGTTCGTCATGGTGGCGCCTTGGGGGTAACAGAAGCCGCCCACCGATAAGTCCATGTCGCACTGCAGCTTGTGGCCTGTGGCGTCGTTGGAGCTATGCCGCTGCCCTGCTAAGAGGAAGTGTGGTTGCGTGGCGATAAAGGCTGCTGCGGCAGTTTCACCAGCGCATAGACCGAGTAGAAGCATTGCGCCTGCAGCCATTCAGAGCTGCCCAACATCATCCCTATCGTCGCATCCGTCCTCCACTTCGTCATTGTCCTCGAAGTCGGAGTAGCCATCTGAATCGTCATCAACACCCGCGTCCACATCCACCACGTCAAGCTCGCCGTGGTCGTTGTTCTCGGCATCGGCCACCACCTCGTCCTCGCTTGAGAGATCCATGAGGCCGTCGTCGACATGGTCGTCGTCGTTCTCGACGCCATCGTCGTCGTCCTAGGCAGGACGAGGAGGAAGACCCCCGCCCACTGCCACATCGAGCTATCTGTGGTCGTCGTTCTCGGCATCGGCCGCCACCTCATCATCGCCCAACAGATCGGCCAAGCCGTCGTCCATGTGGTCGTCATCGTTCTCGACGCCATCATCGTCGTGCTGGGCAGGAGGAGGTGGAGTAGGAAGACCTACGTCTGGCCCGAGTTCAAGCCGTGCATGGAGGCCGTGGCCATTGCTGGATGGGACGCCACGCGAAGCTAGCGGGTGGTTTAGGATTCAAGTCGGAGGACGGGCAGAGAGGAGAAAGATGGCGATTGGTCTGGTGAATTTGGTATGCTGGTGCAGCGTCGTGTCCACCCTCTATATATACCTCCTCGGCCAGAAAACGGTGGTTGCGGTTACCTACCGTCTCGTCTCCCATGACCGGCAACCCCCGGTGTGTCAGGTCATCTCTGCAGTAGTGTAGGTATGTCCATATCATCTTTAAAGACAATAAACGATTAGTCAAGACTCTCCAATACCGTTAACATGTGTTGAAAAATCCAAAGTTTTAGGGAACCGATAGCATAGATGACACATTTTATCCCATTCTCTCCCTCCCAATCTTATTCCCCAGCTCCTCTCCGCACGGCTTCTCCACAACACCTATGTTGCTAGCGGCACCGCATCCCCCTTGCTCTACCGACTCCTATCCCTCTTGAGCTCACCTTCTCTAGGGCCACCACACCCTTCTCTCTGCCGATGCCAACCCCCATATGCTCCCCTTCTCCCGTGGTGGGGCGGGGGGGCTTTAGCTCACAAGCACGAGGGCCTCCTGCAGCAACTTGGATCAGGATGGAGCTCGCCCGCGGTGGCTAGGACCATGGCTTGACCTCGCCCATGCGGGGGCCTTGCCCAATGCAGTTGACACACCGGGACTTGCCTAGGGCCTCGCCGTCGCCGGCATCCATGACTGCCATGCCCAACGCCTAATCCTTCCCACACCAGAGGCGAAGAAGTGGATAGATAAAGAATGTTTGCTTGCGTCCATGGGATCGTTGGACTAGTGTGCAAGGATGACAGCAAATAAATGGCGGGGTCTAGGTCATGTGATTTCCCATGCTATGGCTCTCACCGTAGCTAGCGATGGCTTCTACTCTCTCCTTCGTTTCTCTCCCTAGCATGGAGCCTTTCCCTTCTAGGTCCAGTTTGCAAGTGGAGTCCAATAAGCTACTACACTAGTTGTTACGGTGCCACCAATTCAAACGAGTAAAGTTTCAATTCCAAAGGTCCTACATCGAATAACAACTTTGACCAAATATAATTATAATACTAATTATGATACTTATTATTTATAAAAATTACTGATAGTTTTTTCTCGGGAAACGAAAGTGAGAGATATTTTAGGATGACGGAAGGAGTAGTCCTATCTGGATAGTCCAAGTAAAGGATGTCTACTCCCTCATCTCAAAAAGCATGTAAATCTCATTTGTCAAAGAGTCAAAGATTCTTAACTTTGACCAAATATAATTTAAAAAATATTAATGTTTATAATGTATAATACATATCGTTAGATTCATCATGGAATATATATTCGTTTTATTGGACATCTAAATATAGATAATATCTTATATAAATTTAATTAAAGTTAAAGATTCTTTAATTTTTTGAAAAACATTATATGCTTTTTGAGACGGAGGGAGTACTAAAAACTAAAAAACTATTATGCTTAGTATCTTAGCTAAAAGAAGAGAAGCAAGCGCTAAACACAAAGAAGTGTCTCTATATACAACAAGATAGGTTAATGCAACAAATATATATTGAGCATATTATAATTTCAGATACTCAAAAGCGTCGAGTTTTTAACGATGATGATTGGCCATCGGATATTTAAAAAAATAATTGGATTAGATAGATGATTTAATATTGAAATATAAAATCCACAAGCACAGGCACAGCACAGTTAAGATGCTGGGCCGCTTGGGCTGTCCGAATCTCTTGGGCCCTCTCCTAAGGGAGAGAGAGAGAGAGAGAGAGGCCACAGGCCAGCCATGGCAACGCCGAAGCCGGCACCGCCGGCGTTCGTGTACCGGATCAGCACGGCCGACGAGTGGGCGGAATTTCAGCGCACGGGCGCCACCCTCGGAGGCGACCTCGACCGCTCCACCGGCTGCGTCCATCTCAGCGACCTAAGCCAGGTAACCCCACTCTAATATGGCTTGATTTCTTCCGGCCAATGCCCTGCCAAAAACTTCGACAATCCGTACTTCCGTAGAGAGCTATCTGCTTGCTGGAACAAGATTTGGGTTGCTCTTGTGTTCCTGAGTTGTATGGTACTTGGGATAGGTCAATCCTGTTCTGGAATCTATGGCTTGGAGCAGGTCAATGTTGTCTGCAGATGCCATTTCGCTGCACAGTTAGTTTTAGTTTGCGCTATGTTATTTTAGAATTTTATCCATTTGATCTGATGGGATTTGTTGGTTACAGAACTCAGGGTAGAGGTTTGGGGCATGTTTCTTTATCTTTTTATATGCCCAGGTGTTCATAGTTAGATGGTACTGGCGGTTGATGCTATTTAGGATGACTGTCAATTGACTGTAAGATAATGCTAAGTATGTTGTATGTACTATTTAAGATGCAGAGTACATAATGGGTTTTATCTGTAAGCCTGCTGGAGCCTCGTGCTGCAGTAAGACATTTCTTATGTACAGTATGATATGATGCAATCCTGCAAATGGAAACGCCCACCGACTCATTCCATGTTTGTTTTACTCACAACTTCTTCTCTTTTTATGATAGGTTCCCTCAGTTTTGATATGTTTTATAAGACTGATATCTAGTAGGTATGTTGTGCTACTGTAAAGAACAATTGAAATTGAAGTATGGTTTACCAGATATAACTGAAGTATGCAATTTTATTCCCTTGAAATATTCTGCTCAGTTCTGATATATGTATATTATTGCACTCTAGATGTTATCCCAAATAATTGTTTGAATATCATTACTCCATCAGTAAGTACATTGTTTACTTATTGCCAACAATGTTTGAAACTTAAAATGTCAAGTCTTTCCAGGTCCTACAAGATGCATGAATTCCATTATGGTTACTCAACGTTTTTTTTGTCATTTCTATTCTTGAGTGCTATTTCTATATAATCAAAGCTGGACAACTTATATTTTGATTTAACTTGAATGTGATTCCTTTCATTTTTCATGCTGTCACTCATATAATTTTTTCGCAAGAACTGAAGATTGTTTAATTCTTGGACCTGGTGAAGGTGAAGATGACTTTAAAAAACTTCTTCCTGGGAAGGAATGATCTATACCTACTGCAAATTGACGCTTCCAAGGTATATTTAAATCCTACCAGTTGTTGATTTGTTACTTTCTAACTACTTTAGTATTTGCAAAGATGTGGTGTCTCTTTTTGTATAATGTAGATATACAATTCTTTACTGCTCGTCTGTTACTTATTTTTACAGTAGGTTGCATACACACAACACCAACACACAAGTTAATTATTTGTATGTCTACATGGATAAGAAAAAGTCATGTTGTTGCTGTTTTCTATCATAGCTTTGTCAACTTATAGTTTTCCATATTCTCTCAGCAATTTCCCAATAATTATGTTCGATAATAACTTATTGTGTATTGCATACTGAGTTTCATAGTTCTTTATATTTTTTTCTTGTTAATCTTAGCTTGCAGATGGGTTAATTTATGAGGCAAGTGATGATAATAACTACTTCCCTCATTTCTATGGCCCTGATCGGAGCTTTGTACCTCTTCAACTAGATGCTGCTGTTGTGAAGGCGGACAAAATAGAGTTTGCTGAGAATGATTTTACCTGTGGTCTACTTGATGGAAGTGATCTCCCAAGCTGATTTGTAGAGTCTTGCCTTCATCTTTGCAAAGTTCATTTGAGTTCTCTGCCGGTGGTTAGTTTTTAAGATGTCTATATGCAGAAGTCATACTCATATTAGAGTGGCAGATTGTACCATCCAAAATTATTTACAGTCATGCATACACTTTCTGGTGTAAAATATAATATGACCATGGGAAGTTCAGAACTGTTTGGAATTGATGCATCATGATGGATCAGGATGTTCATTATACTAAAGCAAACAATGCAATGTGTACTTGCTGTCATGTTACATCCAGTGCCTTGGTGCATAAACATAAACACTCTTGTAACAATAATATGAATTCAAAAAGATAATGTCGTTTCAAGAATTATATTCCTACTAATTTATGCTTGTATTACACTAGTGGATATTTTGTACCCTTTAGATGAATTCAAAATGCTTTTTCTTTTTTATGAGAAATTCCTTTCCTTTTCTTCTCAAAATCGATATAATCGCAATTGATTATCAATCTATACCTCATTAGTCTGTTCAGCAAATTATGGACCCAAGCTTGCAATTACGGCTTGTTCAGTACTGACCATTATCAACATAACCGATCAAATACCATTACCGGGCGGTATGAGGTGACCTCATTAATTTTGATGCATTCTTCTAATGCATCTTCAGAGTTCCATGAATCCTGCTCAGAAAATTTCTAAAAGAACAAGCAAAAATAGCTAACCAGAATAGGCTAGAACAATACCAGTAACCGTACCAGCTGGTTACCAGCCTGCTTACACTGGTAAATTGTACTAATCCAGTTTTCAAAATGCTCGTAACCTGGTTTTGTGAATCCTTGACCACACCCTGCTTCCTCATGCATCAACTCAGTGTACTTTCTTTCAAGGCTTCACCATTGCTTCAGTCGGTTCTAATACCAGGATATCTATTGTCAGCATGACCGATTTATTGAGATTGTAATCCTCTCCTGATCCCATCCAAAATTGCCTCTGCCAACCTTTGAGTGCCCCACACTGCTGCCTTTCCATGGCATATAGGGCCCCCTTCTGTTGTGACGTTTATCTGTTTATATCTTCTCGCTTCTGTCCCACTTTGAGTTGCTTATTTTGCTACTCGAAATTATGCATTGCCATCAATGATTCTTTTCATGTATCTTACACATGGTAGTACTATATCAGCGTAGAATGCAAAACGAGGTACCTTAGAAAATACTCGCGAGCATTTGGGTTATGGTACTCATATCATAGATAAAGTCTAAAGATGTTATTGTATATTTTGAAGAAATAGCAGACATATTTGAAAAGATGGTTGCGTATAAGTTCTTCTGATGATTGCGTTGAGCTTTGCACATTATCATTGCAACAGGTTGGTCCTATACTATTTTTAAGTAAACATGTAGTACTATATATTCATCTAACTTGGAATAGTTAGATGCATGACTTGAAATTGTTAATGCAAGAATTGAGTGGACCGCTCTGTCATTGTTTCTTAACTAAGAACCCTGTTGTGCTCGCTTCTTTGATTGACCCTACGGGCGTCAATTTTCACTGCTGGGATTTCTTTGGCGTGTATCCTTTTGGTGTGTGTCCCAACGAATTCACAGGTTATTTCAGTATCCGGAGACTTCGGTTACATATCTTAGAGGTCACCGATATGCTTCTGTACGTTTTTTTTTTTTGGAAAATTTACATCGAAAGAAAAAGTATATTTGAAAGTACCCTTCGTGCATGTGGGTTTGTAAAAATTAGTAAACGATTCTAGTACACTGTACATGCCTAACTATCTGAGAACTCCAGGTGCTGGTTTGACTTTGACATGGGTACGTGACAAGAATAAATCTTCTCCGATGCGTTTATGGAAAGTCACCGATGGATTTTTCAACATTTTTTTTTCTGAGTGCCTTTTGCGAATGGACGATATGGTTAAGGTTCCTTGGAATGCATGGAACTTTTACGTTTCCTACAAAATAAAAAACTGAATTCTAATAGAATTTCTGAGTTCCAGAGGTCCTAAAATGGCCTGTTTTAGAGTTCTCTCAAATAATCCGTTCTAATTTCTGCTATACACCTATAAATATATATTTTTTGTTATGTGTCTAGATATACATCATGTGTATATAGTAAAAACTTTGTATGTGAAAAAATCAGCATGATTTATAATTTAAAACGGAAAGAGTACCGACAAATACTCCATTCATTCTAAAATTACAAAACACTTTGACTTTTCTAGGTACATAGCTTTTGATATTTTCAGATATAGGATATATCTAGGTGCGAAATAAAAACTATATACTTAGACAAGTTAAAACAATTTAATTATAATTCAAAACAGAGGGCAGTTATCTAGTATAATTGATAAACTTTATATACTTCTAGGTGGTCGACAGTGGATGGGACTTTTGGTTGTTTAAACTAGCAAGTATTTATGTGTTAGAATGTAAATCTTGTTATCAGTCACCTAAATGACTTGCGACTCAAACATTTATGTAATGATAATGTCATTTGTTCCAATATATTTTGGGACTTTGGCTAGATACATGCTCAAATAACTTGTATGAGTAATAATTGGCTGTGTACATCCTAGGATGTAGAGGCCGGATTTTATTATCCTTTATCGAAAAAAATGTCTGAAACTAACGAGAGATGTGTGAGGACATTATTATGAGAAATAAAGTATGACGGACAGGAAGAATCCGGTGACTTTAATAACAGAGATAGATTAGTAAAAGACCCCTTGAACATTTGAAACTTAGAAAATGTTGAAGTATGTTGTGGTGGCCCCGTTAACAAATTATGTATTGCTCGCTAAATTCAAATTCAAAGCCCTGTTGATAAATTTACGAATTCAGTTTTTCTTTTTTCCTTTTCTTGGGGCGTTCATTCTAGCACCCTCTACACCTTTTGTTTTTCAGCTTTTTTTAGAAAGGTAGGTGCAGGTTAGTATTTTTCAATGACGAATAATATCACAATGTTGAACATATATTTCAGGATAAGTTGTTAATGTTAGGCTTTAAAGAATTTATATACAAATCCCATTTGATCGTTGAAACGTGGCATAGGTTTGTAAGCAGAGCTGGCTGTGGAGAGGAACAGGAACAGGAAATAAGTAACAATTTTGTTTTGTATTTGATTCCCTTGGAATCTCGACTGTGCACAACTCAAACGTGAGGTCTGACAGACACCGCAAATTTACAGATTAATTACAGGTGCAAACAAGACCTAATGGAGTAATGTATGGAGTAGCTGCTATCTTAGGAGTCAAAGAACGGGGACAGCTCGTATCTGAGGCTGCAGCTTCCGCCCAGCACCCTGCCACCTTCCGGCGCGCACCCTCTGGCCAGCAGCTGCGCAATGGCGGCGTCCAGGCAGGCCTTGCAGTCCCCGCCGGAGAGGTCCTTGGTGCACTGCGCCATGGCGCGCAGCCTCTGCTGCTGGCCAGAACCGGCGGCGGCCTCCGCCTCCCCAGCGGCGAACAGCAGCGGCGACAGGTACGCCGTCCTGGTGAGCCGCTTCAGCAGCGCGGCGACGTCCCGGTCGAGCTCGGCGGCCGACCTTGGTGGTGCGGTCCGGAGCGCGACGGCGCCGTCCTCGGGCAAGAAGGCGCGGTGGTCCCGGTCGACCTCGCCGAAGAAGGGCGCCGCGGAGTAGCGGAGCGTGCAGGCGTCGAGCCACACGACGGCGTCCGTCCTGGACGCGCAGACGCGCCGCGCGTGGGCGCGCGCCGACCGGATGCACCGCGCGCACGCCGCGCGCGCCACGTCGCCGCGGCACAGCGCGAGGCCGTGCACGCGCTCGCCGGGTTCGCCGACCGTGGCGATGTCGAACCCGCCGGCGGCGGGGACCTTGGCCTCGAGGAGGGACATGAGGCGGCGGAGATTCCCCGCGAACGCGCTGTCGGCCGCGAAGGTCCCCGCGCCGGAGCACGACGCGGCGGGCGCTCTCGTCGTCGTCGCCCACGTCCAGGAGCCCCCGCAGCCGCCGCCGCCGCCGACGACGACGGCCAAGCGGAGGCGGCGGCGACGAGTGCTAGGAGGAATGCGGCGTGAAGAACCATGGTGGCTGCGCACTGTGATGCGCTGGACGGCCGGTGAGGGATGTGTGAACCTTGGATTGCAAGATAGGTAGGAGAGACCGACGGGGACGGGAGAGGGAGACGAGCATGCATCCAAGTGAAGTGACGGTGGGCGCCTTATAAAGAAGAAGCAGCAGGAGGAGGAGGCTGCGTGCAGTGCGCAGGTCGAGGTCGACGGGAACGGGAAGAAGCTAGGCAAGATGACGCGGGGTTGAAACGGCCCAGCACAGCCGCGCGGCGCCGCCTGGACGAGGTCGTATTTGCCAAGACCGAGGGAGGCTGGAGCTGGAGCTGGAGCTGCGCGTCGTCCATGCTTTGGTCTGGTCGAGCAACGGCATAGGCAACCACCGCTGACCCTATGACTCCGCCAATACACGTACTACGTGGTGTTGTCCTGCTTCTTTTTTTAATTATTATTAATGGTTGGTAACAGTTTGGATTTGGAGTAGTTGGAGATAGTTGTACTAGACTACTAGTGGCTTGGTGATTCCTACACTTAGACTGACTTCAACAAGCGACCCATACGGCTACCCAAACTCATTTTGCGTCGGCACAGTGTTTTTGCGTCCCAAAAATCGTCTCCAACGAACGACGCAAACGGAGGAGGCATTTTGCGTACGAGGCAAGACCGAACGCAAAATTGCGTCGTCTCTCTCCACACGACGCACTTGCCTTGCGCCCGTAGTGGTGGGCTCGAAGATCCACGTCGAGGCGCGGCGGCCAGCGGACGACGACGTCGAGGCGAGCCCGCCCCGCCGTTTGCAGGCATGTTCGCGCCGGAGGAGGCCGCACCCGCCCGCGTCGGTGTCGTAGAAGGGGCCGCGCCCGCCGGAGCCTTCCCACGCGCCGTCCTCGCTAGTTCCGGAGGAAGGGGGGCCATGCCGGGCGGTCTTTGGAGCGGGCCACGCCACGCCATGCCGGAGGTGGGGGGCAGCGCTTCCGCTGCGCCGGAGGGACGTGCGTGCAGCGCTGGGGTCGGAGAAGGAGGCCGCGCGCCGTGCCGCAGGAGGCCGCGCATGCCACGCCGGGGCCGGAGAAGGGGCCTCACCCGCGCGGCGCCGGGGGGGGGCGGGCGCAGCGCCCGCCCCGCCGAGGAGGGGGCGGCCTTTCCCACGCCTGCCGCCGCCGGAGAAGATGGGGCGCTGCTTTTGCACGTGTTGGAGAAGGAGAAGGGGATGGGTTCGCTATTGGAAAACGGTGGAATATGGGTGCCGCGGCCTTCAGCTGTTCGTGACCCAAACGGGAGATGGATCTCGTATTTGGGTCTCCACTGCTAGAGATAGCCTTACTACAGCTATTCACTAGGTGTGAGTTTTTTATATAAAAAAGATAGGAAATATGATATACTAGGTCCATATTCTTCTAAAAGAAAGTGCTTTTTACTTTTTATGCAGAACAAGTCAAGATCGGACAATTAACAGCACCAATGATCGGTATGAGCATGTAATAGGCACATACAACAGGAGACAACAAGCATGTCCCTCCCTGAGCAACATCTAAGCCGGTAATGCCGGGGAACGCAAGGGCCTCCTCTTTGCTACACCAATATATTTTTAGAAAGAAAAACTTAGTTAAATCTGAAAAGTTTGCCTTTTAAGAAAAAAAAAGTAAAACATCTTGTGCACTTCAAAATGGAGGAAGTGTTGTAGATTTTTCTTAGCATCGAAATCCAGTGACACAACAATTCGACTAAATTGGACTGAGTTTATATGGTCGGCAAACTGTAGATTATTACTGAAGTTTCCATCGACATAAATTATAGTATTTTTGTATACATAATGCATGTAGCCATAGATTAATTATGCACACAAGTCATCTACCACTAGATAAGTAGTTTTGGCCTGTGTCAAAAAAAAAAAAAAAAGAAGATAAGTAGTTTTGGTCCAGATTATAAGTGGTCTTGCCTTGTTTTAAAATACATATGATTAATTAACTTTAAATATGTATCTAAAAATAATGTATCGAAATAGTATTCACCTAACGTCCAGGTTCGCTGTCGACGACCAGTCGAGTCGAGGAAGAGCCAAATAGAAATCTGAAACAGAGAGGGAGGACCTGTGTGCCGCATGCATGCCGACTAGAGCTACCTTTTGGGTTTTGGTTTTGGTTTTGGCTCGTGCCGATTCGCTTACGGTGGCTGGAGACAGCTGCACTGTAACGATCGACGACCACTACAGCAAATCCGGCTCGTGCGTGGGGCTTTGATTTGATCCACCATTTTACTTATAGATTAGAGAGTATTGAAGGAAAAATTAGTTTAAATATCCTTCAATCCTCTCCAATTTCAAAGTAAAATAGATAAATTCAAATTAGCTGACATCTTTTCTTTTCCCTAATTCTTCCGTGTAGACTATCTCAAAACGTCATCACAGTCAGTACTCTAGGCAAGCAAGAAAGCTCAAAAAAAGAAAGAAAGAAAGAAAGAAAGAAAACCCTAAATGGAAACTGGGCGAAGGATACGATTATACGAATGTATCTGGGCATCTTGCCGTCGACGCTGATGAGTGAGACTAGTAGAAAAATACACTTGATAATTAGCCAATAAGATACTAATTGTCGGTGCTAGAACTGACGGTCATAGCACCAACGAGTGAATTTGTGGTGCGTGTTCCCAACCCCGGATGGTGTGCAAGATGAACACAAGGATTTATACTTTGGTTCGGGCTAGAGAAGGCCCTACGTCCCAGGGGGGGGGGCGTTTTGTATTATCTTGCACCGAAGTGCTCGTAGGTAGGGTGTACAAGCAGTGAGAGAGGGACGCGGTCCCAAGTCTCGTAGTGATTGAGTGAAGTGCCAATATCCGGCTTTCGTGTGTGTGAACCTGTCATCTAAGGGCCCCTGCCTTCCCCTTTTATAGCAAGGGGAAGGCGGAACCTTACAAGAGGTGGTCATGCTCGTGGTCCGGGTCATAGGCTTCCGCCCTCCCCGGACGAGGCTTCGCGTGGGCGACCGTCCGACCGCGGACGAGGCAGAGCGACGCCGCCTCCTTGCCCCTCGTTGTCCGGAATGACGGACGTCCCCGTTGGAGTCGGGTGGAGTGCGCGCGGAGGGGGCGCCAGAGCCCTGTAGCTTTGACCCGCCTGAGTCCAAGGCTCGAGGCCTCGGAGCTTGTCGCCGCACGGAGAGTGGTTGGAATGTACCGCGGCCGGTCGCCGGCATGCAGGTCGCCCATCCCGGCCTCGAGCTCACGGGGTGGACTGTTGGTTGACCGGAGGGGGCGCCCAGTCCACTCCCCGTCATGGGGGGTGACGCCGGCCGCCGTGGCCTTGGCGTGGTGGATGGCGCCCCAAGTTCCGCGATGGGACTCGGCGGAGGGGTTAGGGCAAACATGGCCCCACTGCGGGCGGGCGGGCCTCCATCGTGGAGACCGCGTAAGCATGATTGCCGGCGTGGGCCATGACGGGCGATGCCCATCCCCTATCGAACATGGAGTGCTCCCGACACGGGCGGTGGTGGGTATGCGCCAAATCGGTGGTACGGTCTTTGACTACGGCGGCAGCCCCGCCCGAGGCCTCGCTGCCGGGGGCTCGGGCGGGACGGGAAGCCGGGCGGCTCGTCCCGAGGCCCCCGCCGGGGGGGCTCGGGCGGGACGAAGAGTGGAGGCCCACCCGAGGCCCCCTGTCGGGGGCTCGGGCGAGGCGGAAGCTTCGGCGCTCGTCCGAGCCCTCGGTGGGGTAGGCTCGACGGGTCGTGGGCCGTGCGTCCCGCTCCGCACTGTGGGCTTAGATAGTAGATACGGGAGGCCCGGCCGGGCCGAAGTTTTGCGTTTGTTGGGCTTTCCTTTAGGGGCCCTTATTTTGGTCCCCGACAGTAGCCCCCGAGCCTCTGAAGGAGTGGAAGCACTCGTTCAGAGGCTGAGGTCGTGCTTCCTTGGTTGCCATCGATATTTTCCGCGGGGTGCTTGCGAAGCGCACCCGGGCGGGTGTAGCCCCCGAGGCTTCGGAGGAGTTTGGGGACTCCTTCGAAGGCTTGCATTTAGCTCGCACGACGTGGCTTTGAGGCTTGTCCCAAGAGTCGTGCTCTCCGGTGGGGGCGCGTGAGCGCACCCGCTGGGTGTAGCCCTCGAGGCCTTGGGCGAGTGAGGGCACTCGTCCGAGGGCTAGTGCGTTTTTTTTGTGGACAGACAGTCCGTGCTTTGCCGAGCCCCCCGGCCCGTCGACTCGCCTGTGGGTTCGGCTGGGTTTTTAGGGCGTTTTCCCAAATTGGTTCGCTCGTTGGGGAAGCCCCCGAGCCCCTCGTAGCGACGAGGGGAACCTAACCGGGACTCGGCCGCCCGAGTTTCTTACGCACCTCGGCTTCCCTTCCGCGGGGGAGGAGGGTGGACTTTGTCGTGATATCGTCGACGGGTGTCGAACACGACTAGATCTGGTGAGCTGTTAGCGGGAGAATCCAAGCGAACCGCCTGTGCCCCATTCGCTAGGGGTTGGCCGGGCCCGGAGGCGCGGTTCATAAGAGCCTGCACGGTATGCCTGAGGTGGGGCTCGGGTCCCATCCGCCGGGTCCCGAGGGCTCGGTGCTCTCCCACGCGGGATCCCCCTACTCGCTGCCATGCTGGCCTCGATGTTTAAGGACGGCCCCCTTCCGCTGGGGCCAAAATGTAGGAGGCCGTCCCGAGCCGCCTCGACTGCCGCCCTTGGGGTGGCTGCGAACCCTTAGATGGACCAGCCTGCGAACCCCTGGGCCTTAGGTGGGTTGCCGCCTGCTCCTTCGTGGAGAAGGAACCCCTGTTTTTGCTCTTTTAACTTGGGGCGTGGGCGCGTTTTTTCAGCGCCAGCGGGGATGCGGAAGCGCCCCGCGGTGGCGGGTCCCACTTTCTCCGTCATGGCGGCTTTGCCGCCGGCGCCCAGCGGGTCCCACGGAGGATGTGATGTGCGGCGCTGCGCCTTCGGCTGTGGCCACGCGGTGGCAGGGGGCCCCTGCTCCGTGGCCTTGACCCTTTGTGAGGGATGTGCCGTGCAACGTGTGTGTGGGCGCGCCGAAGTCCGTGTGGCCGCGGCCGCCAGGCGCCGGGCGCTGCCGTCTTGCGGTGTGCATCGAAAGTGGGCGCATCGTGGGCCGATACGCACTTAATGCAAAGAAGGGGAGCGCGTCGGGTATAAATACCTGTGGCGGCGGCCGTGTTGGCCTTTCCTTCAATTCGCTATTGCCCCGCTCTTTTTGCCTCTACCTTCCCGCCGCCAAAAAATCTCTTGAGCTCGCCCGGAGAGGGGAAAGGAAGAGAGACTTCCGTGCGCCCTCCTCGCTCGATCCCGCTCTCGCGATGGCGCCCAAGGCCGGTGTTGTTGGCGTGGTAGATTGGGAGTCCTACTCCGGGACGGAGTCGGAGCCGGTGGCGTTGGTGGAGAAGGGGCTCTGGCGCCCGGAACGACTTCCAGCGCCGGAGTGGATCGTGCCGTCGCCGGATGATCGATATCCGCGCCCTCCGCCGGGTACGTCGTGAGCTTCACGCCGTTCCACGAGCGCGGGTTCGATGCCTTTGGTGGGGCGTTTCCCCGCGGGCACTCCCGAGCACTACGGCTTGGAGCTCCACAACCTCGCCTCCAACTGCATCACCCACGCGGCCGTCTTCGTGGCGCTATGCGAGGGCTACCTCGGCGTCGACGCCCACTAGGACCTATGGCTCTACTTCTTCGAGGCCACCTTGTTCTTGAAAATCTCCGCCGGGGCGGAGAAAGAGAAGGGGAAGGAGAAGGAGAAAGAAAGGGGGAAGAGGTTGGCCGTCCGGGCCGGCAGCTGCACGTTGCAGCTGCGATCCAGGCACCGCGGGACTATATCCCGGCGAGGCTCGCCCGGCTCGAACCGCGGTTGGCACAGCAAGTGGTTCTACCTTCGCAACGACGGTGGCCACCTGCCCCTATACCGGAAGGTGTTCGACTCCGAGCCGCTGTCGTGGCGGAAGGAGCCGATCCCCGGAGGGGTGACCCTGGGCCGAGGAGGGTGTTTACCGCCTGGCGCGCCCGGACCAAGGAGGGGGTCCGACGCCTGACGGTGATGCCCGGGCGCAACAAGCGGCGCGTACTGCACCGCTCATGCATCAGGCTGGTAAGACCCGTTCCTCCGCTCCGTCAGTCTGCGTTCCGTTCTTCTTCTTCTTCTTCCCCCACGCTGATCCCGGTTGTCGCGCCATAGGGCTCGCGGAGAGGCTTAGGTAGAAGCCCCGATTGCCGCGGAGAAGGCGGCCAATCGCGAAGCGCGGAGACCTGAGAAGCAGAAGGAGAAGCGCCGCGGCGCAACGCCCGCAAGCGTAGGAGAGAGGGAGGACCTGTCTCGGCTGCGGGGGGCGCTGTGAGAGAGAGAGGTCTCCTCAGGGCTGGAGACGCCGTCGGACACCACCGAGCACTGGCGACGACGACGGCGATGGTGAGGAGGAGGGGGGAGGACAGGCGAGCCGCTGCCTGGGGTTGGATCCCCCGGAGGTGACGTCCGCGTGCTCGGGCGGGCGGTAGTTCGCCGCCCGGCGCCGCCGTCCGGAAGGGCTGCCGGGGAGAGGCTCGTCTCCGATGCTGCCGGACTTGGGGCAGCGATGCCCCCCGCGACGGGGCGTCCCCCGGAGGGGCGTGTGGCGTCACGGGGGAAGGAGGTCGCCGAGCCCCCCCCCACGCAGGCTCGTCCCCCACGGGGCCAAGGCCGCCGAAAGCGGCCGAGGCCCGCAGGGGACGCCTCTGGCGGGCGAGCAGCCGTCCCGGCGCTGACATTCCGCCATCGGGGCGGGTCCTTGGCCTCTGAGCTAGGATTAAAGATGCGCGGCGGGTAAGTGGTGTTCACATCTTGTCGCCGGTCTTTGACGTTCGCTCTTTCCGCCCGCTAACTTCTGCCTCGTCCTCATCCGCGGCTTGAAGCGCACGGCCGCGGTGGACGCGCCCCCCGCCTCTAAACAGCTAAAGCCGGGGGTCGGGATCGCTGGTCTGGTTCCCGCCCGTCGAGGCGACGGGCCGGGACCGAGGAGAGGAGAAGGTCGTCGAGGAGCCGCCGCCCACGGAGCGGTCCTTGGCGGCGGAAGCAGAAGGCGGGCGGGCGTTCACCGGGGAGACCGGGGCATGCCCGCCGCGCCTCGGGTCGAGGGGGCCGGGTGCGTCGGGCACGGCGGAGGCGGAGGCGCCCGGCGAGGAGGACGACGTGGTGATCCCCGGCCGTGTCGGCCCGGTAGACTCCTCGGTGTCAACCGAGGTAGCGGTGGAGGAGCCCGCGGTGGTTGCTACCGCCGACGCGGCTATGGCCGAGGCGGAGCTAGCCTCGCCCTTCACCAAGCCGTGGCCACCGAGGCGTGCCACCTCGGCGGAGGGAGGGGCCGAGGAGGCGCAGTGACCGAGGCGCCCACCGTGGATGCCGCGGCCTCGGCTGGGCGTCCCGGCGAGCAGCCCCGGGAGCCCACCTTGTCCGGAGAACCCGGCCGCCCCGAGGGCCCCGGAGCGTGGGGCCTTTGCTCAGCATTTACGCCAAGGAGGGGGAGGATTTGGGTGAACGTGGGCGGAGGCTATCGTCGCCGACCGCTACGAGAAGGCCGCCCGGACCATCGTGTCGGGGTTGTGCCGGGAGCTCCCCCCCTTGCTTCAGGTGAGTGAGCTTTCAGCTCTCTTTTCCCTCTGGGAGCGTCTTCCCAGCGACTGACCGGCCGGAGAGCGCGTGTTGCAGGATTTGGCGCAGACGTCGAGCGGGAAGTCGGAGGTTCTCAGCGTCGGCCGGCCTTCCGCGACCCGTTCCTTCAGCGAGAAGGGCCTAGTCGCCCAGTGACGACGGCCGTGTCGGAGAAGGACGCCGAGCTCGAGAAGCTCCGTCTTCTCGTCTCCCAGCTGCAGGCCGAGGCCGCGACGGCACGCGAGGACGCCACCCTTGCCGTGGACGTCGCGGGGCGGGCCACGCTTAGGAGCCTTTGACCTGCTCCTGACGGAGAAGGAGGCGATGGCCGCCGAGACCAAGGCTCGGCGGACTCCGTCAAGTCCCCCGTCCGACAAGCCGAGGCCTCGGAGGCCGAGCGGCCGCCCCGGGCGAGGAGTTCTCCAAGCCGGGACGGACGCCTTTGTGGGATCGGCGAAACGAGACCCTCCGCGGGCCAGCTGCGAGGTAAGAGCTGTGGACTGGCCTTCGTGCCTGGTAGCACCGCCCGAGAGCCTAACTCGGTTTCTTGCACCTGCAGGCAGGGTGGCGTGAGTTGGGAGGAGAGCCTCTCCGCATCGCAAGCCGCCTATAACTCTGGGCCAGGCGAGCTTGAGACCCGACGCTGGAGGCCACACCGCCCCAAGGCCGCGGTGGAGGCCGAGGAAAGCCGGCGGCAAAGAACTTGATGTCGCGGCTGGGCGACGGTGCAGCAGCCGGGGTGGAGGCGCGTGCGGCGCTGGAGGCCCTCTCCGAGTCGGGCGTGTCACACACGCTCGCCCGACCATGTCCCACTATCAGCTCGACCTCCCCCGATCGCCGAGGGGCTCGTCGTGGCCGAAGAGGAGATGGGGCACGAGACCGATGTCTTGCCCAACTCGTCGAGGAGGCCGAGAAGAGCGGGGCTCCCGCCGCACCGGGTGGCTACTTTTGCGCCCGCCGTCGTCTCCCACTCCTCCGGAGGAAGCTAGTGACGCCGAGGCTGCGGTCGCCGAGGTCGTGTCCGCCGAGGTCGCGGATGCTTTGGTGCCGAGACGCCGAGGTCACGGACGCCTTGCGGCCCGGCCCCCCGAGGCCGTGGGTGTCGCCGCCCAAGACGTTGGTGGCCCGGCCGCCCCCCAAGAGACCCCTGCGGCAGTTGGGCCCAAGTGCTCATGTAAATAAAAGTTTATATTGATTTTGTGTTTATGAAACACTTTGTGAATCGGCCCGTCGAGGCCTTATGTTTTTTGTGCTGGCTCTTTCGTTATCTCCTCGTTTTTCCCATCCGTTTGACTCGTTACTTAGTCATGCAAGGATACTTTGCAGCCGAGGGTCGCTTTTTACCCAAAGGTGAGGACTGCGTGAGTAGCTGTCACGGCCCTGTTACCTTATTGTATCGAGCGGCCTCCCCGCAGCACTTGGAGTCATCCCTTGGCTGAGGGCGCCAAGCGGAGGCGCCGTAGCGCTTGGGCGTGGGTGGCCTCGCGGCTCGGCCGTCCTTGGCCTTGGGATGAGCTCGGTCGTGCTTTTTTCTAAGTATGCGAAACTTTCGGGAACGTAGAGTCTATGAAAGATAGCCAGGAAAACAAAAAAGATTTTTTTTGAGGGGTGCTTTCCAGGAGGGGGTTCCCCCCTTTCTAGCCCCCGAGGGAGGCTTGGTTTTGGTGAGCCAAAAGTAAGTCTCGCTGAGTCCTACTGGGGACAGAATGCTGTGACTTGGGAAAAACGCCCAAGGACTTAGTTTTATTTAGCCAACAGTACAAAGCGTATGTACAATGCTTGGAATTTCTAGGGGTAAAAGCGACGTAGCTGTTGGATGTTCCAAGCGTTGTTGAGGATCTCGCCGGCCTCGTTAGCAAGCTTGTACGTGCCCGGCTTGAGGACTTCAGCGATGATGAAGGGCCCCTCCCAGGGCGGCGTGAGCTTGTGGCGTCCTTTGTTGTCTTGGCGGAGACGGAGCACTAGATCACCTTCCCTGAGGTCTCGGGTCCGGACCCGTCGGTCGTGGTAGCGACGAAGGGATTGCTGGTATCTTGCCGAGTGTAGGAGGGCAGCGTCCCTGGCTTCCTCAAGCATGTCCAGCGAGTCTTCCCGAGCCACTTGGTTGCGGGCCTCGTCGTAGGCTTTTAGCCTCGGGGATCAGAATTCCAAGTCGGTAGGCAAAATGGCTTCGGCGCCGTACACCAGGAAGAAGGGCGTGAAACCTGTGGCTCTGCTGGTCATCGTCCTGAGGCTCCAGAGGACCGAGGGAAGTTCCTCGAGTCACCTTTTGCCGAACTTGTCGAGTTTGTTGAAGATCCGAGGCTTGAGCCCTTGCAATCATCCCGTTGGCCCGCTCTACCCGCCTGCTCGTCGGGGGTGCGCGATCGGTGACCGACGACGCTTATCTGGAGCTTATCGCAGAAGTTTTCGAACTTCGCCCCGTGAACTGGGTGCCGTGATCGGTGATGATAGAGTTCGGGACTCGAAGCGGTGGATGATGTCGGTGAAGAAAAAGCACCGCCGCTCGACCGAATGTTGGTGACGGGGCGGCGCCGATCCATTTGGAGAATTTGTCGATGGCGACGAGCAGATGAGTGAAACCCCCGGGCGCCTTCTTGAGGGGTCCTACCAGATCCAAACCCCACACGGCGAAAGGCCACGTGATCGGGATGGTCTGGAGCGCCTGAGCCGGCAGGTGCGTCTGACGAGCGTAATACTGACATCCTTCACAGGTGCGTACCACCTTAGTGGCGTCAGCGACCGCGGTCGGCCAGTAGAACCCCTGTCGGAAAGCGCTGCCGACGAGGGAGCGGGGAGCGGCGTGGTGGCCGCAGACACCTGCGTGGATCTTGTAGGCTAGGGCGAGGCCCTCCTCGACCGTGATGCATCGCTGTAGGACCCCCGAGGGGATTCGCTTGTAGAGCTCGTCCCCGATGACGACGAAGGACTTCGCTCTTCTTGCGGTGCGCCTGGCTTGGTTGAAATCCTCGGGGAGGATCCCCCGGATGATCCAGTCGAGGTATGGCTTTCTCCAGTCCGGTTTGGGATCGGCCTCTGGATCCCCCCCGTCGATCTCCATGACCTCGGCATTTGATGTCGAGGATGCCTCGGAGGTTGAGGGGGCCTCGGATGGGCCTCCAGCCCCCGAGGGGGGGTCGGAACGATCCTCCGAGGCCTCCCCTTGCCCCCCGATCGTGACGGAAGGAGCTGCGAGGTCTTTGGTGAAGACGTCAGGGGGAACCGGGGCTCTCCCAGCGAGCGATCTTGGTGAGTTCGTCGGCGGCTTCGTTGTGCCTCCGGACGACGTGGTTGAGCTCGAGACCGCCGAACTTGTCCTCCGTGGCGCGCACCGCCTTGCGTGACGCATCCATCTTGGGGTCGTGGCAGCTTGAGTCCTTCATGACTTGGTCGATGACGAGCTGCGAGTCCCCTGACGCCGAGGCGCTTGACGCCAAGTTCGACGGCGATCTTTAACCCGCTGAGCAGGCCTTCGTGCTACTCTGCCATATTGTTCGATGCCGGGAAGTGAAGGCGGATCACGTATCGCATGTGCACCCCGAGGGAGAGACGAAGAGGAGGCCGGCGCCGGCTCTGTCTTCATTAGGGGACCCGTCGGTACATCGTCCCAAAGACTCCGCCTGAGCCGAGCGGCGGCAGCTGGGTGTCGATCCACTCCGCGAGGAAGTCGGCCAAGACTTGAGATTTGATGGCCTTCCTCGGCGTAGGAGAGAGCCTCTCCCATGAGCTCGACGGACCACTTGGCAACCCGCCTCGAGACCTCCCGATTCGAGGATCTCTCCCAACGGGAAGGAAGAGACCACCGCCACGGGGTGGGCGCCGGTAGTGCCGAGCTTGCGCCGAGTCGTGACCACCGTAGAGCAGCTTCGGATCTCGCGGGTAGCGGATCTTGGTCTCGGACAAAGCACTTCGCCGATGAAGTAGATCGGCCTTTGGACCGGGCAGGTGTGGCCCTCCTCCCCGCCTCGACGACGATGGCCGCTACCGACCACCCGGGTGGTTGCGGCGACGCATAAGAGGAGGGGTTCACCCTCGGCGGGCGGGGACGAGGATCGGGGCACCGGTGAGGGCAGCCTTGAGCTTGTCGAGGGGCCTCCCCGGGCCTCGGTGGTCCGTGAGAAGCGCCGGACTTTCTTAGGAGGTGATAAAGGGGCAGCCCTTCTCGCCGAAGTCGTGAGATGAAGCGACCGAGGGCCGCCAGACAACCCATGACTCGCCAGACGCCCTTCAGGTCCTTGATCGCTCCCATGCTCGTCACCGCAGATCACCTTCTCCGGGTTGGGCTCAATGCCGCGTTTGGAGACGATGAACCCGGTGAGCATGCCTCGGGAACCCCCCGAAGACGCACTTCTCGGGGTTGAGTTTGACGCTTTTGGCCTTAAGACACTGGAAAGCGATCGTGAGGTCAGAGATGAGGTCGTCAGTCTTCTTAGTCTTGACCACGATGTCGCCGACGTAGGCCTCTACGGTTTCACCGATGTGGTCGCCGAAAACGCCCAAAGATGCACCGTTGGTACGTGGCCCCTGGTTCCTAAGCCCGAAGGGCATCGCCACGCAACAATTACATGCCGAACGGGGGTGATGAAGGACGTCGCGAGCTGGTCGGACTCCTTCATCTTTATTTGGTGGTAGCCGGAATAAGCATCAAGGAAGGATAAGAGCTCGCACCCCGAGGTGGAGTCGACTATCCGATCGATACGCCGTAAGGGAAAAGGGACTTTCGGACATGCTTTATTTAAGCTAGTATAGTCTACACACATCCTCCATTTCCCACTCTTCTTCCTAACCAGTACAGGATTAGATAACCACTCAGGGTGGAACACCTCCTTGATGAATCCGACCGCCAAAAGCTTGTTCACCTCCTCGCCGATGGCCCTGCGCTTCTCTTCGTCGAATCGGCGCGGTCGCTGCTTCACCGGTCTGGACCCGGCCCGGATATCAAGGGAGTGCTCGGCGACATCCCTCGGAATGCCCGGCATGTCCGAGGGACTCCACGCAAAGATGTCGATGTTCGGGCGGAGAAAGTCGACGAGCACGGCTTCCTATTTAGGGTCGAGGGAGTCACAGATCTTCACCGTCTTGCCGGACGAGGTGGAGGGGTCGAGCGGGACCTCCCTTACCCCATCGGACGGCTCGAAGGTGCCGGCGTGGCGCTTGGAGTCGAGAGCCTCGGAGACAGCCATGGCCTCGGCATGCTCGATGGCCTCTACGTCGCAGTTGAACGCGTGCTCGTAGGAGGAGCCAATGGTGATGACGCCGCTGGGGCCTGGCATCTTGAGGAGGAGGTACGTATAGTTCGGGACCGCCATGAACCTTGCGTACGCGGGACGTCCGAGTATGCCGTGGTAGGTTCCTCAGAAGTCGACCACGTCGAAGGTAATGACCTCCTTGCGGTAGTTTGATGGCGTTCCGAAGACGACGGCGAGGTCGATCTGCCCGAGGGGCCAGGCTCGCTTGCCTGGCACGATGCCCTGAAAGGGAGAGTTGGAGGGTCGGAGGTGCGGGCGTTCCATCCCCAACAGGCTGAGGGTGTCGGAGTAGAGGATGTTGAGGGCGCTGCCGCCATCCATCAGCACCTTAGTGAGCCGAACGTTGCTGACGACGGGATCCACCACGAGTGGGTATCTCCCGGGCTTTGGTACGTAGAGCGGGTGGTCGTCGGGGCCATAGGTGATGGCCTCGGCTGACCACGGTAGGTACTGTGGCGTGGCGGGGCGCACCGAGAATACCTCTCGGCGCTCGCGCTTGATCCGTCGTGGTGAAAGGTTCGGCCGGGAGGCCCCCCGATGATCATGAAGACATCGTGGATCTTCGGAACCCATCATCCTTGTCTTCTTCCTCTTTCTCCTTCTTCTTCTTGTCCTCGGGCGGGGGCAGCTTAGTAGAACCGGGCAAATCAAATCACACTCCCCATGGTGTGCTTGACGGGGAACTTGTGGAAGGGGCAAGGCTTCTTGAGCATGTCGTCGAACGCCCCCTGCCCCTGGGGCCTCGGGGTGCCTTGCGGTCGGCCAGCGACGAGATCATCCTCGAGTCTTCCTCCTTTTTGCCTTGCCTCCCCCCCTCCGCTTGCCCCTCTTGTTCTTCTTTTTGGTTGCGGGTTGCTGTTCCGCCGGCTTCTTCATTCTTCCGCTTGTCCTTGTCGTTGGCGCCCGCGAAAGATGGCCCCCAACGCCTCCTCACCGGAGGCGAAATTTGTGGCCACCTCAAACAGCTCGTTGGCGGTGGAAGGCATCTTCCGTCCGGCCAGGACCAGCTCCTTGCGTGTTGTCCCATCGAGGAACGCTACCGATGATGGTGGTGTCGGCCACGTTGGGCAGCTCGGTGCACTTCTTGGAGAAGCGGCGGATGAAGTCGCGAAGCGACTCGCCGGGCTTCGGGCGGCAGCCTACGGAGATCCCAGGGAGTTCCCTGTGGCGCACATATGTGCCCCGGAAGTTTCCCACGAAGACCTTGACTAGGTCGGTCCAGTCAAAGATCGTGGCGGGCGGGAAGGTGCTCCAGCCAGGCCCGTGCGGCGTCGCCTGTGAAGGGGAAGGTTGCGGATGATGAGCCTCGTTGTCGTCCCGCCCCCCCCGGTAGCAAAGGCGGGGGGTATCGTTGAGCCAAACCCCGGGGTTCGCCTCACTCGAGTATTTGGTGAGGTTAGCGGGCTGGCGGAATCGAAAGGGGGAACCGTGGCGCCGCGGGATCTCCCCGGCCAAGGCACGGGCCCCCGGGGTCCGCGTCGTTGCGGTCCCTCGCCGCTGCCACGCCTCCCGCCTCCTGCACGTTGGGCGGTCGCTTCGTCCTCCCGCTCGCCCCTCACGATAAAGCTGCGGCGCCGCTGCCGAGGTCGCCGCGGTTGTCCCTGATGCGCCGCGAGCCGGCCTTCGTGAGGGATCTTGGTGGGACAGAGGCCTCAAGGCCTCCTAGGGAATGCCCGTGGGTTCCTCGTCCTTGCGAGCCCGGGCGCGAGGACGAGCTCTCGCCCGTTGGATCGCGGCGTCTCGATGAGGTCTCGTAGCTCGCCGCGGATGCGGCGTCCCTCCGGGGTGGAGGGCTCGCATTGATCGGAGTAGAAGGCCGCAGCCGCGACGTTTTGGCTTGCACGCAGAAAGACAGAGGATGCTCGCCCCCTCGCCGTCGACGATCATCTCTTCGGTTGGACGCCACGGGCGTGCGCCGCAGCCGCTGGCTTGGGTTGGGCGCCGCGCGGTGGCCTTGCTCGAGCGCGTTTATCTTCCCGTCAGAGCCGGAGACGATCGTGGTCAAGCTTAGCCCCGAGGTCGCGGATCTGCTCGGGCGGGTGGGTCGCCGTGGCTCCCGAGGCGTGGCTGCTGGATCCTCCGCCCTCGGGGTAGCCGCAGTGGTGGGGGTCTGCCCCCCGTGGTCGGGAGGCTCCCGGATCCACTCGGGGTCGCGACCGCCGGGGCGGGCTCGGGCGGCGTGCCTAGGGTTACGATCTCTGATCCCCGTGCCGCCAAGCCGCGGCCGCCGGGCGCCGAGATCACGAACCTCCACGTGGAAGCACTCGCGCCGGGATCGCATATGTCGTCCGGGAGTCGGAGTCGGGGTAACCGAAGGCGTAGGCGTGCTCGGGATGAACCCCTAGGTTCCGTGTCCTCGAGGTAGCGCCGATTGGGTGGGTGTAGCGCTGCGTGCGGAGTAGCGTCGCTCCTCTCCCCGCCTCGACAGTGCTCCTCGTAGGCATGGGTGGATCCGTCGGGGATGTCGAGCATCGGGGTGCTCCGTGGAGCGCCGCCCGACGGCGGGACGCCTCCTCCGGGCTCCCATGGCGGTGGAGACCAACGCTGTATGCGTGGCAAAGAACGTTGATCATGCCAAGTGGCCGGGCGTGGTGGCGACGGGGGGCCGAAGGCCCCTTACGGGCGGGTGTCGCCCAGCCTACGCGCCGCAAGATCTTCCCCTCAGACCGCTGCCGGCCGTGGTGCGTCCATCGAGCGCGGGCGGGAGCGAGCGCCGTGGCGCCTCTGCGCCGGGCCGGTGTCGAGTCAACCGGGGCTCGTCGGAAGGCCTCTCGACTCCGGCCGGGAGGAATTCCATGTCGCATCGACTCCGCCGACACGAACTCCCAGCTCTCCGAACCGGATCGGGGTCCCCCGCTCTAGCGGCTAGAGTGGAGAGGAGTTGGGGCTGAGAAGTCGCCCCGGCGTCGTCACGCCTCGCTGGCCATCCGAGGTTTGGCGGGAAGAGAGGCGAAACACGCACAGCCTCCCCCTGGCGCCAAGAATCGCCGGTGCTAGAACCGGGCGGTCCTAGCACCAACGAGTGAATTTGTGGTACGTGTTCCCAACCCCGGATGGTGTGCAAGATGAACACAAGGATTTATACTGGTTCGGGCTAGAGAAGGCCCTACGTCCAGTGGGGGGAGGCGTTCTTGTATTATCTTGCACCGAAGTGCTCGTAGGTAGGGTGTACAAGCAGTGAGAGAGGGACGGGGTCCCAAGTCTCGTAGTGATTGAGTGAAGTGCCAATATCCGGCTTTCGTGTGTGTGAACCTGTCATCTAAGGGCCCCTGCCTTCCCCTTTTATAGCAAGGGGAAGGCGGAACCTTACAAGAGGTGGTCATGCTCGTGGCTGGGTCATGGGCTTCCGTCCTCCCTCGGACGAGGCTTCGGCGTGGGGCCGACTATGCGGACCGTGACGAGGCGGAGCGGCGTCGCCTCCTTGCCCCCTGTTGTCCGGAATGACGGACGTCCCCGTTGGAGTCGGTGGAGTGCGTCGGAGGGGGCCCGAGAGCCTTGTAGCTTTGACCCGCCTGGAGTCCAAGGCTCGGGAGGCCTCGGAGCTTGTCGCCGTACGGAGAGTGGTTGGAACAGCCGCGGCCGGTCGCCGACACAATGGCCGCCCATCCCGGGCTCGGAGCTCACGGGGTGGACTGTTGGTTGGCCCGGAGGGGCGTCAGTCCACTCCCCGTCTGGGGGTGACGCCGGCCGCCGTGGCCTTGGCGTGGTGGATGGCGCTCGGGGTTCCGCGATGGGACACGGCGGAGGGGTTAGGCAACACGGTGCCCCACCGTGGGCGGGCGTGGCCTCCATCGTGGAGACTGCGTAAGCATGATTGCCGGCGTGGGCCGTGACGGGGGCGATGCCCATCCCCTATCGTAACATGGAGTGCTCCCCGACATGGGCGGTGGTGGGTATCGCGTCAAATGGGTGGTACGGTCTTTGATTACGGCGACGCGTCCCCGCCCGAGGCCTGGTTGCCGGGGGCTCGGGCGGGACGGAAGCCGGGCGGCTTCGTCCGAGGCCCCCCCCCCAGGGGCTCGGGCGGGACGGAGAGTGTAGGCCCACCCGAGGCCCCCCGTCGGGGGGCTCTCGAGGCGGAAGCTTCGGCGCTCGTCCGAGCCCTCGATGGGGTAGGCTCGGGACGGTCGTGGGCCGTGCGTCCGCTCGGCACTTGTGGCTTAGATAGTAGAAACGGGAGGCCTGCTGGGCCGAAGTTTTGCGTTTGTTGGGCTTTCCTTAAGGGGCCCTTATTTTGGTCCCCGACACTAATGTTACTACCTACTACTCCTAGCTATAGGGTGGAGTCCTATGTATGCCTACCTCTCTTTTGTCTGATAATAGAATATAATAATAAAGAGATTTCACAGTCACACATTCAGCTCCACCAAGCCTTGTTTCGGAAACTTCCCCGGCAGCTGGGTCAACCATGGCAGGTGACGCCTCACCTGCTGCCTGATGCTTCTTCAGCCTTGAGGCCATCGTCTTCGTCCTTCGTCCTCGTCAATAGGGCCATACCAATCATTCAAAGCCAGCGTGCTGCCGCTACCAGTTCAAGTGCCTCCGTGCAGCGCGAGAGATATCGTTTAGAACACCACGGCGATTTATACATATACTTCCTCCGTAAAAAAAAAGGGCACATATAGTTTATTTATTTAGGAGTACTAACAAATTTCAAGTCTATCTAACTAAATATATATAAAAGATTCTATAATACCCCTTTATTAGGTTGATCATGTAACATTTTTCTTCAAAGTATAATCCTATTTAAAGATATGTTATTTCTGTTTTTTTATACATTTACAATAATTTCTAATAGATTGATACTTTGAAAAGTGGGATGTGGAGTTCGGATCTACTCTTAGGCAGGCATCACTAAGAAATGGCAGGCAGCACAAGTCAGCATCAGCTGCTACATACTGTATGACGTGCTATAGTCGTGAGCTATTGTTTCAGCACAAGTCAGCTTCGGATGAAGATTTGCTGCAGCGACAACAAAGAGGACACGGGACGACGACAGGAGGCAAGTAGTAGTCGGGAATGTATGCGCATTGCACGAGATGGAACTGCAAATATTTACTGAATGAAGCATATAAATACTCTTCCCATTCCATGCTTCTAGAGTCAGACGGAACGCCATGGAAATGGAAAACAAATGCTAGTACCGTAAGTACACTGTCCTTGTCCTTTCTTTCGAATAAATAATAATAATCATACGATAACCAAGTGGCTTTGCAAACCTTGCCTCCAATCCGATTACGAGGACACATCATGCAACGGCCTGAGTTGTGCCTGTTCATCTTCGCAACGTTGACCAACAAATATATATGTGCATTTCTTCTCTCTCTCTCTTCTTTCAGCCTAGTGTATTTGTTCTTTTTAACACGAAGCTGGTAGGAGTTTAGCCAGTTTTTTGTATTGATATATTTAGACGCCTAGGCCAAAAAGTAAGCAACTGTGACATCATTGAAGCCACGTGTTGATAAAAAGTGCTAACTGCGTTCTAAATTATAAGACTTTATTTTTATTTTTCAAGATACTCCGTACATTGGGTTTGGAATGTACCTAGACATATTGTACATCTAAATACATATTAAAAGCTACTTGTATCTAGAAAAAGAAAAGGCAAAACTTATAATTTGAAAAAAAAAAGTAGTATACCTACTAGCAAAAGCTATATATCTGCACTCACACTGGCCCTGGTTTAAGGGCTCCTGGTTCGTTCAAGAGTTATTCTTACTAACAACCAATTCAACTTTGTGAGAACCCGTAAACATTTAAACGACTCATGCGCATTACATCAAGAACGGCAGATAAGATCTTCAAATATCTGTACGACAGCCTCGCAGTTCGGATATCACAATATGGACACAACTTCCCTGGATACAACCACGAGTCCGCAAGGCCATACAGAACCTCCGAACTAGATCATTCAATGCAGCCATCATCCAAAAGAAGTAAGCAGGGCATGATCAACTAAGATTTACCATTGTCTTGTTCAACCAAGTGAAAGTACCACATCATATATAGGAGTTCAAAATTGGGATTTTTCCTTTAGAGTAACAGAATTGCAAGTTCAGCTAAAAAATAACTTGAGTTCTCTATTTCATACTAGAGCAGCTGAGAAACTGCAACATCAAACTTTTGGCATGTCAATTTGGACGATTCCGTACCCTGAAATTAAATAAGCAAACCATGAGAAACTTGTCAGCAGTAATATATAAGAACTAAAAGAAGAAAAGTAGAAATAACTGCACATTATTTTCACAAAATCACATCTCCAATTTAAGTTTCAGAATCACTTGAGTATTGCCTCTAGCATAGAACTCATTTCCTTGAGAAAGAACTATCAACAGGTAAAATCAAATAATATCACACAAAAGTGAACAAAACACTCACTTCCTGGAAAGTATGTGGTAGCTTCAATGCATGCTAATGCCACCTTAGCATGTGGTAGCTTTAAGAACTCACACAAAAAAGTTTGATCAAGAACAATGTCACATGAAGAAATTTTGCAGTGTCAACTCATGCTCGACACAGGGCAACACATATCAGACATGCCAGAGCAGTACCGAGGCAAACAAGTTTCTTTGGAGATGGCCAACCACTGAGCATGGAGGATGAGAAGTGGAGAAGGGCTGAAGAGGCTGCCGGTGTTGAAGATGATACGAACTGCAGGTCCTCAGCCCTGCCCCTCTAGTCTGCTAAGTTAGCAACATCTGATTCCTACGGAAATTAAGAGCACCAGTGAAGATGAGGGCAGAGGCAATCAATTTTGTGAGTCCAGATGCAAGGGGATGGCAGCAGTGCCTGTGCGATGGCAACAAGAGATTGGAGATGTAGTCTTGGCAATAATAGGGAGCAGTGGCAGCTACTGGCTGTGTGCCTGCGCAGGCCTAGTGAAGGTTAGGGCAAGATTTATTTAGATGGACTACATTTGCCTGTAAAAGACATCCCAATAGCATATATCTTTTTTTATTCCTTCTTTTGTTCTTTTTTCTCTCCTTTTTTAACTTGTGAGGCATTTGCTCATGAATTTGTCATGTACGGATTAGTTAAACATGATACGATAATAAAAGATTGTACACAAGATTGTGTAAATGAATTTATTTCCTTTCTAATTAACAACAATAATAATTAATATATTAGACACACCATGAATCCTATTTTCTAGAGTTCATACACCTGCTCCCAATTCTTGACGCCGACACCCTCACTCGCAGTGGCACTTGTGTCCAGGTAACACTGGTCAAGAGCATCAATAACAAAAAAAAATCATAGCTTCATAATATTCTATTGCTAAATTTCAAGTTCATACTAGATACTGGAAAGTACCTTAACAAACCTAAGCAAAAACATTAGCTAGAAAGAATATAACTCAAGGGAATACACTGATGGCCATAATCCTCCAAGGCGACATTATATGTTCAATCTGATGCACTTTTTGCACACAAGGATATATTTATTTGGTTCGACCTTGCATGAGGTAAGCAAAGCATAATGGTAAATTAATAACAAGTGACACCCATGGTACACGCAACATCAAGTCACCCAAGTTTTTGAACTTCATGCTCCCCAACAAATATACTTTCCACTCCTCAACACCCCATTTATAAATCATACAGATATGCCATGAATCCAGAATGGGTACCGCAAACAGGAAAATTCAACAATCCCATTTAAGGATACAGGCCACCAGCAAAAGAAAGATACTACAAAGTAACAGTAATTCTCAAAAACAAAGAATTGTATGGCATAGCATGTACACAAGCTAATGCATAGGATATTAGGATTTTTAAGGACGAAATGAGAGAACAGAAAGAAATGGAGAGTTCATATCAAGGGTAAGGAACGGAATCCAATTCTAAAATCAGTTCTCTGTCCAGTTTGCTAGGACAGGAACCTAACCCAGGAAACACAAGAAAACTACTGATATCAATGCATCATCAAATAATTTTGTTTGGTTAATTGTGTACCGGACAATCTGTTAAATACTACCATCCTCAGAATGACAAATATATAAGATGATTATTGGTTTTTCAGGATGCTACAATTATTTATAACAATGCTGGTAACCGCCAAGCAAATACAGCAATCAGTTTCATATGGAGGTGCTCCACAGCATTTATTTCAATGCTAGATTATCATCAATCCAAGGTTGTTTTTGGATTTTCAAGCCAGTACATCTTTTGCTTAAAAACACATGTATGAATTACTCAATTATGCACCTATCATTTATGCTCAGTGTCACCCTGATGTTAACCCAACAATCGCGACCAATATGCCAAGTACAGAATTGGAAAGAGGTGGGATGCTATTCCATACCTCTGAAACCAAAGGAAAGAAGCATCCATCCCACTAGGCAAGAATTTCACCTCCAGCTGCTCGGGAAGAAGGTATGAATGCTATAGCCAGTCTTCCAGTTATCCAAGTAGATCACCTTCCTAACAGCCCACCATCCTATCACCATAACAGCGAGCATCGCAAAGCGCTGCGTCTGCAGGCTCTCCACCTTCACCAACAAGTGTGTCACCCCAGCGATCATGAGACCCACGAGTGTGTACAAGAACCCGACAGCAAACCCCTCGGCCCCCAGCTGCATCCCTGACCCCTGGTAGAAGAACACGAGCTTGTTGGGATCCGCGCGGTCAGTGAGGAACATGGGCGTGTGCCTGATAATCCCGTACATGCCCCCAGAGACGCTGAAGAAGTAGACGAAGAGCGCCCCAGCCATCCAGACCCGGCGGTCGTGCAGCAGGGTCTCCCCATCGATGATCCTCTTGATCATGAAGGGGATGGAGATGAGGAAGAGGATGCCGAGCAGGATAATCTGGTTGCGGGAGAGGAGCGGCGGGCGGACGATGGGCCCGACCTCGAGGCCCGTGCGGGACTCGATGAACTCGGCCATGGAGTCGGCGAGGCGCGCGAAGTGGGACTGGTCCATCTGCTCGGATTTCGACAGGGTGACGTGCTCGGGGCGGATGAGGCGGATATGGGGCAGCGAGTTGACGCCGAACTGGTGGAAGGAGTGCTGCGACTCGGCGAACTCGATGTCGGCGAAGAAGAGGTCGCCGGAATCGGGGTTGTGGGCGAGGAAGGAGGCGGAGAGGAGCGCGAACTCGGTGCGGAGCTGGGGCAGGTGGAGGTCGGGCTTTGAGTGGAGCGACGCGGCGTCGAAGAAGACGAGCACGGAGTAGGGGCGGCGCGCGGAGGGGGCGGAGAGGAAACGCGTGACAGAGGTGTCGGTGAGGTGGATCACGCCGGACGGGGACCGCGCGCGGAGGGACTGGAGCTCCGAGACAAGGTCATCGGCTCCGGCGGGCGCGCCGGCGAGGAGGACGAGAGGGAGGAGGAGGAGGAGGAGCAGGTGGCGGTGCGGTGGAGGCGCCATGGCGGATGGGCAGATCTGGGGGGCAGGAGACCGGCAGGTGGAGACTTGCGCTGAGGCAACTGACAAAGGTGGAAGAGAAGACAGAAAGACTCGCTAATGGGCTGCAAATGGGCTGAATCCTAGTTAAGAAACAAGTACCTGGACCGCTTACTTTTGTTTTTAGTGGACCTCGACCGCTTACTTGGTTAATATTCAATGAATCGCATTAAGAAGAAATGAAAAAAAAGATCATTGGCTCAAAAAAGTCCGATTCACCCAAACTAATTACCGAATGGAAAGACTCCCCAAAATTTTAAAATCAGACAAATATCCCCACTATTTGGAAGTGATTTGTTGGATGGTTTTGCTGACGCAGGACAGTAAGAGGATCAACTGTCATTTGTGCTCTCTCTTTTCTCTTAAGCTAGCTCTGTTTGGATCCTTCAAATTGAATTCATTTTTTTTATTTTACCCTATAAATTTAAGATAAGACGTACATGTAAACTTTAAAAATGATGAAATGTCAAATTCCAAGCCAAATGCCGTAATTTATTAAGTAGATTTCAATTCCTCCAAATAAAAGAATCCAAACAGCACCTTATATTAAAAAAAAAAATACTTACTTTTTCACGAAGTCATATTCATATAAATACAAAATTCATATCAAGAATGAAATCCCTCTCATTTAAAAAAAAAAAATATATAATGATAAAGCCAAGAAGAGATTACAACACAACCTGCGTAAAATCTCATTGAAAACCATGCCTTACATGTAGGCGGCGACGGAAACTAAGGCATATACACGGTCAATCAAAAGAAAATGGAGATCGCAGGTGCAACCCAGGAAGTTTCATGCAAGGATTGGAAACATTACTGTCGTCTCCGCACTAACATCAAAACCACGTGTTCAAAACATCCTGAATAAAATTCTACATTAAGTAGTAACCTAAGTAATATCAATCCAGACAGAACAGAGCAGGCTCACATGACCACCGACTTCACGCTCTTACCGAACAGTGACAATGTCATCAATCTTCAAGATCATTCTAACACACTCACAGGCTAGCGTAATGGCACTTGTGCTCACCAGCAAAGGCTGCACTACATTCTCCTCCAGGATGTTTGTGATCTGCCCTTTCCTCACATTGATGCCAGTGTTCTTCTCACCTCTGGCATGGCGATTCCTGAGTTCAGTGACAATGGAGATTGGGTTGAGCCCAGCATTCTCAGCAAGTGTGTACGGGATGACCTCAAGCGCCTCAGCAAACTCCTTGATGCAGTAACTCTCCATCCCTCGAAGCTCCTTTGCCCAAGCAGCCAGCTGCATTGACATCTCTATTTCTGGAGCACCACCACCAGCAATCAAAAACCTCTTGTTGACCAAGCACCTGAAGCATCAAAAAGTATACACATAAAACTCCTTTTACTTGAATTAAGGAAATATAGAAAGCATACTATAATGCAATGTTAAAGCACCAATGATCATAACAATTTCTCCATCTTCGACATCTTCAACATATACTAAATCTAAATCAAGAAAATAAGCAGACAAACCCGAAGCATTCAAGCAAGGACAACCATCAAAACACTGTACAGACTCCAGAACAACAACGTAAAGTTCATTGTCTTAAAGTTGAATGAATTATTTTTGGTTGACAAAACTCTTGATAGTATCACCTAAATATTATCATCCATGTATTCATGAATGTTCTTCGTTGCAACAGTCACATTTGATGGTTAATAATCAAAACATGTTAACTATTCATCAAGTTCTCCAGACATATGCTAGTTAATAATTAAAACATGCTGACTATTCATCAAGTCCTCTAGCACAACATATGCAACCCTGAGTTCTTTCACTGTTTTAAATGTGCCTCTGGCAGCAAATAGAGGATGAAGGAAAATGGCTCACATATCCAGGTAAAATGGCAAGCTCAAAGAAGAACCAATGATGAGGTTTTCCAAATAATTTTGCTTTAAAAAAACTATTGCATTTAAAACCACCAACTTACTAGAAAGCTACACTATTAAAAAAACTAAATGAAATGCTTTTTTATAATACATGTATACATATCCCTAACTAAAGATGTTTATAATACAGGTGAAGAGAATGCTTTTATAAATTTTTAGATATTCTAAGGAAATAGCAGTAGCCATGATTTTTGAGGCACTGAGGTGAGGCGCCCTAACCCCCCTCACAACACCTAGCCATTTATGGTGGATGCCTTGGTGACACCATACGTATATTCTGAGCGGGCATGAAGTGCTGGGTAAGAATCAAATTGCCACTAACAATTGAGCACAAAGATTATACTTAACCGAAGCTCATGACAGCAACCAACCACGACCATATACATTTAATACGCATCAGTCATCAACTTGTGCATTGTGTTATGTAAAAGTGTAAACAAAGAGCCAGGTGGACTTCAGTCCATATGACAGGCCAGTCTATGAAGCAAAGAACACCACACACGAGACTCTCAGAACATATACAATATACTACTCCCTCCGTCCCTATTTAGACGTCGGCATGGGATACGTGCCACAAATTTGACTTGATTTATAGAAAATATGTACAATATTTATATCTCCAAATAATTTTGTTAAAAAACTAGATCTAAAGATCTTTCCGATGATACTAATTATGGTACTAATTGATGATATTTATTATTTATTAAAATTGCCGGCATTTGTTTCTCGGGAAGCGAAGCGACAAGTATTTAGGGACGGAGGGAGTACATAGCAGAGTGCCGCAACACAAAGCAATACAGTAGAGGCAAATTCACGAGGCAGAGCACAGGAGCAATCAGAGCAAACTAAAAAGCACACCAGCACCTAACACTAGGGGATGCATATACCACGAGAAAGAGATCCCCAAACGAACAAGCGGATGTCAAGGGAGTTGGATGAGAGGAACACCTGCGCTATGTGCCACCAAATCAAAATCACATATACAGGCACAATCACAAGGAGTTGCCAAGGAGAGGAATGCCTGCTCCAGCTAGTGAGTTGGGGGAGGCAAACACAGGAGGAAGCAGGGCGCAGGCTCATTTACCAGGCTGGTGGGTGGGCAAGGAGCAGAGGGAGATAGCCTCTGCCGGGATGCAGGGGACCAGATCCAGGTCCGCGGCTGGTATCTAGGGGCACCAGGTTCCACACCGCTGGGATGCCGGGGGCTTCAGGTCCAACACCTTCTCTTTCCCTCTCACCCTCTCCATAAAATGGCAACGAACCACAGTAGATGCCTATGCACAGTTGATTTCCATCTCAATGTGCATATATGCAACCAATTCCCACCCGATCTATTGAGGCGCACTCAATTCCCACCCAATTTTGGCGTGTTCCACTCAATTACCCTCAGTACAATCCCTCCTACTTGATTCCAAGCCCGGTTCCACATCCAGCATCCGCAACAAACTTCTGAGCACCTGCCCCGACACCATTCCACACCTAGATGAGGCCTAATCGCTTAAGCGAACACCATACGTAATACGTCCGTAAGTCATGGCGACCCTGACGCCAAGGGCCCATGGCATGCCTCGCCACCTAGGCGACACCTCATAAACCATGGCAGTAGCAGGTTTAATTAGTCTACAGATACTTATATCTAACATTCAGACAACCCAACATAGTTTAACATATCATACGGTTGATAAAATAGAGGAATATATCATTGGTACTAACTAAAATAGTCATCTCACAGGATAACAAAACACCAATGTTGGAAATCAGTGTACTATATTCAAACATTGCAGGTTCCTGTTCTATTATACATTATACATTAATGTAGAAACATGGTAAAAATTCCCAAATAACCAAATAAAAACAACATAGAAGTCTTCTGGCAACTTCACTAGTGCACAAAAATTTCTATTACTACTGTCATCTGTGTATCCCAAACCTAATCCACCAAATTAAGCAATTATTGACTCTTTTGTACTCTAATTCTAGATAAACAGAATATGAAAAGATTTGCTGCAATGAAATCAAACCCAGTAGAAAGTTTGGTAAAACATTCTTAATGGAACTTGAACAGAGAAGACCTCATCTGTTGAACTTTGGATACATTTTTCAAATTCAAATATAGCCCCAATAACCAAAGGCATACAAGGAATTTAGCGAACATACAGCACAAACAGTAAGTTTTGGCCCAACAACAATAAACAAAAAGGAACATAAGACAGACTAGAATTCATAAGCAATTATGAATATAGCATTGATTATTATCTCAGCATAAGATGAATTGTACCTTATGACACAGAGGGCATCATGGAGACTGCGTTCAGCTTCATCAATAACCAACTGGTTAGATCCCCTGACAAGTACAGTCGCGGTCCTACCCATGTCCTTGATACCAGTGATCTTCACAACCTTGCCCTCCCCAACAGAGATTTCTTCAACAACATCTGCATACCCAAGCTTATCGGTTCGGAAGTGCTCAATGTTGGCAATGGGAAGGCAGTTTAGGGTCTTGGTGATGAACTCAATCTCATCCCTCTCCACGTCCTTCACCACCAGAATCTTTGCCTTAGCAAGATAGTGCAGAGACAAGTCAGTGACCGCATCGCGCAAGATGCTCTTCTGAATGAGCAGGACATTGCATCCAGCCGCCTTGATCTTCTTGACCATCCCGAGGATGTAATTGCGCTCCTCACGGAGGATGCGGTCCATCTGCGCATAGTCAGATACAATGACGCTCTGCTCAATGTCAGTCTTGGGAGGTGAGATTTGGAACTGTATGACAGCGATCTTTGCATTCTCCACCCGAGTCGGGCCCCCAGCAGCATGGCTAGCCTTCTTGTCAAAGATGAGGCCACGGACGAGCTCAGTGTCGTCCACGGTGCCACCAAGCTTCTTGACGATGCGGATGTCACGGAGGTCCAGAAGGTCGGGGTGCGCGGGATCCACCACCGAGAGGGCGGCGTCGACGGCGAGGGGCGAGAGAAGGGTGGAGTACTGGGAGACGACCTTCGAGTTGAGAGCGGTGGAGGCGGACTTGACGAGGGACTCCCGGTCGGACAGCTCAATGGGGATGGCCATGGCGTGGAGGATCTCGACGGCGCGCGTGGCGAGGCGGTGGAGGGCGTCGGCGGCGGCGGTGGGGTGGGCCCCGGCGGAGAGGAGCGACTGGGCGCGGCGGAGGAGGGATCCGGCGAGGACGACGACGGTGGTGGTGCCGTCCCCGGCGGCGGCGTCCTGGGAGCGGGACAGCTCGGCGAGCATGCGCGCGGCGGGCTGGAGGAGCGCCATGCGGGAGAGGATGGTGGCGCCGTCGTTGGTGATGATGACCTCCTGCGCCTGGTCGCCCGAGGAGATCATCTTGTCCATGCCGCGGGGGCCCAGCGAGGTGCGCACGGCGTCGGCGACGGCGCGCCGCGGCGGCGATGTTGGCGCCGCGCACGTCGTCGCGGCGCTTGGTGTCCGTGTAGGTCTCCGTCTTGCGGGATGGCGCGGCGGCGGCGGCGGTGGCGGTGGCGGCGGCGGCCATGGTGGAAATCGAGGGGAGAGGAAGGAGATTTGAGAGGGAGTGGGGCTAGGGCTTTTCGACTTGTTTCCTGATAGATCGGCGCGGCGCGGGGAGGGACGGCGGGTGGTGGTGTTGAAGAAACTGTAGGGGTTAGGGTTGAGTGCTTCCACTCACGAATTTTTTTGTAAATAATATTTTTTTTTTAGATTAAATGCGAATCTAGGGGCTGTTATGCGGAAGTTGCAAGATTAGGACCGTCGGCAGCTGCGCGCGCCGACCGGGCACTGTCGGAGAGCCCGCGGCCGACAAGCTTACGTGGCGGCCGACATCCCGCCGATCGGGCACTGGTTGGCGGCGACAGGACTTTGTCGGCCGGTGGGCGGCCGATAGGACCGGGCGGTTGTGGGCCGGCCGACCGCCCCAAAACTACTCGGGCCACCGCGGGCCGAGAGGCCTCTCGGCTCTTGAAATGCCGATAACCGGCTGTCGGCCCACCCCCAGCCTCTGACCATATTTCATGTGCTACACCCCTTTTCAACGTAATTTTTCATGCATCCCTTATCAACGTAATTTTTCATCTTTGAAGTAGATAAAATATTTTTATTATTATTGTTGCCCTTGAATTGCCCTCGAATAATAATTTATTCTAATTTTTAATATTATTTTGTAGACGCAAAGTCAACTTATGAGGAACAAACACAATTCAATATTAATCGAGCGCACTCTTGGACAATTAAACAAAAGACGACCTGCAATGACAACTAACAATGGCATGTAGCGACCTCTAGTAAAGCATGGGAAAGAGGTGGCAAAAATAAACCTAACATGCCTTAGAAAAATTGAACAACGCAACGAATACATAACACGAACATTGATTCATCCTAATAATGTTCCCACATAGCAAACTGAGTTGAGCCCTCTCCGACGTAGCCTCCCATTGCCGGTGGCGGTGGCGGTGGCGGTGGCGGTGGTGGAGGAGGAGGCCCCTTGTGATAAGGACATTGACAAGTATGGATTAGGGCGAGTCCCTCGTCCACACCAAAGATCATCGCCGCTGTCGGGATCGGCGGTTCGGTTTTCGAATTCAAGATCGAAGATACGCTTCTTTAGGTAGTAGATGTACTTGTTGATGGGGAAAAATAGGAGCGGGATCGACCCATCTAGTGAATCCACAATCGCCACCCTCATTGGTCGCCTTTGAAATACGAAAATTATATAAGCATGTAAGCATTTAAAATAAGAAATTTTTCGCAAGATAATAGTCGATGGGAAAATACCCATCCTATCGGACATCTGAAGAAACGGCGTCCTCCATGAATATCGTCATCACTCATCTGAACTACGCAGTCCTCACCGTGGCGGCATTTGGGCCACTCCTCTCTCCGGTTATCATATCCCCGAAGAGGTCTATCATTGGTGAAGTCACTCTTCCCCTCAAGTGGAAAATCCTCAAGTGGTTCCTCCCAAGCATCTGGACCTAGAGAACCCTCCCACACAATGGGAGGTCCCTTCTTTCCCCCCTTTCCTCTACCCGAGGACTCACCCTTTCCTCTGCCTGAGGACTCACCCTTTTCTCTCCCTCTGCCTCCAAACATGGCTACCCTTTCCTCTGGCTGAGGACTCACCCTTTCCTCTCCCTATGCCTCCAAACATCTCTAACAAGGGAGGTGTATATATAGGCCGTCGGGGGACGTGTAATGTTGTGCTGAAGTTTATTTGGACATTGCATTAATTAAAAAAATAACAAAACTCTGTTGATAGGACCATACAATAAAAGGGGTAGGTCTGTGGTCAGAAAAAGCTAAATTTTATTAATGACACTGTTGAATGGACGATACACTGAAAAGGCTAGGACCCTAGTCTGAAAAGAACACGTTGTATTGATGACACTGCTGATTCAACCATACACTGCAAAGGCTACGTTGTGATGCATACACGTTTGATTCGACCACACATATGCTGCAAAGCCTGAGAACGCATTGAAGTGAGCCCAGTTTGTCATTATCCTCAGCCTCGATGCAGGCGTTGGATCGTTTGTGTTTGCATTATCCTTTGCCTCGATGCAGGCGTGGAATCGTATTGGAGCGTTACCTCCAATTGGGTGATCTTAAATGTACTAATACACATAAATCCAAGAGTACATTAGTTCACATCCATGATACCATTGATCCATACATAAATACAAACTCAACCTCCACGACGACCCCCCGGTGGGCTACTGCGGTCCTCGGTGACGAAGCCGGCCCGTAGGAAAAAGAACTGGTGCGGAGGGCGACGCCGGCTGCCTCCTCCGGGTCAAGTCCGTAGGCCGAGTACTCTGCGTCGGCTGTGTGGGCTATGGTGCACCAACAAACTGAGAGGGCCCGGACTCAGACGGGTACGCAGGTGAAGTACTGTCCGTGAAAAAGGTCTCAAAGCTGCTTGTACCCTCAGTGTACTCGCTGCAAGAAGCCCGGGTACCTACAACATAATTTAAAGATTATGGCCAACTTCGTATGGTAACAATGTAGGAAAAAAGCTAAAGGTCTGAGAAGTACCTAATACTCCAGTGTTGTCGTGGCACTCCTGGTGCGCTGAACGAGGTCCTCCAGAGCCAAAGCCTCGACCCGCACGTGAAGGCAACTCGACGGGGTCCGTCCGACGACGAGAAGCCCGTCGTATTCCTCTAAGCAACGCCGGCCCGCCGTCGTCGAAGGGCGGCAACCAACTCGTTCCTAGCAACTCGTAGAGGATTTTGCTCGTACTGGTGGGCGTACGATAGGAGCTCGTTGCCCACGTCATTGCAGATATCCGTCTGCAAAACAAACATGAATTGTTACACATTGTGTATAGTATAATTTGTTAAATAATGAAATGACCAAGGTGTGAATAAAAATACTTACCAACGCATGGTAAGTCGCTGCGCTCCATGGCGAACGTGTCGGTGATCTCGGCCTCGTGTGGCTCGTCCGTCTGCCGGGACGGGATGAGACGAACACGTGTGGTCGTGGTGAAACCAACCCAAGTACTCTCGGTAGGTGGCCTCGTCGAATGGGCCACCTAGGTCGTGGACGTCGGCGGCGCCGTCCCCCCAGGCGTTCACGAAAGGCACCATCTTATCAACTCAGACCGGGTCGTGACGCTGCACCTTGACCTTTCCTAGAAGACCTCGCACGAGAAACACGAGTGAATGCACATGTAACACCATCATGAATAAATGGGAGCATAACAAGATTTACCTGTGCGACGAGTCAAGCTGAAGTCGGGGTAGGGGGAACACCTGCGCGTGCCCAAACTGACGAGCCACGCGCTCTGGACAGTACGGCTCCGCAAAGACGTCAAACACCAGTCGTTTCCTCGTGTACCACAGCTCCCGGTCACGGTAGCACAACTCGGACAAGCCGGGGACGCACGAGACTGTATGGCCTCATGTGGTATGCGGAGTCCACCGACCTCCGTCCGAGAGCTGGTCAAACGGAGCGACATACGCCGGGTACGTGCCGCGACCGGTGGTTGTTGCCCACATCACCTGCACACAAAATAGAAAATCATTTAGTGTAAGGAAATTGTTAACAACACAATTATAGAGTAGTGTCGAAGTACCTACATCGCGGCACAACCACAGTGTGCCCATCGTCGGGGCGTCGAGCTCATCCGGGACACCCTCCTCATCGAGCACGTACATCTCAACGCCATATTGTTCGTACGACGCTAGGGCTGGCCTCCCAATATCGAACCTTTCGTACGACCACAGCATCAATAACAACGGACAACCAGCCAACGTACCTGTCGACGACCTCCGAGTGCAAGCGTCACACAGTGCCCGGTACGTAGCTGAAAGCACAGCTGAACCCAATCAGACCGAGGAATCGCTCAAGTGGGTCAGACGCTATCCGAAAGCAGCGTAGTGAATAAAGTGCTTGTCGACGGTGTCGTGGTGGGTGAAGAGTACCCACCCAAACAGCCACAACAGGTACGCCTCCAAGTGTCGCAGCACCCTCCACTCCTCGTCCTCCAGCAGTAGCCTCTCCCCACGGAACTGTGACAACCATGCCTTAGGTGGCCCGTGGGTCGGCCGAAGTCAAACCGCCTCGGCTCACCAGCACGGGCCGAAACACTCCCTCGAAACGCGCCGAGCCGACGTCCCAATCTATCGAACGAGGACAGGGGTGAACTGGTGTGCCGGCTAGTGGTAGACCGAAGAGCATGGCGACGTCCCGAAGAGTGATGGGGCCACCTCACCCACCGGGAGGTGAAACGCGTGCGCCTCCGGCCTCCAGCGGTCTGTCCAAAGCGAGAGAAGTGACCGGTCCACCGGAAAACGTGAACTCCTCTGCCGGTGTCGCTCAACCAGCCGTGCGAACGTAAGTAGACCTGCAGCACGTAACCTGTTACAAGAACACATACACCATGTTAAATGATAATTACATATAAACACAAAATGGACAAGACAGGGTATGAATACAACTAACCGTGGAACCCAACGGTGGTCAAGAACCCACAACTCGTCGTGGGTACGAAGACGTAAGGGTGGGGGAAGCCGCCCACCGTGCGGTGTTCGAGCGGTGCTTCCGTCAAGAACAGGGTCAATGAGCTCCATTCCGGCCATGCCGCAAAGTAAATTACGTATATTAATACAGATCATAAATTGTGGAATACTATACGTTCAAAAGGTATAAAGGAGTAAACGTTGGAAGCTTAATTATTACAGCATACTTCGATGTTAAATATTACAAACCCTGCAAAGTTTAATATTACAAACCATGGCAAAGTTAAATATTACAAACCGTTACAAACAAATACATATTCGTAACAAATATTACAAGGTCAACACAAGCTACACGCTAGGGCCGCCTTCGGTGGGGTGCCTATAGTTGCGTTGTGGAATACGGCGCACTTCGGTTCCATCTCGCAAGTCTATGTGTGGGGTACGCCTCCGCGCTTTTTCCCCGAGATGAGTTCCACCGCAGCTAAGCGTAAGGGACGCTTGTCCGGCTTCCTCCGAAGCATCCATGTCATTCCTAATACGACGACTCTTGCGGCGGCCCTTTCCCTCCACCCTTTTTTATCTCGATCCGGAGACCAAAGACGGTCCGAATCCGCAACAAAGCTTTGTGAAATCAGCAATGGCCCTCCAACCTCGCAGCCTCACCCGACCATGTGTTTAGCACGACCTCTTTGTTGAAATAAGGAGACACAAATGTCATGGGAATATTAGCTTTCCCACAGGCAAAGCAAGCACATGCGAGCATGGATAATGGTAGTACTTGGGTTTGTTGCATGTGCACTCACACATGTTATCCTCCCACACACAACTGAACCTCCATCGTTATGTCGCTTGGACCAATACCAAGTCCGCCCTTGTCACGCAAAGATGACTTCAAAGACAAGGTCCCGGTTGCCAACAAAGAACACCCTATGCATGGACCCTTTGGCACTCTTCTCTTCGAGGTATGAAGAAATCTTCCAGGCATATGTCATCTGTGGATTCTGAACGACTAGGCTTGCCGCTTCATAACGCTCTCGTAGATACACAATTGTCCCCCTTAAAAGACCCTCCATAATTGCAAACTGTGAGGAAGTGAACGTGTACCTTTGAGCACCCAATTATAAACCTCGGAAGATTCGTCGTCATTATGCCGTAGCGTGCTCCGTATGTGTCATAAAGCAGGGAACACTTCTCACGGGGCTCCTCTTTAATCCAATCTGAGAAACACTTCAATGATCTCCCCACCCTTACGCCGACGAAGTTTTGGTTCGTGGCTCATTAGGATGTGGATCCGGGCATTTTGGGTCCTCCTCTCGTGCCACAACAAAGTTGACAACGCACTTCTTTCATATGGCTTGTCATCAGCTCATCTAACTTTTCCCACAGTGCAACCAAATTTCTTTTTCGGTTTTTGCTTGCATAGCCGCTTGAAAAGGTCCATCGGTTTCTTGCTCTTGAACTACTTATAGAAATTAGTACCTAGATGCCTAATGCACCAAATGACTCAGATATCGCCATTGCACCTCTCGGATCCGCACCGTTCTTCAATTTATCCACTTGCATTCAAAGAAACCCGCATTGCGATCATGCAGACACAACAATTCTCCCTATCTTCCACGATACCTCGTTTGACCAACTTAAGGAACCACAACCAGCCTATCATTGTTCTCCGATTCAACCAAAGGCGAAAAGCGATAGGCACAACTTGGTTGTTACCGCCGATACCTATAGCCGTGAGCAATGTACCTCTATACTTGCCCAGCTTAGGAATGTACCATCCACACATAGCAATCGGCTCGGCAATGCTTAAAGGCTTGTATCATGCAGGCGAAACACCAAAAAGCCCGTTTAAGCACACGGTCCCCCCGCCTCATTTATATAGTCATCATAATCAATTATAGTCCCTGGATTTCTGGATTGAATGGTTTCTAGAAGGGCTGATAAGTGGTGATATGAGTCCTTGAACGTACCGAACCTTCTCTCCAAAGCTAGTTGTTTTACTCTCCAGGCCATATCATAAGATATCTCGTAGCCAAATCTATTCTGAATAGCGAGCATTATCCGAAAAGGAGACATGCCAACTTTTTCAATAATTTTCCCATACATTTCCTTTGCCACAAAGTCAGCCGTCATGTTCCTATGCTTGATAAGCGTTGTCTGCAGCAAGCAATTGTGTGGTTGTACAATAGTGGTTGTATGAGCATGAACACGCCAAGTACAACCTGGGGTGACACACTTGACGTCCCACGTCGTTGGGTTAGATATAACCACCCAAAACTGTTTCTTTTAAAAAAAAAACCCATCGTCGAACGGCGTGCTGCAGATGAATCTTGTCATGAAACATTTGTCCTTGTCTGACCTCATTTCTGGAATACTCCCATGACGCATGATGACCATCATCGACCAACATGGAATCTGGTGCTATGTGAATCCAATCCTCAGGGATGTCGGTCTCATTGTCAAAGCTCCTACCGGTAAATTCATCGACATATGCTATGTGCTCCGCATCATCCAGCTCCATATGTTCGACGATTCTTTCATCCTCCTCACCCTGATCAGCTTCAATGGATTCACCGTATTGTTCGTCTGGTGCATCCTCCGTTGTGCTATGAACCGCATATTGTTCCTGTGCTACATCATCTGTGGTGTTCTCAACCTCCTGAGGATGGTAAACATAGGTCTCCTGCATAGGTGTGGGCTCAGGGTTCTCATGTTCTTCACCTATATTGCTACTCTCCGCCTGCATGCCACCCTCCAGGAACTCAACAAGCATGATATTATTATATCCACGCTCCAACGCCTTTGACACGAGAAAATGCCATTTCTTCGTGTTACTGGCCTCGTACAACTCCCATCTCCACCCATTCTCTCGCTTCTTAGGCACCAACATACTAATCTTGAAACGATGCTGGGAAGGAGCAACTTGAAAATACTCATGCAGGCAGGCTAAAAGTTGCCTCCGGCTATAATCTAGCGGGGAATTCAGTTGCGTGTCCAAGAACTGGAACTCTCTAAGGTCTACCCCACTGTCCACATATTTGATTTCACCACTCCCATAGTAAATTCTGAAAGGAACTAAATCGAACGACATTCCTGGTCCAATATTTTAAAAATATTAGATAATTCAAGAATTAATATCGCTCGTACAATTAATAATAACAATCTAAGATTTCAATCTAACCACCATCGATAAAACCTAAATTACAATTACAATAATCTAAATCCTAAAATTCACTCATCCAAATCTAAATAACATAGATATAAAAATTTTAAACTACCATTGCATACAACCTAACTATAATTACCTCGAAAATGTGATTTAGAATTCAAATAAATATTTTTTACACCAAATCTAACCCTAAAATCTAACTAATCTTACAATTAATAGTAACCCTAAAATCTAACTAAATCCCACTAAAACTAAATCTAAAATCAAACTACAAGACTAACCCTAAAATGTAACTACAAATAACTAAACTAACAAAAAAAAATACTGTAAAAAAATAAACAAAAAAAAGAGAGAAATCTTACCTGTGCAGCCGGGCGGCGTGGAGCTGCTCGCGGCCGAAGGCCGAGGGCAGCGTGGGGGGCGCTGGAGGGCGGTGGCGGCGGCGGCACCTCCGCCCCGAATCTGGTGGCCCCGGCGAGGGAAGGCCGCGAGGCGGCGGATGCGCCCGGCGACTCCGGGCGGCCGAGAGAGAGAGGGGCGGGCGCTTCGCGTGAGGAAGAAGGACCGGTAGATATTTGGGGCTGTTGGTTGGCCGCTGGGTCGAGAGGCCCCCTATCGGCTACCGAGCAGCCGATCCGCTCCCCAGTCGGCCAGGACGGCCGACAGGCCCACCGCGCTGGCGCCCTAGGTGTTTGTCCTACAACTAATCGGCCGCCCAACTGCCGATACCACCTAGTCGGCCCTCCAAAGGGCCGATAAGGTGGCTATCGGCTACCCACAAGCCGACCGACTACTAGATTTGCAATTTTTCTAACTCAGATGCTAGATTCGCATTTAATCTTAAAAAAATATTATTTAAAAAAAAATTCTTCCACTTCCTTCCAGCAGCAAGGCAGTGCGGCGGCACCGTGACTGCGAGCAAGCCGAAGGAACAGGGTATAAGCCTTTTTATTTTAGTATATAAAAAACAAAATAGAGGGTATAGGCCTTTTTTTTTTTGCATTACGACCCGTATTTGTGTCTTCTTTATCAAAAGTTATCATAATTTTTCTTTTTTTTTCATCAGACTACAGCCATGGAGAGAAAACTTTTGACTATGTTCGGCACTTGGGCTAGCTTGTAAAGTTAGCTGATAAGTAGAAATGGGTGATTTGGTGTGAGGGAAAAATTCTATTGGAATGGTTAATGAGCTGAAGCGAACCAAAATTTTGTTCCTCCCTATCTATTGCGTGTGTATCTATTAGATAGATCACCTTAAGATTTATTTGGCTCCACACAAATATATCCCTAATCCACATGGTTTATTGGGGATTTAAGTTAATTTCACCTCAATTCTGTCTAAACCATATAGATTAGGGTGTATTTGTGCAGTAGTCAAACAAAGGCCTTAGAGTTCACTTGATGGTGACTGTTTTTCCCAGTTATCAATGCCATAACTTTATTTATTTTCATGTAAGGGCCTATTCGATTACACCCAAAGCAAGAGGGTTGGAGGGGATTGAGGGGATTTAATCCCTAAAAGTCAAATTCCTCTCCAATCCCCTCTAATCTCTTGGTTTAGGTACAACCGAACAAGACCTCAAATGGATAGGGAAGTGCCAAATTCATACCTGAAGCTGTAAATAATCACCTCAAATGGATAGGGAAGTGCCAAATTCATACCTAAAGCTGTAAATAATCAATGTCTTTGCGATTAAGCCATGAACTCAAAAAGTTAATGATGGTTGACACTATCTTTATTTTCCATTGGTTTCATATATGCAGGCCCGTACATAGATAGAAGTATTCCTACTCGCAGTTGCAGGATTCAATTATCCTCTACTTGTCTTCTCAACTTTAATCATGGTGTCCCTCCACAATTTTAGAATTTCTGAAATTATATCTCTACTGAATTGAAGACAGAGCTTAGAATGGAAAACATTGTTCAGTGATAAACAATATGTTCTCTCTGATGACTTAAATGACGACTTAATGGTTATCTGTTGTTGTTTTGAGCAGTGAACAGGCATTGAAGTGATTTGCGAGAAAAACCATCCCCGGCCTTTGGATGAACTTGGACAGCGATCAATTTCGTAGTGCTGGTTAGATATTCCGGTTTCAATATGACCATATCGATGTATCTCCTGTCGAACATGCAAACACAAACAGAACTAGCTGAAAAATCTTCTAAGAAAGCAAACAGCACAATAGTGGGTGGGAACAACCATGAAATTCAGAAATGATTTAGACTTCAGAGTGTACTTCGTGAAAAGCTTTCGAGTTGACAGCCCACTAGATGTCTAGATCTCATGTAAGAGCATCTCTAATAGTTCCAAAAAGCAACTGGTAAATCAATGAGTTCTCTGAGTGGCTAGAAACATGTTGGGAGCACATTATTGTTGTGTTTCTCAAACCGTTTCTAAAATCTCGCTCCTAAAAGATAAATCTGGTCAAACTTTGGATGTTTTTACTCTCCAAGTTGTAATGACCTATAATCTGGAATGTAGGGAGTAGTAACTACAATGGGCCAGCAGACTCACAACTCACAAGTCATCTTTGCTTCTGGATTTCTACAGACAATACAATAGGGACAGCTCTTACATAGGTGCAGTGATACAGCCTTCAGATGAGCCGCACAGCATTTAAGACACACATGCTCATACAATGCTTGAAGGGAAAGCAAAATCCCTATCTCATAAACCAAAGAGCAAACAGTCTTCTGTCAGCCAGTCATCATAAAGGAACAGCGGTATCATATAGAAGGCACAGTGCCATAAAACCACAAACATCATACCAAATGGATACCACCACGAGTTATAAATATACATTAGCATTTGTGCAACACGTCAGCACAAAACTCAAGGCTTAAGGCACTAGAAAATGAATAGCAGCTAACTAAAAACAGTTAGCAGAATATCCACGAACTATAATTTTGTGTTTCAGTTTCCAAAGTTGTGTGGTTCTGCAATCAAAATATACCAAAGTGGATTACAGGAATCCATGAAGTTCTCCTGAATGTTCTTTTCATCTTCTTTGCAAGGAACATTCTACAGATAGTGAAGTAATACAGATTTTCTATTCACATGACAATGATAATACTTCCAGTTCTGCAAGAACCTGCAGCAACATTTACTTCAGCTAACCATCACCATGAAAAGCAGCTATTTTCATACACTGATACTGATCATAGACACCAGACATGCAGTCCATGTAATGTGAGAAGGAGAAGGAATCAAATATTATACTCAGTTGAACCTCTCACCTCACAAAAAGCTCTATACTGATAATCAAACTTCATGATACCCTCATTCTACCTAGTACTTTTTTTTTTTTTTAGAAATCTACTAGGATGTAAGGTAGTCTTATCAACCACCTTAAAATGCTTAATATGAAGTCACTCACAAAAATTTAAGAAGAACACATTGTAAGATAGCTAAAATCTGTTGCCTCTAAAATTTCTGGATGTGAAAAATAAAAATCCTGAAAAGACTCCCTAATTATTAAAATAAAAGTAATTATAATTATAAATGTAGCATCATCTGAAAGAGCAGCAAGAATATTGTGATCATTAGCAGCTACTCAAGAAATACAGGAGCCTCAAAAGAGGATTCTAGGTGAACATGAAGGTAAGCAGCTCTCCAGAAACAAGAGAGCATCCCATATTATGCTGACTTCATTCCTACAGAGCAATCAGATAGACATCTATTACACCACTGCTGCGAAAGCTTAAGCCAATCTAGCAACCGGAAAAATTTTCATCTACTCCATCATTTACATGATACATTCTCAGGCATGCGTGTCAACGATACGTCCACTGAGGGTTGTTTATCTCTAGGAGACGGCCAAAAGTTGCTAATGCATCATAATATTTGCGGATCTTGAGATATCCTCTTATCGCAGAAACATCAGATTCTCTGAATCTGGCCTTGTCTATAATTAGTTCAATAGCACTAATAAGATAATCATCCATGCCCAGATTCAACAGACCTTCAGCTAGCATACGGAAGGATGAAAACTCAGGCATGAAACCCTTATTCACCATCTCCACCAAGAAATCAAAAGCTTCTTTGATAGGCCCTCCACCACGACAGAGACCACGGAAAACAATCTTATATGAGAGGGCATCAGGAGGCTCACCCACCTCAGTCATCTCCCTGAAAAGATTAAGGGCATCTCTTAAATTATTCCGTCTAAACAAAGACTGTATCACAGGGTTGTAAGCTTTTGGAGTAGGCCTAATCCCTTTAATTCGCATGCCTCTTAAAAGCTTCAAAGCAACCTGAGTCCTGCCAGCCTTGCATAGACCATTAATGAGTGTTCCATATGTGACAACATCAATTTCAAATCCATTTGCTGTCATAGTTTCTAAAATATCAGCTGCTTTCTTGATGTTCCCCTGCTTGCAATAATGTGTTAGAATAGAATTATAAGTGATGTTATTAGGTTGTAATCCTTCCTTCACCATTTGTTCAATAAGTTCTGTTGCGTCATCAATCCTCTTGGCTTTGCACAAGCCATCAATCAGCGTATTAAATGTGACAGCACTCCTTGAAATACCTTGTGCATCCATTTGATCAAAAACCTCCTCAGCTTCTTCTATTCTCATTTTCTTGCATAATGCATCAATTATTGTGTTATATGTCACTGTACTCCGAGGGCAACCATTGGATTCCATCTCCTTCAACAAATCCAAAGCATTTACAAGCTTCCCCATCGAGCAAAGGTGATCAATCAAAATGTTGTATGTAACTTCATCAGGGGTGCATCCACTGCTCTTCATCTCCTCAAACAACCGAATGCCAAGATGAGGATCTCCTACCTTGCAAAGGGCATTGATCAAAATATTGAAAGTATAGACATCCGGAGAAAGTCCCTTCACAGTTAGCTCACGCGCAAGGTCCAATGCTTCCTCGAGACGATTCTGTGAGCACAGAGCAACAATGAGAGTGTTGAATGTTGTGGTGTCAGGCAAACAACCCCTATCCACCATCTGATTTACAATTCCTTTAGCCTCATCAAGCTCTCCATTTTTACTGAGGCAGTTGATAACAGTATTGTAGGTGAAAACATCAGGATCATGGCCCTCCTGAAGCATCAGATCCATGACTTTCAAGGCGTGGCTGACATGTCCGTTCTGGCACAACCCGTGAACAAAAGTATTATATGTGACCTGATCAGGTTCAAATCCATCAGCAATCTCTTGCTGTATGTAGCCAAGCGCATCCTCCACTCTCCCCATCTTGCAGTAGCCATTAATCAGAACATTGACAGTTACCCCTGTCGGTGAGCATCCAGTTTCCACCATCTTCGCCTTCACCCTCAGAGCGGCCTCAATGCTTCCCTCCTCAACAAAGCCTTGCATCAAGGTGGTGAACGTGGTCTCATCAGGCGCCACACCATGGCTCGACATCTCCTCCAGCATCAAGACCGCGGTCCTGACCTGATGCGCCCGGCACAGCGCCTTGATCAGCGTGTTGAATGTCACAACATCAGGCTGAATCCCCCGGCCAGTCATCTCGTCGTAGACCGACTCCAGGAGCTTCAGCCTGCTCCCCTCCACAAGGACATTGAGGAGGTGGTTGTACACCGCCGTGTCCGCCTGAACCCCAAAGGTGTCGCCGAGCTGGTTCAGAACGAGGTCGACGGCGTCGTCGAACCGCCGCAGCTGCGCGTAGCCCTCGACGAAAGACCGCACCACGCTAGCCCCGACCTCGTGCCCTTCCCGCCGCATCTCCCGGACAAGCCCCTCCATCAGGTCGACCGCGCCGGCGGTGCCGAGCTTCTGGATGATCTCCTCGTACAAGGCGGAGCTCGGGGCGAAGTCCTCCCGCGCGAGCGCCGAGTTCAGCATCCGGAGCGCCGCCTCGGGGTCCGCCTGCTCGCGCAGGGCGGCGAGGAGCTGTTCTTGGTCGGAGACGGCGTGCACCCGGAGGGGCGCGGGACGGGGTCGACGCCGGCGAGGCAGAGGCCGAAGCCGCAGCGCGGGCCGGCGGGCATGGCCATGGCCATGGCACGGGCACGCAGCCGCCGCCTCCGCCGGTGCTGGCGAAGCGCGGGAGTAGGAGGCTACGTACGACGCGGCGGCCATTGTGACAATGTCGCAAGCATTTGGTGCGCGTTCTGGGCTGCGAGGGGTGGTGAGCTCGGAGGCCGGCGGTGCAAGTGAAGCAATTGGGTTAAGGAGATTGTTGGGACCTTGGGTCTTGGGAGGAGGAGCTGAGGAGAAGGCGGGTCGAGGGGAAGGAGCTGAAGGCTGAAGCTTCCCTTTCCAGCAGCAGGGAAGAGGAAGCAGTTCAGCACCGTGACTGCTAGGAAGCCGAAGGGATAGGGTAGAAGGCTTTTTCGCACGTACCCCCCTGTTTTTTTTGTTTTTTTTTTCTGTATCAAAAGGCCATTATACATTTTTTTTTTCCCCTTTCATCAGACTGTAGGGGCCAATGCGAACTGGGATCATCAGATATTCAGAGTTCACCTGTGCTGATTTCTGAACTACCACTACCAACCGATGGAGTATGCTCGTCGTGGACCAGGAGCTCGAATCCGAGCACCGTCGCCCTGAACCCTGATCTTCTTTTCAGATTGGTTCCTGCTGCAGACAGTCAACGCTGGCATTGTGAGGCTGCTGTCCTGCACGGTCGCACCAATGTGAATGATGCCACTAGCCAGCCAGGCCGGATCAAACTTGACAGCTCCTTGTTTTCAGATGATAGATTAGACATAGGAAAGTGCTAAAAATAGGATGAAGAACTCAATCAGTGGCTTGCAGCAGTAGAGATAAAAAAAATAAAACAATACTATAAACACTGCTTTACACCGATACTAGTTCAGTTTGGTGTACAACTTTGCCTCTGACCGTGCATTCACCCATAGTTTTGTAATTGCTTCTTCATCACTAGTGATAACATCTTCCACTCGATTCGCAGGCTTGAATCACAGGCAAGCGCCTTTTCTTGCCTACTCTACTAGTGGTATGAAGTGCAGGAGATAATGTTGTTGAATTCCTAGAACTGCGGTCAAATCCTCTACAACATATGTACCCTGCACAAATCCAAAGATAATTGATTGTGAAGTAAAACAAAATGACTTCTCTCCGTCTAAAAAATCATATGATCTTTTCTTATGAGAAACACCAAATTGTCAACAAAATGACCTTATCTTATGAGAGACACCAAATTATATGGTTAATGAACCCTAACGGAAGGGGTATAAAAATATGCTAATGGATAGCATTTTTTTAGAAGGGGGCTAACTAATAGCATTTATTGTTAACATTATTAACATTATATCTCCAGAACTAAATTAATAGTGAGGAGTTCCATACTGCATTATGTATTTACACTTCATTGAAGCTTCTCTGTTCCAATAGAGCAATACCATATACCTGAATGATATAAATGTTGAATTCCTTCCTGCGTTTGACCTGAATAATTGATGCAATGCAATTAGTGCTTTTATTGAACCGTTGTTCATCCCATATCTTTTTAAAGTGATAATATACCTCTGGCGATACTGGCTAATGATGTGCCAAAGTACACCGTACATGTTGTGAAGTTCCAGAAAATGTCCCTTTTTATTTGTATAGGTGAAAGTGTAGATGAATGATCAGCAAAAACCTAGAGAAGTGCTATATAGTTAGTCAACATCAAACAATAACTTTTATTTATGTAAGAAGACATATATATAGAGTTATGACTTTATTATAGAAGAACAAGGATGGAAAATAGTGTACCTCATTTATTTGAAAGTATGTACCATCCAATGGGAATGATCCTTTGTTTGCGGTTCGGCAAGGTATCTATTATGAAATAAATTAGTTTTGAATTATTCATAGACCTTGAAATTGTAGTTTCCTAAAACAAAAGCTTGCATTATTCTTGTAATATTTTTAAAAACATACAATTATAAGTGGTAGATGAGATTAATGCAAACCAACTCACCGAGAATTGTAGCATCCACACTATGGTCATCGTAATCACGAATTATAAAGAGGTACGGGTTGCAATCACCATGAACCCTTGGTTCAAACTAGTAATCCAAGCAATTCATCATCATGAGTTTGTTACTTCCATAAAGAGTAATGCATAGTTCAGAACTAATTATAAAGAATAGAAGAATGAAACTAACAACTACTAACCTTGTCCAAGATTTCATGCCCATCTGGGATTATGTACCTATACAATGCAAAAGGTGGCATATTAGAAAATAGATATGCATATTTTATGGTATTTTAACATATTTTAAGATAAATCCTGACATACGCAAGGTACTCTGTTAGTAGATTGTATCTTCTTTGAATTGGGACTAGGCTGTCATGTTGATGGATCAAAACCATATCTGTTCCATGTGATAACCTTGTTGTTGTTGCATTTTCAGTAGGTTTTATTCCTCGAATATCAAACTCTAAATCATAATGTGGAACAATATCTTCTATATCAACAATATTGTGATACTCTTGTTCATACTCTTCATGATACTCTTGTTCATACTCTTCCTCACTTGATGATTCTAGGTATTCATTCATATAGTGGAGTTGGTGGTATCTCAATAATAGGCTCAATGCTAGGCTGTTCTGTACTTTTTTCCATTTCAATTTGGTAGTGATACATGTGTACATGACTTGGTTTGACCATTACAACATCATGTACTCTTTCATCCATGCATGTTTGCCCTCTTTGATCTTGCTGACTATACTTCAGAAGGACTTCGTGCCTGCCTCTATTAAGAAAAAATCATATTGCATTATTTTCTTCATTAGAACAAAGTGCACTTAATGATGAACATCTATGAAAAAGATAGATTAAAAGCAGTTTTATGAATAAGTAGGATGACTAGAAAACTTTGCATTTAGTTTCTCTAATTGAAACCTTTATATGTTTAGCTTCCCAAACTATAGAAAAATCATATATATTACAAATATGATGTATTAGATAGATTGTGTATATTGAAGCTAACCTTTCAAATTGACTTTTGTAGTATTTGCAATGTCCAATAAATGGGCAGGCGCCACAATTCGGTCGGTTTTTGGTGCATATTAACTATCGTAGCAAATAAACCACATCATCGGTATTGAGAAAACAAAAAACAAATCGATTTACATACCTATTTCAAAAAAAATTGATTTACATACCTTTCCCAATGTTATGAGTTGACAATGCAATTCATACCTATATTTGTCTTCATGTTAGATTATATATATTATAGTATTCCATGAACAAAATTATAGGAAAGCAAATAAATTAACAGTTCAACTAGAAACTTACCGTATGTGTGAAGGAATTTTGCATAATAAGGGCTCAAGATACTCCTGAATTTTAGCCATGACAGGTTCTCTTTGATAAATGGACAAAAGATTGCGATGAGAATATTAAAGTTCAAGTATGTAAAGGTGCACAACAAAAACTAAAAGCTGATCTTACTTGTCCACCATATGGAACTCTATAAAATCACCTAAAGGTTCAAGTGGAACCCATCCTAGCCTTGTTACTAGGCGAGCTACATTTACATCAACCTAAAATAAGAAGAATTTATAATAATTTTGTTAGTTCTAAATGCACTCTCCTATGATAATAATTATTTCAATTTGAAAGTGGTAACTTACCGGAAATCCTCTGTGCCTCAGCGATAGGAGACGGATGCAGTCAACGCTTTTAGATCCAATCCCTATTATACTCTCTAGGTACTCCCTGAATGGACAAAAAGAAATGTGAATACTTATTCATCCTGTGCTTAATTTTTTTTTATTTACTATCAATTCACTAAAATGAATATTTTATGGTCGCTACTCTTCAAATTAAAGTTCCTAAAAGAGTCACATTTTGCGTAATGATACAAGCACTAATACGTGTATATAAATGTATTTGTCTTACTTTGCTAAAGTCCCTTAAAGAGTCAAATATTTTGTGTAAACTTATAAAGCATTAATAATACGAGTATATAAATACATCTATCTTACTTTGCCCTTGCCCGGGGATATATCTAAGCCACTCTAAGTCCATGCATCCTTGGTCTCTCTTGATCCGAATAAGCAAAAAGCTGTAGAAACTATACAAGATCAGATAATAGAGTTTATGTTCATTAATCGACTAGAGAATTAGTTTCAATATTATTACAACAAATTAATGATAAGGAATCAAGAAATTAATATTTTTAACTAATATAACTATACTGCTTGTAAAATAAAACCAAATATAAAATCTCTAGATTGAAATATCTCCATGATCTCTTGGATGCGCCTTTCTATAGTTTACTACTATCTGTAAAAATATTATCTAGATAGAATCTTGGTATACATGTTAGAAAAACTAGCATGCAAAACAAATTAAGGTGTTAGATAAAAAATTAGGTGCTATAAAAATAGAAGAAGACATATATTAGAACTTTAAATGGTACAGTTGTTTACCACTATTCTGAATGTCATCTGGCTATGAGTTCCACGGTCCTTGATGCATTCTTCAATTTCACCAAACGATGCATGTAGTAGAGCCTCCCAATCAATTGTTTCATGTGTTTCCTCCTTCCGATACCCATTCTTGTAGGCCTCCTCAACCAGGTGTTTCCAATTAGAGGTATCGTTCTCTAAGAAACGTTTAATATCCTGTAAAATTTTTATAACTGTCGGAGAAGGTTTTGTAACCGTCGGAGTTTCGAACCTTTCCTGCAACACCTTCTGTATATGCTCTTTGTCCCTGTCCCAATTTGAGATTTCTCCTGTTCTCAGCAATGCAATGAGCTCGTTTATGTGCTTATCCTTATTAGCCTGTAAAATTTCCGTATCCGTCAGAGAAGTTTTTGTATCTGTCGGAGAAATTTTTGTAACCATCGGTGTTTCAAACCTTTCCAGCAACACCTTCTGTATATGCTCTTTGTCCATTTCTCCTATTCTGAGCAATGCAATGAGCTTGTTTACGTGTTTATCCTTATCGTCATGTGGTTCAGACACTCTTGAATCACACCCATCTGTTATCAAAGCTACATTTGTAGCTTGGCCAACATTATTCCTCTCATTCTTCGAGAAGGAGAACTTGGCAGTAATGTTTATGAAAACGTTGCTGAAAAATCAATCCAAAATGGTAGTTAATTAAGACTGTTTAAGCAATTAAGTTCAAATGAAAACTAAAAAATTGAATAGATTTGATTTTGGCTTACCTTGAAGAAACGTCAGTGACATTTTGCGTTAGGAATGTGCCAACCACGGAAGTAAGTACGGATCCTTTCCAATTTGAAAACTCCCTTTTACCTGTATGTACAGAAAAATATATATCTCAGGATCGATTTCCTTGCATTAATTAACTAACTCAAACACTAATCAATATGCATGAAATTTACGTATATGTTAGGCCTTCCTCCTTGATAAAAAAAAAAATACAAAAAATGCATGCATGTAATGAACGCAGTAATTTGATATATGGATTTCATTACCGATGATTCCACGTGCAGGCCCCATGAACTTTTCCACCAAGACCTGCAAGCGCCGGCGCTCCTCTTCCAGCTCTGGGCTCTCCGGGATGCCGTCGCCCAGGTCGTCACCACCCAAGCACGTCTCGTCCGATAGCACCAGCGCGTTGTACGCCGCCTGTACCGCGGGGCTGATGAGCACCAGCTCCCGCAGCGTCTTGGCGTCGGGGAGCGGCACGGACTCGAGGTCCCAGTGCGGCACGTACACGTCCGTTGTTCCAGCGGCGGACTCGTTGCGAACGGCGAGAGCCATGGCGATGGGGTCATCATCGGCAACGATGCCGTCTTCATCTTCGTCAGCGGCGGCAGCGGGCCGCTGCGGCTTGCTCTTGTAAGGCCTGAGGACAAGTCTCGCCGCCCGTTTTGTCGGCGTTGCCTTCTTCTTCTTATTCTTGCCGTTGGTGCCGTCTTGCTGCTGCTGCCCATCTGCCGTGGAGGTGTCGACGACGGCGAGGGGTAGCAGGAGGGTGTTCCGCTTGGCGAGGGACCTCAGGTTCTCCATCAGCTGTGCTCGGCTGTAGGAACGCAGATCGATCTCCGGTGGCGACGATGCTGACGTGCGGGGCGGCTCCTTCTTGACGACGGCGTCGCCCAAGGCGAGCTTGGCGAGGGATATCAGGTTGTCCTTGAGCGTGGCCCTGTTGAAGACGGCGCAGAGCGGTGTACCACTGCCGATCTTGTCGGCGGCGTCCATGTCGAGCCTACGGCGGCGCACCAGCAGCGGGTTCCCGTCGACGCCGCCGCCATCACCGGCTTCCTCCTCCATCATGTCGAGCCTACGACGCACGGGGTTCCCGACGACGACGCCGCCATCTCCGCCGACTTCCGTCGTCTTCTTCTTCTCCCTCGCCTTGCGGACCGCCGCCGCTTTCCTAGCTGTTAGCGGTGGCTTCGGCGGAGTTCTGACCTTTTTCTGCCATGGGCGACGAAGAAGCTTGAATCTGGACTTTCCCTTCTGAGACGGCTTCTTCCTCCACGTGGATCGTGGGAGGACCTCCGATTTTGCCATGGCAGTAGTAGTTGAATGCACAGCAGATTCTATGGACGCCGCTGCCATAGTTGGAGTTAGGAGAGGTACGGTGTAGGCGTGTTGCGTGTAGCAGATGCAACTGAAGAGCCTATCGGCGGCCGGCTACAGTATCGGGCGAAAAGAATTGAGATTGCTGATGATGACCAGGATCAAACGGTTTCAACCTCTCGTACACGTACACGTACATAGTAGATATTCGATTCTCTCGGCTTTTTCGGGGCGCGGGGGCTGGAGCCGAGCCCGAGCGTGGCCTCCGTCGGTCGGACTCGGACCCGAAGATGACTCGACGCCATCCCTTTCAAAAATGTCTGTCCTCTAAAAATAACTATTGAATCGTTTTTAATAAATTTATTTAGAGATATAAATGGTACATGATTTTTCTATAAATTAAATCAAACTTGTGGCACAAAAACCAAAAACAATATTTTAGAACGGAATGGGGTATCTCTCTCTTGTTCTACAGCACTGCGACTGTGGCGGCGTGGGGAAGCCGAGCCGGCTCCACAAGATGTGCGACGTTGCGTTGCGTTCTCTCCATGGATTCTCAACACCAGCTCCCGCTACCTTCTACAGCGTCGTTCCTCCCCATCCGTGACAGCCATCCGTGACAGCCCTGCCGACTTCTGAGCCTACCTAGGTGGTGAGCAGTTTCAACAATTCAATTGCAGTCCTCACAGAATATACTCTTAATTGATCCTATTTGCCTATATTGATGTTATGGCTGGAGGAGAGATGTCTGACAGATTTTGCACGAGTTCTCTTAAGATCGGAGGCCACATACAAACTATCCCTAACTAGATGGACGCAATGTTTGCTAGTTCTTCAATTGCAGTTTTACATGTGAGTGTACCTTAAATCCATCCAGACAGTGTATACTATGGAAACCAAGCAGCTATGCAAACTATGGAAACTCTAATCAAGACCACATGACTCTAATCGATGGCTAGAGGTAAAGATGGGTTATTTTAGCACTTAAACCCTCCCACTCGTCCCATCTAATCTCAATTTTTGCAAATCACCCCCCTTCGTGGTTCCTCTTCGCGTCGCGCCCGTACGGCGCCGCCGTTCTCCTCGTTCTTTCCTCGTGGTCTCGATCACCCTCGATCTCCTCAGAGGCAGACAGGCCCCCTGGCCGCGAGCTGCGCCCCACCTCTCATCAAGCCGCGATGGACTTATTAAATTGTAGCATGATAAGTAGCCTTTTCGTTCAGGAATTTTATTCTTTGAGATTATTTTGGGCCAGCTTGGTTATTATATTACTGTAACTTCGCGTATGCTATACCTGGCTTGTTTCAGTTCGAGGATGTGTTGCTCTGCTCTACTCTCCGGGTGAAGTATTTGCTTTTGAGCATGAAAGAATGTAGAACTTTTGAGACGTTTTTTATGGAAGGATGTTTTTGTGTCTTTAAGCATGAAAGAATGTTGTTGGTTATAATGTAGAACTTTTGAGACGTTTGTTATGGAAAAATGTTCTTGCTTATAATGCATAACTTTTTGAGACGTTATTCATCCGGGAAAAAAAAAAAAAAAAGATAGAGTAACAGCAGAAAATACCATATGACAACCTTTTATTTCATAAGTAATTAACGAGTTTCATTGCATTTGAGATGCACACACAGCTTTTAGACATCATCAAGCCACAGAGCAAAAGGAGTAGTAGTCGAGGGAGTGTTGGTTCCGGCCAGCACTAATTTATCATAACTAATCTTAAACAATTATGACAAGTTACTCTACGACATTGACACTTATTAAATTTTTATAACTAAATTTAGTTTTCAACTGAACACTTAAAATGTGTCCAAAAGAATCATGAGCCAAGAACTGGCATTTTTTTTTTTTTTGCTCACTCGAGGAAGCAGAGGATATAAGCTAGTAACAACCAATGGTCACTGCTGGGACGGATCAAGGACGCAGCCAGCAAAGACGACGGCGCCGGACACCTCCTCCATGACAAAGAACGCGAAGGGATGGTCGGCGACGAAATCGACAGTCTCTTGTCGATAGCCAGGCGGCGCACACGCCGTCGTGTGCGCGACGTACGTCACAGCTGCGGCCTCCGTGCCTTCCTCGTTCAGCTCAATCACCGCCTTGTGACAGACGGCCTCTATCTTGGGCGACACGCCGGGGAAGCCTCTTCTCTCGGCCATGTCCGTCAGGTCAGCGGCGGCGCCTTCATCGCGAGGGTCGAGCGTGGCCTCGAGTCCCATCTCCCGGAGGTCGGCGGTGAGGTCTCTGGAGAAGGACATCTTGAACCTGGGCAGCCGGAGCTTGCCGACACAGACCTCCCTCCGGGGCAGGTGGCCGTGCAGGAACGCCGGGCCGGACACGGCGAGCCAGTCGACGAGGCTCCACAGGCCGTCGCGCGCGTCCGGCAGGAAGACGCACAGGGAGTACCTGCTGCTGCTGGTGGCGTCGCCGCCGAAGGGGCGGAACCAGGCCAGGGGTGGTGTTCGGTACCACAGCTTGAGCACCTTGAACCCGCTGTGCACGGCGACGAGGTAGCCGCCGCTGCCGCGCATCAGCGGCGCCGGCACGGCGGTGCCGTCGAGGAGGTAGAAGTCCTCCACCTCGGTGCTGCGCTTGGCGAAGGGCGTGTCCCACTTGCCCTTGAAGTAGATGGCGTTGACGAGCATGAGGCGGGTCATGGCGTGCACGGCGCCTTCAGGGAGCACGTCGGTGATGAGGCCTTTGGTGGCCTCCGACGCCCAGCTGTTGATCTCCTGCCGTGCTTCCTCTGCCTGCGTGGCAGTGCATTGCATTGCAATGCATATGGGTTAACAAGCTTGCTGCGAACGGGCGGAGATCCATGTCGGTTCGGTGGAGGGAGATAGCTAGAAGATGAAAGAACGCACCTTTGTCTGGAAATCCGCGGCGCGCACCTCGGCCTTGAAGCACTCGGCGGCGGTCGCCCTGAACGCCGGCTTCAAGTCCACCTCGTCGTCGTGCCAGACGCCGCACGCGAACGCGATGAGCGGCCCGCCGGACGCGGAGCCGTCGGCGAGCGCGCCGCGGATGAGCTCGGCGAGGCCGTCGCGCGACGCGGCGCCGAGCAAGGCCAGGAGCTCGTCCAGGGCGGCGCCCCGTGCGCCCGCAGCCACCAGGGCCAGCGCGGCGTAGATGGACAGCGGCGAGAAGACGAGGTTGCCGCTGCTGCTATTGTTGGCGGCGAGCTGCTTCGCGAGGCGGAGCGCCAACGACGTGAGACCGGCGCTGGCCGCGGAAACGCGCTGCGTGTTCGCCTCCATGGTGATGGCGGTGTGCTTGGTTGGGGTTGTTTGTGTTCTTGTGGACGGATCGATGCGATGCGATATATGCGAGGAGTACGTCGAGGCTGCTGTATTTGTAGGACGGATTGACGGAAGCGCGCGTGCATACATGGAAAGGATTCTGATTCTGATTAAACTGCAGATTGTGATTAGGTGAGTTTGGACAAGAAATTCCATATACACGGACGTTGGCGGGGCCTGGAGAAGGAAGGCAACCAAGCGCGCGGCGGCGGCAGCCGGCAGTTCTGTGCACGGCCGCCTCCAGCCCTCCTCAACTCTTCTCGGAAACTGACAATGTTTCCTTTTGCTAGCATTGCGCATGCAGGCTCAAGTGTTGCATTCATGCTAGCTATTGCTGTTTCAGGGGCAACGTACTCACGGATGAGACGAGGTGGTGCAGTGCATCATGCATCTGTGGCTTAGGTTTTTGCTCGCTCCTCACCGTGGATGGCGGCCGGCCATCGAGGAAGGCTTTTGTTATTGCTGTCTCGTTGGTCTCTGCTGTTCTTTGAATCTGTTGTTGGGATCTCTAGTTCCTCTGCTCGAGCTCTAGCTCGTAAGGGTGCCAAGCACAAATGTAGCCGTTTGGTTGTGACAGAGTAATCAAGTTTCATGTATGCTTCGGTAACTGTTTGTGTCGGTAAAAACACAAGCTCATTCCTATGGGCACACACTAAATTCTTATAAGTACATTCAAAAGACCGACTAACCTCGCATATCTTGAAAATGACGGTCATGTTTGTCGATAGACAAACCGCTTACTACTAACAAGTATTATCAAATTTTCTAAATAATTCCTAGAAAAATATAATATTCGTGTCAAAGTCGATGAATTTAACTCGGCTAGATAGATTCTACAAAAAAAATAATAACACTGATTTTTTTATGTACATAAATCATGAAACTAAAAGGACCTTGATCATTTTCGTCAAGGCTCAAGAGCATGTTAAAAGAAGAATCTCGACTTGTCCACTCCAGATCATAATATTACTCACTTAATTTTGGGTCATCCACATTAAAGTCATGTGCTCTACAAGGTTAGCGCCAACACTTTAGCGTGGTTGTGGGAGTCCTAGCCTCTATATTGATGAGTACCCCGGCGTCACTGTTCGGCGAACGATTGCTCGATTCAAGTCCAGCAAACGATATTTAGACATGTCAAAAGTTTTCCTTTTTAGAAAAATAACATATTCTCCCTCCCACTTCCGCACAGTGCTGCAGCTCGGCGCTCCGCCCATTTTCATCCAGTTGTGATGTCATCGCTGAGTTCTGGATGGTAGCAAGAGTTTCTAGTAGAGTTACAAGCGGGATGGTTTGCAGCTCTTGTGGCAGGCTGCGTTTGTAAAGAGCTGTTGAAGCAATCGGTACGGGATTTTTCTGTTTTTATCAAAATATCGAATGAAAAAACAGATTTTCTCTGTTTTTATCAAAACATCGAATGAAAAAACAGTAAAATACGTCTGCACTAAAAAAATTCTTAAAATGACAAGTTTCATGTTTTTTTTTTTTTTTGACAAAAATAATAATACAACTTTTATGTTCTTGGAGACATGCAAAGGAGAAGCTCCTGATGGAGGCGCCAATGCTGATGCCAACAGCGGTGATGGATGTGGCGGTGCACAGGCCCGTGGATGAATTAAGCCTAAATCGTTGTCCAAGCGTCATGCCAATGTCCAATTCCAATCTGCAACGAATTTGGGAGAAACTCCAGGGTTCGGAGCACCAACTTCAGGACAAATACAACAATGCGTCGCTGAAGGATAATGGTGTAGTCGTCGATGCGCTGGAATTGGAGGAGGAACAAATTGCACAATCATCTTCGAGCAGGTGCTATCATCTTCGAAGGAGAGCAATGAAACTGACGAAGATGATACTTGGAAGAACAAGAGATGGATTTGACTCTCTGACTCTATTGCATGGTTAACCCACCCTGTTTTAGAGAAGTGGAAGAGCAAACAGAGGGAAAAACAAATGACCTCTGCTGCTCCAATTGCAGTCTAGCACATACCAACAACCGATGAGTAGTTTGAGCTCAGTAGAACACTATTAAACGGCATATAAAAGAGAAAAACGTTTCAGGGAGTATCACTTGGAACCGATTCTCATTATTTTTACCGTTTAGAGAAATGCCTAAATCCTGATATAGTTCCAAAATTAAGAATCAGTGAGCTAGCCAAACATCCATTAATGATTTTGACCCAGTAGAGAAAAGCATCTAACGAGAATCTAAATCCAAAATATTTCTACGTGACTCTAGAACTACCAGATGTGCCTTGAATTATGGCAGCCTATTGAGGATTCTGAGTTAGTTCAACGTCTGAGACGGTTTTTTTTTTTTGACAAAGAAACTATATTAATTAACAGCAATTAGCTGTTAGAACCATTACAGAGTTAATGGTTACAAGTTGGAGTGCCAAGAGGAGAGGGCACTCAAGATCATGCAGCTCATAGGCACAAGCAACATTACAGGGCTGGTGATTGAAATTAAAATCTCTTATTGCTTGCTTAGCTAACAGGCCAGCCATCTGGTTTTGGCTTCTGCTGATTTGTCGTATGATAGTTGTGGATTCCTGCATTGCATTACGAACCATTTGGGTGTATGGTTTGATCTTCCAGTCCGGCGGATGATCAAGCTCAGGTCCATTGATAAAATGGACAAGTTGCTGATTGTCTGATAGAATAGTGATCTGCTGCAAATTCAAAGCCTTGGTCACCTGGGTTGCTAGGGCCAGAGCAGCAGTCTCCGCCATAAGAACAGAAGAAGTTTCTGTCATCACCGCCTTGATGAAAATGCTGAGAGGAGGTTGGACCTGCGTATTAACTATGAAAATACCAATTCCCGCTGCACGGGTAACAGGGACTCTCTGGTCCGGTTGTGTAGAAGCATCCACATAGCAACGTGTTCCTTGAAGGGTGGAAGGGAATGGAATCAGTAACCTGTTCGTCATGGTGGTTTGGCCAGTGGAGTTCTGCATGCTGGATCTCCTTGTGCAACCTGCATTAGAATGAGGGGTACCTTGATTGGCTGTGGTGATGGCAGTATCTGCAATCGGTTGTAGGTTGTTGAGGGCTTCCAGGTGAGTGTGCATGTGGGCGTTCGCCGCTTGGTGTACTTGGGAGGCTGTCCAAGTTCTCCTCTGAAACCTGTTATCATTACGTGCTTTCCAAATGTACCAAAGTAAAAACAAGGTTTTGCAGAGCAAAGCATCTGGTGGGTTGTTAGTAATAAGGAGAGGAATAGTTATTTGAACCCCATCTTGTTCAACAAGAAGGTTATTAGTGTCTATGGGGGAATGAGCTGTAGACCAGACTTGAGTAGGTAAAGCACAATGAAAGAACAGGTGCTGATCAGTCTCAATTTGACCACAATAAGAGCATAGTTGGTCAATGTGAGAGGAATACCTGCCCGCTCGCTCCCTAGTAGGTACTGCACGTCTTATCAACCTCCACGCAAAGGTTTTCAAGAGAGGTGGGATGGATTTGCTTTTCCAGACTTTTTGCAGAATTAGGTTGGCATCATTTGTGATACTTCGGGTGCCTTGGCTGGGCAGCTGATGGACCTGCAGAGAGGTTAGATACAAATAGGCCACTTTGGCTGTGCAATGGCCATTCTTGGCTGGGGTCCAGCGAAGAATATCTTCGTGATCAGAATTAAGAATAGGGGTGGCTGCTATGGACTGTACTGCCTGCTCAGAGAAGGTGGTAGTGATAAGGTGGTGATCCTAGGTACTGGTGCCTGGAATCCAGAGATCTGAAACTTTGGATGGCAGAGGAGTATTCGTTACCGGCAGAAGAAGGTGGTCATGGATGTGGTGCCACTCAGAAGTCCAAGGCGATGACCAAATGGAAGAGTTGCCCGCGTGGATCTGATAAATAGAGTTAGAGTGCAGGTGCTGCTTAATCTGCAAAATAGAAGACCAATAGATGGATCTGGAACCATTGTTAGTGGCATTCCAGAAAGAGTTATTAGGGTAATATTTTGCCTTTAAAACAGCGGACAGGAAGGGGTCTTTATTGGTGGCCACATTCCAAGCTGAATGAATAATCAGACTTTTGTTTACTGATTCCGAGTCCCGAATGCCCAGGCCACCATTCTGTATAGGTTGACAGATGTCTTCCCATGAACGGTAAGCAATGGGGCTTGTATTCTGATCTTCCTGAACACCTGCCCACCAAAACTTCCTAATAATAGAATTAATTTTTTCAATAAAAGTTTTAGAAAAGAGGACAGTAGACATATAATAGATAGGGATAGAAGCTAGCACTGATTTAATGTATTGAAGCCTGCCAGCGTGGTTGAGCTTATTTGCTTTTAAGGTGCCAAACTTAGCAAAGAATTTATTGAAGATAAAATTGTAAGCTCTGTTTTTATCTTTATGACTAAAAATCATAGGGTAACCTAAATGCATGGTGTTTGGTTGCAGATTTGGGACAGGGAAAATATTCTTGATTTGATTCCTAGTATGATTAGGGACATTTTTACTAAAATAGATAGATGATTTTTGGAGAATGGGGGTCTGACCAGATTGATTGCAGAAGTCATAGAGAAGAGTTTTGAGAGCCTGTGCTTCTTCTAGGGAGGCTTTTCCGCAGAGGATGAGATCATCTGCAAATAAAAGTGAGTGAATGGGCGGGCAACCGGGACCCAAAGAGATGCCTGAAAGGTTACTAGTCTGGAGAGCTTCCTGCAACCTGAGAGAGAGTTCATTAATAGCAATAACAAATAGATATGGTGAAAGGGGACAGCCCTGTCTTAGCCCTCTTTGGGAGTTGAAGTGGTGAGAGGGTTCATCATTGACAAGAACTGCAAAAGTAGGTGATGAAATACAAGCGTAAATGAGATTAATAAAACTATTATGGAGACCAAGACGCTGCAGAGCAGCTGCAATGAAGTGCCATTCCAGCCTGTCAAAAGCCTTAGCTAAATCAATCTTGAGAAGAAAGACATTAGATTTCCAACTTTTTAAAATGAAGGAGTGAATAATCTCCTGGGTAATAATGATGTTAGAGGAAATATGCCTATTAGCAATAAAAGCAGATTGAGCTTGGTTGATGTAGTTTGGAAGGTGGTTCTTAAGCCTGTTAGCTAGAGATTTAGAGATAATCTATAAATGACATTACAGAGACTAATAGGTCTATAGTCCTGAGGTTGGGTGGGTTGGTGAAAGCCCTAGTTTGGTTTTGGCTAATTGATGGAACCTAGGACTAACCCTATTGCTAAGTGTGTAGTATTAGAGAAAGGGGGAAGTCCAAACCAAGTGGTGGAATGGTGATCGAGGTGTTGGAGATGACCACAAGTGATCAAGTACTACACTTGGAGATGAGGAGCAAGATGGAATACTAGAGGCAAAGGTATATGTTAGGGCATTTCTATTTTGCCGGCCATAGGCGAGTAGAGAAGTTGATGGCCGGGTTTAGGATTGATAACCGTACTATTAAGAGGGGCGATGTCGCGTAATAACGGTTATCTAAATGCCACTAGGTGAGCAAAGACTTTGCATATGCATTAGGGACCTAGTGTGCTTACTAACTCTTGCAAAAATCATTTGAAAAGGCTAACACACGTGCACAAGTGGAGAGACACTTTTGTGTTGGCACATGAGAGCAAGAGGTGATGGTGTTTGGGTGTGGAACCCTCCCGCCGAGCTCGCGAGGCGGGACTCGGAGGTTTTCGGACGAAGTGCAGTCACTCAGAGGTGACCGGATGCTGTCCTGGTAGGGACCGGACGCGTCCGGTCAGTTGGTGTGCGTCCGCTGATTTTCGGGGGCGACCGGACTCCGGAGGACCGGAGCGTCCGGTGCCAAAGTTCTTCGTGCGCCGAGGCCGAGCAGGTGGGACGGACGGCCGCGCGGGCGTCGTCAAGGGGCAGCGGACGCGTCCCGGTCGAGAATTTACGCTTTGGAGCTCTCTTCGGGTAGCGACCGGACTCCACTTGGCTTTGGCGTCCGGTGCTGCACAAGACGCGTCGGCCGATCGGTGAAGAGCGCGAGGATCGAGCCGCTGGCGCGCAACGGCTACATTCAAACGCCTGGGACACGTGGCCGTGGTAGAGGGACCGGACGGGACGGACGCGTCCGGCCGCCACTTAACCCAAGGCCCCGCCGGCCACCTTGCAAAGCTGAGTTTGTGAGTAACGGTTGGGTGTTCTTGGGGACGCCTATATAAGTTGTTTGGCCGGCTTGGGGGAGTCGCTCTTGGCACTTTGACATACTTGACATCCCCTAGAGCTAAGCAAACCTCATCCCTCACTTTGCATTCATCTTGATTGATCTAGAGAGTGATTGGGAGAGCTTCTAGTGCATTTGCCTTGTGATTGAGCATCTAGTGGCACTAGTGAGTGTTCTTGCTGCGATTGAGCTTATTACTCTTGGTGATTGCCGTCACCTAGACGGTTGGAGCAAAATGAGCCGGAGTTGAGCAAGGTTGAAGATTATTCTTGGCCACTCCGGAGGTGATTTGTGAGGGGTGTTGATCCTACCTCGCAGGGAGATCGCGAAAAAAGGAATCCTTAGTGGAATCTCGTGTCATTGAGTTACCCTCACTTTATGTGAGTTCTTGTGGCGCCCGGTGAGGGCTTGGCTTGTGACGCCAATTAGCCACCGAACTACCGAGTGTGTGGTCGACACAATAACGGGAGTAGCGTGCTTGGCAAGCACGTGAACCTCGGGATAAAAATCTTGTGTCCCTCGGTGTTTTTGTGTGGCTTGATCCTTCGAGATCAACTTAGATTTCTCTATTGGATCATCTCTTCGGGTTTCATTGTATTGACAAGACGGTGATTGGTCATCTTTCCAAAGGCACGGTTTGCACACTCGGTTTCCGTCCTTGCGATTACATTTGTGCAAAGTAGTGTATTAGGTTGTGTAGCCTAGTTGTATTGCTAAGGACCCTATTCTTAGTGTGCCTAGTGTATTAGGATTGCTAGATTTGGTTAGGTTGGCTTGCAACCCCCCATTAGGCTAGCGCAACACTTGCTTCGCCATTTGTTATACTAACCGGTTTATTTTAGTGCTTTGTAGAAATTTTAATTAGGCTATTCACCCCCTCTAGCCATTTAGGACCTTTCAAGTGGTATCGGAGCCGAGGTCACCGTTGATTAAGGCTTAACATCCTTCGGTGTTAAAATGGCTCAAGTCAACCATATCAACCATGTGGGGAAGCCGCCGCACTTCGATGGCACCGGTTATGATCATTGGAAGAGAAAGATGTGTGCATACTTGAAATCACTCAACTGGAAGGTTTGGGAGGTTGTGGATAAGGATTTTGCCGTGATTGATCCAACCGACCCAACTCCGAGAGAAGAAGAGAAGCTTCAATTAAATGACATTGCAATCAACACATTCTATGAAGCATTAGAATCAAAGGTGTTTGAGCAAATCAAGGATTTAGAAAGAGCTCATGATGTGTGGACTAGGTTGGAGGAGACATATGAGGGCACACAAGCCGTGAAGAGTGCCAAGCTATACATTCTCAAGGACAAGCTCTCAAGTTTCAAGATGCAAGATAATGAGAGTGTGCCGGAGATGTACCACCGCCTCCAAGTGATTGTCAATGACTTGAAGAGCTTGGGTGAGAAGGTGGATAATGCGGATTTCTCTCACAAGTTCCTAAGAAGCCTACCATCAAGATTTGAGTTCTTGGTCACAATGCTAGTGAGAGAAGGGTTGGACACTAAGACCCCCTAACCAAGTACTAGGTGAGGTGGTCACACATGACACCTACCGTGTGGAAAGGGAAGGAGGTTCTCAAAAGGATGAGAAGAAGGACAAAGAGAAGAAGAAAGACAAGGAAGTGGTTGCATTCAAGGCTACTTCATCAAGAGGCAAAAAGAAGTAAGAATCAAGTGATGAAGCTAGCACAAGCTCAAGTGAAGCGGATGATGAAGCAATGGCTCTTCTTGTGCGTAAATTTGGCAAGTTTATGAAGAAGAAGGGCTATGGTTCTAGGAAGAGAAGAGATGCAATCAAGACCAAGAGATGCTTTCGGTGCAAGAGCAAAGATCATTTCATTGCCGATTGTCCTCTCTCTAGTGATGATGATAGTGATGAGGATGACAAGAAGAAGAAGAAGAACAAGAAAGAGAGGAAGGACAAGAAGGAAAAGAAGGAGAAGAAGCTTGAGTTCAAGAAAAAGAAGAAGGGGCAATCTTATTGTGTCACATGGGATAGTGATGCCTCAAGTGATAGTGATGATGAGAGTGAAGATGACAAGAAATCAAGAAAGAAGGCACTTGCTAGTCTTGCCATCTCCAACAAGCCTTCACTCTTTGATGCTCCATCGACATGCTTAATGGCTAAGCCATCTAAGGTACAATCCGATGATGAGAGCGATAGTGAGAGTGATGATGATGAGGAGTACTCAAAGGAGGACCTCATGAGCATGCTACGAGATGCTCACTCTTACATTGAGGAAAAGAGGAAGGAGTGCAAAGAGTTGCGCAAGAGCAAGAAAGCTCTTGAGCAATCCTTTGATGAGCTCAATGCTACTCATGAGAGGCTAATGGAAGCCCATGAGAAGCTTGAGAAAGCTCACACTAAGCTTAAAAAGGCTCACTCCTCCCTCCTTGATCAAGTTAAGATTGAGGATGTCGTAGACAAATGCAACGTAGGAGTAACTTGTGATATTCTTGATGAAGCATTCTATACTCCTATTGTTGTTGGTTCCACTAACCCCTCTTGTAGCTCAAGCAATGCCACATCTACTATTAATGATGGTTTCACTTGTGATGCCACACTCATGGTGGAGAATGAGACTCTCAAGAGAGAAGTGAATGAGCTCACTCATGCCCTAGGCAAGGCCTACGGTGGAGATGCCCGCTTGCTAAAGTGCTTGGGTAGCCAAAGGTTCTCCCTAAACAAAGAGGGATTGGGCTATACCCCCAAGAATGGCAAGGCGGCCTTTGTTCCTCACAAGACTAGTTTTGTGAAGGGCAATGGTCGGTTTTGCTCTAGTTGCAAGCAAGTGGGGCATGTAGAGCTATATTGCAAAAATAAGAAGAATGCTAACATATCCTCTATTTGTTATGATTCTTGTTATTTGCTTACCAAGGGTACTAATGGTGTGAAGGCTAAGTTCATTGGTGCTCCCATTGTTGGCCCAAAGAAAAAGGCAATTTGGGTGCCCAAAAGCTTAGTGACTAACCTTGGAGGACCCAAGCAAGTTTGGGTACCTAAAAAGAACTGATTTATTTTTGTAGGTCAATTACAAAGCCGGAGGAAGGCATTGGGTGCTTGATAGTGGGTGCACTCAACATATGACCGGGGATTCTAGAATGTTCAAATCAATCTCATCAAGTGGCAATGGTATTGATAGTATTACTTTTGGTGACAATGGCAAAGGCAAGGTCAAAGGCTTAGGAAAGATTGCAACTACAAATGATATGTCCATCTCCAATGTGTTGCTAGTGGAATCTCTCAACTTCAATCTCTTGTCCGTGGCTCAATTGTGTGATCTTGGATTCAAATACATATTTGGTGTTGATGATGTTGAGATAGTGAGTGTTGATGGAAGCAACTTGATATTCAAAGGCTTTAGATATGAGAATCTCTATCTTGTGGATTTCAATGCTAGTGAAGCTCAATTGACAACATGTTTGATCACCAAATCAAGCATGGGTTGGCTATGGCATAGAAGGCTAGGACATGTTGGCATGAAGCAACTCAACCGGCTAATCAAGCATGATCTAGTTAGAGAGTTGAAGGATGTGGTATTTGAGAAACACAAGCTTTGTAGTTCATGTCAAATGGGCAAACAAGTTGGCAACACTCATCCCAACAAGAGTATGATGAGCACAAGCAAGGTTTTTGAGTTGTTGCACATGGATCTATTTGGCCCTACCAAGTATGAGAGCATTGGTGAAAATAAATATGGATTTATGATAGTGGATGACTTCACAAGATACACTTGGGTATTCTTTCTTGTCGACAAAAGTGAAGTATTTGACACATTCAAGACATTTGTCAAGAGAAGTCAAAATGAGTTTGAAACATCAATCAAGAAAGTAAAAAGTGACAATGGTAGTGAGTTCAAGAACACAAGAATTGAAGAGTTATGTGATGACTTTGGAATCAAGCATCAATTCTCGGCCAAGTACACTCCTCAATCAAATGGGCTAGTTGAAAGAAAGAATAGAACCTTGATTGATATGGCAAGATCAATGTTGAGTGAATACAATGTGGATCATTTATTTTGGGCCGAAGCAATCAATACCGCCAACTATTGCTCAAATAGGCTCTATTGTCATAGGCTATTGGAGAAGACACCATATGAGTTGTTGAATGAAAGAAAGCCCAACATTGCATACTTTAGAGTGTTTGGATGCAAATGCTACATTCTCAAGAAGGGCACTCGATTGAGCAAGTTTGAGAAGAAGTGTGATGAAGGATTCCTACTCGGTTACTCTACTACAAGTAAAGCATATAGAGTTTGGAATCTCACTCATGGCATAGTTGAGGAAGTGCATGATGTGGAATTTGATGAAACCAAAGGCTCACAAGATGAAGAGGAGAATCTTGATGATGTGAGAGGTACTCAATTGATACAAGCCATGAAGAAAATGGATGTTGGGGACATTAGACCAACTCAAGTGGTGGATGTTGAAGATGACAAAGATCAAGTGATTATATCTCAAAATGTGCAAGCTAGTGGTTCTCAAGATCAATCTCAAGCTAGTGGTTCTCAATTGCAAGATCAAGTGGCTAGTACATCATCTCAACCAAGTGATCAACCAAGCTTAAGTACTCAACCTCATGTTCTCCAACCAACTCATATTGCAAGGGATCATCCTCTAGATCAAGTGGTTGGTGATATTAGAAGTGGTGTACAAACAAGATCAAGATTGGCATCATTTTGTGAACACTATTCATTTGTCTCATCCATAGAACCAAAGAAGATAGATGAAGCTTTGATGGATTGTGATTGGGTAAATGCCATGCATGAAGAGCTCAACAACTTTGAAAGAAATCAAGTTTGGGAACTTGTTGATCGTCCAAAGAACTACAATGTCATTGGCACCAAGTGGGTATTCCGGAACAAGCAAGATCAAGATGGCATAGTTGTGAGAAACAAAGCAAGATTGGTAGCACAAGGGTATACTCAAGTTGAAGGTCTTGACTTTAGAAAAACCTATGCACCGGTTGCAAGATTAGAGGCAATTAGAATCTTATTAGCCTATGCTTGTGCCCACAACATCAAGCTATATCAAATGGATGTGAAAAGTGCTTTCTTGAATGGATTCATCAATGAGCTAGTGTATGTTGAGCAACCCCCGGGATTTGAAGATATCAAGAAGCCCAACCATGTCTACAAGTTAAAGAAGGCTCTCTATGGCTTGAAGCAAGCTCCAAGGGCATGGTATGAGAGATTGAGAGATTTCTTGCTCTCTAAAGGGTTCAAGATGGGGAAGGTTGATAACACTCTCTTCATCAAGAAAATTGAAAATGACTTGTTTGTGTTGCAAATCTATGTGGATGATATCATCTTTGGATCAACCAACCAAGACTTTTATGAAGAGTTTGGACAAATGATGGCAAAAGAATTTGAGATGTCTATGATTGGAGAGCTTAGCTATTTTCTTGGTCTACAAATCAAGCAATTAAAGAAAGGCACATTTGTGAGTCAAAGCAAGTATATCAAGGACATGTTGAAGAAGTTTGGAATGGAAGAAGCCAAGTCAATTGGGACACCAATGGGAACAAATGGTCATCTTGACTTAGATACAAGTGGCAACATGGTAGATCAAAAGTTGTATCGGTCCATGATTGGAAGTCTACTCTATGTGACCGCTTCTAGGCCGGATGTCATGTTTAGTGTGTGCATGTGTGCAAGGTTTCAAGCTTCACCAAGAGAAAGTCACTTGAAGGCAACCAAGAGGATATTGAGATACCTTAAACATACACCTAATGTTGGATTGTGGTATCCTAAGGGATCAAACTTTGAGTTGATTGGATATTCGGACTCTGATTATGCGGGATGCAAGGTGGATAGAAAGAGCACTAGTGGAACATGCCAATTATTGGGAAGGTCACTTGTCTCATGGTCATCCAAAAAACAAAATAGTGTTGCACTCTCTACCGCCGAAGCCGAATACATTAGTGCAGGGAGTTGTTGTGCTCAATTGCTATGGATGAAGGCCACATTGAAGGATTTTGGAATCAAATTTGGACAAGTGCCATTACTATGTGACAATGAAAGTGCCGTGAAGATCACCACCAATCCGGTTCAACATTCAAGGACAAAGCATATTGACATAAGGCATCACTTCATTAGAGATCACCAAGCAAAGGGAGACATTTCAATTGAGAGTGTTGGCACCGATGATCAACTTGCCGATATCTTTACTAAGCCACTTGATGAGAAGAGATTTTGCACATTGAGAAACGAATTGAACATTCTTGACTTCTCCAACATGAAATGAATGCACCCTCATTATATGACATGCCTCTCCTTCCGACTAAAGCAAAGGTGAAATTATTTGGCATGATGCATTCATATTTACTAAGGACTTGATTAGAACATGTAGATATACTCTAGAGATATCTTTTTGATTATTAGGCTCATTCATGAAACCAAAATGATTTTAAGTGCATATTATGCCACTATTGCTTCTATGTCTTGTATGATCTAGTGGCTAAATATGACTTGTTCATGAGAATATGATCCTAGTGTTTAATCTAGTTAAATGAGTAAGAAAGGATTTAGTTCAACATTGACAAGATAACCATTGAAAGATGCGTGAAGAAGCTTGTCATTGGTTCAAACCGAACTAGATTACTTATGCAAGTTTGCTAGTTTGAACCACAAGAGAAGGAAGTTTATGGAAACAAGTGATCCTCAACTTTAAGTGATCATCTCTCTACTCCAAGCTCCCTTCATGATTTCAAGTCTACACCAAGCATGATCATACACCCTTGTGGTCATTGATGACAAAGGGGGAGAGATTACCGAGAAGAGAAGAGAAAACAAAGATATCATGTATCAAGGGGGAGAGAAGATAAAGATTGAAGAATGGAAAGGGATCAAAAATTTTGAAGCACACAAGTAGGGGGGAGCAAACTCATGAACATGATTGATTGCATTTAATTGTGCACATTCATATGAATTGCTTGCATTGCACTTAAGATTTATGTATTTCATAAGTAGTTTCTCTCTTGCTTGTGTGGTGCTCGCTAGTATAGAACTTGATTGATGAATTGCTTACTAGCATGCTTAGGCTCTAGCTAGAATTGGAATAGCATTTGTTTTCAAGTGGTATCTAGAAACTGCGCTTTAAATGTTGAATCTCACGGGGTCTCTAGCTATTTGATGTTTCTAGCTAGATTTGGTGCTAAGGATGGTTCATGATGTGCACTCCGATGGTATCACGCTTCAAAAGTCCATTCTATACACCTTAGCATCAATTTGGTAGAAATAACTCTCCCAAAATCGATTTATCCATCATGTGTGCAAAGCTTCAAAATCCAAACTCTTAGCACACATGTAGGGGGAGCCATAGCTACCAAATGTGTTTTACATGACTTGTCCAATTCTTTTTACAAGCTCAAATTGCTTGGACAAGTGGTGTAAGGCCAAAATTATATTCATTTCATATCTTTGTGGAGGTTGTCATCAATTACCAAAAAGGGGGAGATTAAAAGCCCTAGTTTGGTTTTGGCTAATTGATGAAACTTAGGACTAACCCTATTGCTAAGTGTGTAGTATTAGAGAAAGGGAAAGTCCAAACCAAATGGTGGAATGGTGATCGAGGTATTGGAGATGACCACAAGTGATCAAGTACTACACTTGGAGATGAGGAGCAAGATGGAATGCTAGAGGCAAAGGTATATGTTAGGGCATTTCCATTTTGCCGGCCATAGGCGAGTAGAGAAGTTGATGGCCGGGTTTAGGATTGATAACCGTACTATTAAGAGGGGCGATGTCGCGTAATAACGGTTATCTAAGTGCCACTAGGTGAGCAAAGACTTTGCATATGCATTAGGGACCTAGTGTGCTTACTAACTCTTGCAAAAATCATTTGAAAAGGCTAACACACGTGCACAAGTGGAGAGACACTTTTGTGTTGGCACATGAGAGCAAGAGGTGATGGTGTTTGGGTGTGGAACCCTCCCGCCGAGCTCGCGAGGCGGGACTCGGAGGTTTTCGGACGAAGTGCAGTCACTCGAGGGTGACCGGATGCTGTCTGGTAGGGACCGGACGCGTCCGGTCAGTTGGTGTGCGTCCGCTGATTTTCGGGGGCGACCGGACTCCGGAGGACCGGAGCGTCCGGTGCCAAAGTTCTTCGTGCGCCGAGGCTGAAGCAGTGTGGACCGGACGCCGGGCGCGTCCGGTCAAGGGGCAGCGGACGCGTCCGGTCGAGAATTTGCAGTTTTGGAGCTCTCTGGGTAGCGACCGGACTCCACTGTGCTGGCGTCCGGTGCTGGCACAGGACGCTGTCCGTCGATCGGTGAAGAGTGCGCGTGATCGAGCCGTTGGCGCAACGGCTACATTCAAACGTCTGGGACACGTGGCCGTGGTAGAGGGACCGGATGCTGGGACCGGACGCGTCCGGTCACCACTTAACCCACATCCGGTCAGCGCGCAGAAAGTTGAGTTTGTGAGTAACGGTTGGGTGTTCTTGGGGACGCCTATATAAGTTGTTTGGCCGGCTTGGGGGAATCGCTCTTGGCACTTTGACATACTTGACATCCCCTAGAGCTAAGCAAACCTCATCCCTCACTTTGCATTCATCTTGATTGATCTAGAGAGTGATTGGGAGAGCTTCTAGTGCATTTGCCTTGTGATTGAGCATCTAGTGGCACTAGTGAGCGTTCTTGCTGCGATTGAGCTTATTACTCTTGGTGATTGCCGTCACCTAGACGGTTGGAGCAGCGAGCCGGAGTTGAGCAAGGTTGAAGATTGTTCTTGGCCACTCCGGAGGTGATTTGTGAGGGGTATTGATCCTACCCCGCGGGAGATCGCGAAAGGAATCCTTAGTGGAATCTCGTGTCATTGAGTTACCCTCACTTTATGTGAGTTCTTGTGGCGCCCGGTGAGGGCTTGGCTTGTGACGCCAATTAGCCACCGAACTACCGAGTGTGTGGTCGACACAACGGGGGTAAGCGTCGTGCGGCAAGCACGTGAACCTCGGGATAAAAATCTTGTGTCCCTCGGTGTTCTTGTGTGGCTTGATCCTTCGAGATCAACTTAGATTTCTCTATTGGATCATCTCTTCGGGTTTCATTGTATTGACAAGACGGTGATTGGTCATCTTTCCGAAGGCACGGTTTGCACACTCGGTTTCCGTCCTTGCGATTACATTTGTGCAAAGTAGTGTATTAGGTTGTGTAGCCTAGTTGTATTGCTAAGGACCCTATTCTTAGTGTGCCTAGTGTATTAGGATTGCAAGATTTGGTTAGGTTGGCTTGCAACCCCCCATTAGGCTAACGCAACACTTGCTTCGCCATTTGTTATACTAACCGGTTTGTTTTAGTGCTTTGTAGAAATTTTAATTAGGCTATTCACCCCCCTCTAGACATTTAGGACCTTTCAATTGGTTCTTTTTAGGGATAAGAGTGATGAAAGTTTGATTAATATCAGAAGGCAAATGAGCTTGATTATAAAAATCAGTTACCAGTCTGAGGATATCATCCTTTACCCAATCCCAGGCCGACTTGTAGAAAGCTGCATTGAGACCGTCAGGGCCAGGGGCTGCGTTGCTACGCATTTCCCTGAGAATGGCATGGATTTCTTCAAGGTTAGGGGTGGAATAGGTGTACCTGAAATCCTCATTGTTATGAGCTGGATCGTGGTCTTCAGTGCTTTGGTTCGATTGGGCATTTGAACCAGTGCTAGCAGTGCTACTAGAATGGTCACCGAGATGGGAAAGGTGGGCCTGGTGTGGGCAATGGGTTGAGTGCGGCAGATGATGGAGAGGCAAGTTTATATGGTGATTTTGAGAGGAGAAGATGTTGGTGAAGTAGTGAACTAAAGTGTCGGCAAGCTGTTCAGGTGTGGTAGAATGGGAACCATCGGGGTTAATGAGGTGGGTGATACTGTTTTTTCTGTTTCTCTTGATGATGGATTGGTGGAAGAAGGCAGTGTTCCTATCTCCGGAGATGGCCCAATTTTTCTTGGCTCGCTGGATATGGTAGGCTTCTTCTTTGGCTAGAAGGTTTTGGTGTTTTTCATTTAGCTGCTGCTGAAGTTGGTGGTTTTGCTGAGAAGGGTGAAGGCTCTGCTGGTCTAGGATTTGGTGCTCAATCTGCGCAAGCAGGTCATTGTTTTTGGGCTTCTTCTTTCTCCATTTCCTCAGGTCAGCAGCAAGGTACTTCGTTTTTTGGGAGAAGTCACGAGCGGAGGAGCGTTGCCAACTCTGCTGGGCAATCCTGTGATAGTCCTGATCCATCAACCACCAATTCTCAAAACGAAAAGGTTTATTAGCATGAGGTCTTTGGGAATTTAAAACAGCGAGGATGGGAGCATGATCGCTGTACATCATAGGAAGGTGATAGATGGTCGTCGCAGGAAACGCCAAACACCAATCTGCATTGCCTAAACATCTATCAAGCCTTTCATAAGTGGGAACAGATGAAAAATGTTTGTTAGTCCATGTATAAGCCGGACCACTGTAACCGAGGTCAATAAAACCACATTGCTTAATATACGCACAGAAATCATTGATACGATTCACATCAGCACAGGTAGGGCCTAGTTTTTCATTGACATGCATCAGTTCATTAAGGTCCCCCATACAGAACATAGGAAGATTACTATTAAGAGCTACAAAGTTCAACACCTAATCCCAGATAACATTAGTGGTAATATGGTGAGGGTCACCATAGATGCAAACTAAACCATACTGCACACAAAGCAAAGATGTAGTGATGATGATGATCGACGATAGTAACATCAACATCATCATTCCACATCAGCCAGAGGCCACCAGACTGGCCTTGAGAGGGAACAACAAAAGCGTCTTTGAGATTAAAATGATTCTTAATGGCAGATTTAGAGATGCTGGAATTACGAGTTTCTGGTTAAAAGGCGGGACAAATGCTGCATGGTTGAACTGCAAAGACTTCCGCCTGAGCCTCTGCAGTTCCATGCCAGGTGCGCCATGACAGCGGTGGCGCCGTGTCGGCCAGCGCCTGAGCCATGGTTTTGTTGAGAAGCCATAGTGTGGACGTTGTAGATGCTGCTCTGATTGTTGAGTCGGAAGTGGGCAGGATCAGACCCCTGTGGCGCAGCAATCGGTGACGGAGCAGGTCACAGTGCTTCATCCAGAGGGCCGCCGCCAATAGAGGAGAGCAGGCCTGCCTGTTCGGGCGTTGCAGCGTGACAGTGACGTCGCTCAGGTTGAGTGTCGGCGCAATCTGTAGCTCCTCCGTGACAATGGTGCTGGGAAGGATCAATCGAACTACCTGAATCGAATCTCCTGCACAGAGGAATAGGCCGATGTTCCCCGATGCAAAGAGGTGTAGAGCCGAGAGGAGCAGCAGGAGTAGGCATGGTGGGATCAGCATGAGGTGGATCAGGGGGCTGGATGGGAGGTGGAGGAGCAGGGGGCGAGTCTTCCATGGGAGGGGTGTCCGGAGCAAAGGTGCGGTCGCTGTCAATGGTGGAACGAGGAAGCAGGAAGTGGACGACGGAGGCTAGAAAGCTGGAGCTTGGTTCCTCATCCACAGGATAGAGCATGACGAAAAGAAGGAGATCAGTGAACACAACGGAGAAGATGAATGGGGGCGGGGATCGGCGCTTGAGGAAGAAAAGCGGTGTAGGGGCTGGTACCTTCAATGGAGGGAGCAGCGGGTTCCTTCGAAGGAGTCGATGAAGTGAGAGAACGGAACTGGAATCGATTGACGAAGTGTCTGGTTCGAGATTGGAATAGCCGAATCGAAGCGCAGAGCCCCGGAATGAATCCCACCGATTGAAGCAGCGAAAGAAGTCAAAATCAGTTGGATCGGAGCTGGATCAGCAATCGAGGTGGAGGTGATACAGATTGAGTTGGATTGATGGGTGGGGGATCGAGGATTTGGAGAAAAGGAGGTAGGAAGGTAAGTTACGGCATTTCTCCCAATACTACTCAGAGCTGCCAGCTTCTAGTTGACGCAATAACCAGGCTCCAGTTGATTGAAGCAGACGAAGGAAACAGCGATGAGCAGATCGATGACAGAACTGCAGATCGGCTGGGATTGGCAGGGATCAAGGCGGATAACAGGATCAGAGATTGGGGATTAGGGGATGGA
>JADLZL010001744.1:0-123365 GCA_015844335.1 Chrysopogon serrulatus | reverse complement strand
GGATTTCATCGAGCCCGCGACGGAGATTTCATCCCATCGCGGCTCGCGGAAGGCGGCGAAGCCGTCGCGCGTGACGCGCCCGACCGTGAGCAGCTCGCCGGACTCCATCATAAGCAGCGCCGACCGCGGACGGGCGTAGCCTCTTGCGGTGGAAGCGGACAAGCCAGACCTCGCGAAGCTGCGGCGGGCGAGTCAATGATGAAACGCCACGAAGCCCTAAACAGTGCGGATGCGTTTCGGTAGCCGCAAACGATTCCTTTCTCTCCTTAGAGTTTCTTGCAAAATGCCGATATGACACTCTATTAAATATACATGAAACTCACCATGAAACCCCATTAAGACTGGCCTCAGCCGTCCGTCCGTATCCAACCCATGCCCAAGGCCCGACCATGCTTTCCGTTCCACGCGTTCGGTTTTTCCTCGGGTGTCTTTGCGTAGGCGGGATTCGCGGGGGATCGTCCGTCCACTGGCCGAGCCGAGTTGGTTCCGTTCCCTTCCCCTTCCGGCGGCGGCGGCGGCAAGCGGATCTCTCGCGCCCGGAAATCATCGGTGTCCATGACGCATGCATCTGCCGAGATTAGAGGGTGGGGTCCGTAGTATCTCTGCAGCGCAATCATTACCAAAACTTGGCATCGCCGCCAATCAATCACTCTGCCGCTCGCCTGGGGCTGGTCGGGCCGCCGTTGCATGCATCTCCCCGCGCATGGCAATGGCGTGGTGCCATGGATGGTGGATGGCAAGCCGCTTGCCGGGCCCAGACCACGAAGAAAGCCGCGACCAACCTGCTTTTGTTTACAGTCCGCGTCGAAGCTTAAATTTTGTGCTCATGAATGACTAGCCACCGATATGTAAACACTCAAGCTTATTCGTCACTTCTTCTTCCTCCTCCCCTTTGGGGCAGTGTCTCGGAGGGCTTTGAGGTTATGGCCTTGATGCCCTGCCCTACTTCGCCGTCATGGGCGGATCCAAGGGTATTCCCTGGTATTCCTAGGAATACCCAACTATTTTGACATACTTTTATGTGTATATGTATGTATGCTCATATATATAAATGTATAATACAATATTATGTAGTATTTTTTGTTCAATCTAGCACACAACAGCAAAAAAAACAGCTACAATCTTGACACAGTAGGTGAGTTATTTACTTGTTCTGTTGTTTATGCAGCTGCAATTTGCAACTAGAGATCTAGAATCTATAGATTGATTTTTGGGATACGAGAATGGGAATACCCAAGGTTAAAACCTTGGCTCCGCCACTGTTCGCCGTCGGCCTGCCCCTTCTGTTCTCCACCAGGGAACACGATGATGACGATTTGCTTGGAGAGCTAATTAAAGGCTCATCAGAGGCAAGAAAACCAAATCACGCTGTCGGGCTGCTAACGGGGCCCCAGGGTGGTGGACCATTTTAGCCTATGATGATGGGATCTGAGATTCATCAAGCTTCACAGCACACGGAGTTGCGGCCTTTTGTCTTGTCTGCACATCATGGCAACGGGTTCTCCAAAAGCCTAGCACTGGAGCCGGGCTTCCGTGCTCGCAAAGAACTTCCGGACAGGACTCGGGAGAAGAACGCCGCCGCCGTGGCCTAGAATTGCGTCCGTTTCACGGCACGGCACAGACATGCCGGGGCCGTGTCCTTGACACGTACGACCGTGACGGTGCCTGTGGCTTTGCTGTACATGCTGAGTTCAGGAGTGAGGTGTGGTGCCGGAAAATTGTGTTGTTGTTGTGTTTAAACTCAAGTCGTCGGATAAGGCGCGGTAGGCGTTGAAATCTTGCGTTAGACTACTATAAGTAGTAGTAGGAGTATACGACAACTCGTATGTCAACAGGACTAGCAGTGGCACCTCGTGTTCTTTAAAAAGCCCTCTTTGGATTATTATAAAGAAACAAACAAAAATAGAATTACTATTCGTACAAACTGAGTTAATATAGAACTGCCTTATATTCGAATTATAACATGTTTTGACTTTTGTAGTTATGTAGCTTTGGATATACACTTATATCTAAAGTAATATTTAACTATTTATCTAGAAAAATTAAAAGATCTTATAACTTAGAACGGATGAAGTTCAATTTCATGCATAGAGATTGGTTGTAGAAAAAATTGTGTTTTTTTTGAAAGAACCATGGGGCAAAAAAAAAACACCCAAACATCACATTGTTTGTTTGATGCACTTTTTTTTGCAATTGGTTTAATCATCTATATTCATATAAAATCCGTGTGTTTTTTTCTTTATTCTCTTTTGTGTATTTTTTCTATTCCTACATTTTTTCCCCACTAATAATGCATTTCCGGAGGAGGCCTAAATCAAGTTTGTCATCACCGCCGGATCATAGGAAACAGAAAAAAGAAACAATTTTTCAACACTGGGAGAAATTCGGATATGAATTGGGATGGTGGTAGGAGTAATGCGACCGCACCGATTGAAGGACGATGGGCAGGCACCCATCCTGTGAAAGCAGCAGAGGCCAATGCCCACTGTCCTCCAACCCCGGCCAGTTCATCTTGCAAAGCTGGAACAGCGATAGGACACCTGTGCTGTGCGGCTGTGCCTGCGCGGCGCAGCGGCGGGGGCGGCTGATCCGGTGCTCCACCACACACCACACACCTTGGAACTAGCTGTGCTTGTGCTGTGCCAACTGCGCACGCTCCTGTGAACCAAATAAAAAGCAAACATTCCTCCGGACGGCACAAAAATAAGCGGTAGGAGTACGTGCAACAACAATACTAGTATTAGTCCCTGGCAGACACATCATTAGCTCGCAGAACCGTGTCCTAATCATCATCAGCACCAGCCGCTACTAAGAGCAAACACGTAAATAATGGACGTCTCTTTGCTCACCTCGTAATCGCGCGTGTCCCGCTATATTTTAAAGCGCGAGGCAGAATCGAAGCAGACACGGGCTAACACCTGAAAGCGGTGTGATGGCGAGGTCGCAACCGCAGCCAGCCCGGTGCTTAATCAAATCGCAGTGGAGAATTTGGATGCTGGCAAAAAGGAATCGGCGCCGATTGTCCCCAAGCTGCCGGCGCCCGCGCGCCTGCCGGCCGGGCGGCCGCCGGCGAGGGGGTCCGGACGGACCAGCGGCGGTGGTCCAGGTTAATGCGAGCCTGGTGACAGAGATTGGTACAAAGTGCAAACCACCATGTTTTGAATAACTTCAATCAATCTAACAAACATACTGTCATGGTTGTTAGTCGTCGTTGCGAATTTGCTCTTCTATGGCACCTAGATTGCATATCGATCCTTATAAATCAATAATTATTTACTCGTAATATTCATCAGATGTCGCCAAGTGTCAATTGGGCTCACCCTCGTAATTCAGATGTGACGTATGCGAATATGCTATTACTATAAGCTTATAAAAAAGAAGTTTGAAGATTGTGTGAACTTGTTTACTGCCGCACAATGGATGCGTTTGAGATGAACACGGTTTTCCTGGACCTGGAGTAACAAGAAAGCAAGCCCCTACTACTACAAGATTATACTTACAATGTACAGCCCCCACCCACGTTCTGAATAAACAAGAAATTTGTACTTCTTCGAGATCATTACCAAAAGTAAAAACGAAAAAAAAAAAGAGAGGCCCAAATAACTAATCACCGGTCCTTCTCGGAGCTAACGTCGCTGCCCCGCCCGTTCGGCGACGCCGCGCTGTCGTCCACCGGCACGACGCCGGCGTCCTTGCGGCTCCTGTACTTGATCAGACCGTACAGCTTCTTGATCTCTCTGATCGGCGCGTCCTTGCCGAAGCCTCCCCCGCCCCCGCCACCGGCGCGCGGCGACTGCCCCGCCGTGCTGGCCTCCGACGCCGCCGCAGCGGCGCCGGCCTCGTCGAGGTGCCCGGACCATCTCGAGGTCAGCTTCGGCGGCCGCGCCGCGGTGACGGTCCGCTGCGGCTGTTGCGCGGACGGCGACGGCGCCACGTGCTGCAGCGCGCTGATGACGGTGCGGGAGCGCGCGGCTCGGGGACCCGCGGTTGGCGAGCATGATCTCGCCGAGCTCGGCGGGGCTGAGGCGGGCGCCGGCGTGGAACCCCTCCTCCACCTGCGGGTACAGCTTGTGGTCCTTGAGCCCCAGGTAGTTGCTCGCCAGCGCCTTGAAGCCCTCGAAGTCGCACAGGGTGAAGTGGATGTGGACGTCGAGCCGCCCCGGCCGCAGCACGGCCGGGTCGACGCCGTCCTTGCCTCCGCTCATGGTGAACACCATCACGCGCTCCTCGCCACAGCAGGAGGAGAGGCCGTCCATGAAGCTGAGCACGCGCGCTGTCCTCGCCACCGCCGTCTCGCCGTCGCCGTCGCCGCCGCCGCGCAGGTAGCGGTCGAGGTCCTCCACGAGGATGAGCGACCGCGGGGTGGTGTCCAGGAGCAGGGCGCGGAGGTCGTCGTCGCAGCCGCCGCGTGACAGGTCGATGTCGTAGACGTCGTACCCCAGGAACCTCGCCATCGCGGCGGCGAACGTGGACTTGCCGGTGCCGGGCGCGCCGTAGAGGAGGTAGCTCCTGCGCCAGACGCGGCCGAGGCGGTGGTAGTAGGCGCGGCCCTTGAGGAAGCTCTCCAGGTCGGCGCGGACGCGCGCCTTGAGCTCGGGGTCCATGGCCACCGTGTCGAGCGTGGCCGGGTGGGTGAAGGGCGCGGACGTCCACCGCGGCTTGCCACCGGCCCCGCCGGCATTGGCGTTGGCGTAGAGCCGGAGCTCGCGGCGGCGCGCCTCCATCTCGTCGGCGACGGACTCGACGTGCTGCAGGTAAGGGCGGAGCACGCGGGTGCGGTCGTGTCGGCGCACGCGGAGCACGAGGCGGTCGGCGCCGGCGTTGGTCCACGCGAGGCGCGCGCCCAGGAAGGCGTCCCGCGCGGTGTGGCCCGGCCCCAGCTGCAGCGCGAAGTCGTTGCTCTTGGCCGCCGACGACAGCACGCAGGCGGCGTCGGCGTCCTCGAGCGACGGCAGCGACGCCACGTACGCCGCCGCCTTGCGGAACAGCGGGTTCTCCGCGCCGCCGTCGGCGCCCGCGCCCGCGACCGCCGCGAGGCGGGCACCTCGTAGTACTGGTACGCCTGCGCCCACTCGTCGGCCCACCGCCACGCCCGCCGCAGCGCGTGCGCCGCCGACTTGTACGACAGCACCAGCCGCAGCGCCAGCACCGCCAGCGCGCCGTAGACGACCAGGGCCCCGATCGCCGCCCCTCCGCCGCCGCCGTCCGGCCCCATCGCGGCGCGCGGTCCGGACTCCGGACTCTTCTTCCCCTACTACTCCGTAGCGGCGGAACCCGCCGTTGGGTGGCAGTTGCTTTTGATTTGATCCGGTCGCGTCGGTTCGTCTGTTTCGGGGAGGGGCAGAGGAGAGAGGCGAGGAGATCGGAATGTTGGAGGGGGTTGGGTTTTAAGGGCGCCAAGCCCGGAGCCGGCGTCTCTCGAGACGGGGAAAGGGGAACTCGTCGTGCGGTCGGCGGGGATCGGGTGCGCGCGTGGCGTGGCGTGCCCGGGGTCATATAAGGCGGAGCCGCGGACGGACGGGTCGTGGAGTCCCCCCGCGTCCCGCGAGGCCGCGCGCGACGCAGGCAGAGGCGGGCGTAGCCGAGGTGGGCTGTTTTCGTGTGGTTTCATCGGTCGGCATCGGCGTCGGCGTCGCCACGGCTTTCCAGTGGTTTGGAATCGTTTGGACTCGTCGATCGGGCCGGCGTGAGCTCGTGTCCGGGTGCACCGGTGGAGGCGCCTGGTGGTTGGACCGACCAGCCGAACAGGTCACAGCTCACAACTCACAACTTCACTAGTGGTTGACGAGTTCCTGAATTTGTTACGTGTCGATCAATCGCCACCAAAAAAAAAAAAAAAAAAAAATCCCGAATGCCTAGCTTAGCCTTCTTGTGAATTTTTAAGATAGCGTTTGTGTGTTACAATGTACTCCGTAAGAGATAAGAGATGAATTCGAGTTTATCTGCTCGTCGGATCGGCGGTATATTCTGTCTGACTTGCAACTTTGGCGCGGACACTCAATCCGGACTCGTGTGGATTGGGCGTGCCGTGTGGTTAACTACTGCCGGTGAAACGTGTCGTCTGGCAAACATTCATTACAGCCAAATACGGCAGAGCTAAGCTAGCTGTTACCGGAGATTTGCCAGATTAAGAGCTGGGGTACCAAATTAAAACCATCGTCGTTTTTGGAGGGGTAACGGTTGCTTTCATTTCAGTCGATTTGATGCGATATGATTCTAATTCTATCAGCAACACCGAACGGAAAGGCCACACTTGCCCCCAACAGTCCTTTTGGAAGGGCGTTTAGAAAAAAGATAGTAATATACTTACTGGAATATACTGATTACGACGCGTACCGCATCATATGCCATATTTATTGCTATGACCTGTCATGTCAGCTTGTTTCATGTCGTTCCATTCTTGATCGACCGACGCCTGTAAAAATAATAATAATAAAAACTCCCTGGATTTGCTGCCACAAGAGTCCTACTTTTTTTTTTCCTGCCAAAAATCCGAAGCATTGTTTTTACCATCGAACACAAAGATGCTTTAGGCAATTTCCTAAGCATATTGTGCTACGCTGGCTAACATTTACAGCAGCGAACCAGTTGTAAATTGTAATCTCCAATGATTTAGCTAGTGTTATCCACGTCATGTCCCTCTTTTTCATCTCTTGCAATCCTGAAGAGGTAAGTATCATATTTGACTTTGTACCGGCCAATTATTAATGTAACAGGTGCAAGAAAGACTCATGCACTCCGTCAATCATCCTTGAGATGCATGGATCTTTCTTTGGAGATATGCTATGCGTAGACCCGGCAAATTATAATGGCATGGAAACAGACGTCAACCTCCCGTCAGAAAAACTAAAAACAATCCTCGATCAAGTTTGTTTCCTCAACTGGCGGCAGTTTTCTGATTTCCCCTCCCGGTTTCTATTTCTTTGTGACGATCACGTCCTCCTTCTCTGCATTGGGCTCACGTACTGTAGCGCAGACTATTGTAGTATTTGTAAAAAACAAGTGTCGGCAAAAAAGGAGGAAAAGTGTGATAAACTTAATCACGGCGTCAAACTGCATACTCTTATTATTTTAAGAACATCTTTGTTCGACAGCGCGCACACACTTAAGTGCATTTTTATTTTTATGGCAACTACACACCAAAAAAAAAAAGGCATGGAATGGAATTAAGAAAATGGAAGCGTTGTTTGAACTCTAGTTCCTCGCTGAGCCATCAGGGCCGGGTAGTCCATTGTGCCACCTAAACCCTGTCGCTGACTTGATTAGACCAGTGACAATAGTCACAGTACATATACATGGACTATAAATATCAAAAGAAATGCATTGCGTATTTGCGTTTGCCTACAAGTGGGTTTCCTAGTCATGAACCAGCAGGTTTCCTTTGAACATATTTTTTTTTAAAAAAAAATAAACTACTAGCTCAACGAGCCCACCCAAGATGAGTGATCGAGTAGTTGAGCTGTGGCAACCCAACAACAGTAGCAGTCTTTCTTACCATCCATCCATCTACTACGCCGAACTCGATCGGAAGCCAAGCCCCCCAAAAGCAACAACGTGGTGATTATGCGTTGCCACTTGCCACCTCGACTGAAAAAGTCGCCGACGTGTTTCTTCTTCCCCAGCAACCGCCAATCGGCCTGACGAGCTGGTCTCGGGGGAGACCGGAGACATACTAGCACGCTACGCTATGAAAGCGGTCTCCGTGGCCAAGATAAACTCGCGCCATGACATGGAACGGAACAGCGTTTATCCGGCCCGGTTGCTGTGTGTACCAACCACATTAGATCGCTGCCGCCCAAGCGCACACAATGATGACGTGCGCGCGCGGGGTGGCGGGCCAGGAGGAAGCAGCTGCGTAAACGCGAGGCGCGCACGAGCCTGCCTGTGGCGTGGCCGTGCGTCGTGCTGCCTGGTGCGTGCTGTGCTGGTCCGGAGAAGTGGGTGCGCGCGCGCATCTTCTCTTGGCTTCGTTGGCGCTGGTCCGCTGCGCCGGCCAGACGGCCGGTCAATCCCGCACGGCCACCGGGGGGCCCTGGCCTGGGTTTTCTTTCGCCTGCCCGATTCGGGGAGATGGACGGCGCGGCGCGGGCGAAGCCAAGGCCCGAAACGTGGTCCGAGCCGGCGGGTAGGATCGATCCCGCGTCCTGGGTGGCTCGCCGCTGGCTGCGTGCTGCATGCTGCGGCACGGTGGCCTGCCAAGTGCCACGTCAGGGGTTCCCCGGTGGCCCAGTCGCTTTCCACCCCGCTCCCGCAGGCGAACTTTCGCCGCCAGAGCGGAAGCCCACGACGGCCACGGCCGACAGGGACCGGGGCCGCTGGACGGCCGAATCGTCGCGAGACATGTTCCGCCAACGGCAAGCCTCTGATTCTCTCGATGGCCATCCTGCTCGGTGACGACACGATCAGCAGCCGGCGGAGCGAGCGGTTCACTCGTTTCCACTGTTCGTTCCTTTGTACAGTACTCCTGTCGTCTGCCACTCCAAACGCTACTCGTGGGGACTGCGCGTCCAGTGCTGATCTCAGCATTGTACTTGAACCACTAGACCCGATAGCTAGCGGTCAAGCAATACAAACGTACGGAGTACATGCGCATGCATGCCGCGTATTTATTGGTCAACACGAATGAATAATGCATGCCAAATTTCTCCAAGATGCCGCTGCGAAACACCACCCACCAACTCAAGCGACTCGCGCACATAGTACTTGACTTCTGGAACCGAAACAAATCATCCAAGTTTTTTTTTTTTTTGTTTTTGTCCCTGACGACGTTGTTTGAAAGAAATTCTGGCCTTGTGTTGCTTAGCCTTAGAAGTTATATATGCCCACAAGAATCAACACCTGCTAACCTAAGTCTCCCGTTTCTTAGGCCATATGGCGCATGTGCAGCAAGGTTTGCATCCTTCGAGCAAACTCTCCATGGCTATTGTTATTTTAAAATAATATATAATATAAGCTCGTGTCGCCATCCGATAGCGAAGGTGTGGAAGAGACCTGCTGCGATACTCATCGAATAATCTGCTTTGCCCAAAGATCCGGCACGCGGCGTCGACGCGCAGGTTTTAGTACGAAAACGATGAGCAGTTCGCGATACCTATCATCAAGCTGAGCAAACGATCGGTCTCAGAATTTAGGCAGGAAAAAATGGCACGCAGGTTCTTATCGGGCCGTGGAGGACAGGAATATTCTCGTGCCTTGATTCTGAGATGCATCAGCGACCGATGCGGCGCCGATCGTTTACCAGCACGTACATTTTCCTTCAAGAATACCTTTTTTTTTCCTGTTCATGGTGATCGACCAGCTGTTCCTGGCCTATGGCCACACAGGGAAAAGGCTAGGCGTTGATAAAAACCGCCAGGGAAAATGTATGCAGGAACGAAATAAGATGCTTATTACACACCGAAAGGTGGAGTTGTTGGCGAATATGTTCCGCATGTTTTGTGCCATGCAATTTTTATTTTTTTGTAAGCATGCAACCCAACAAAACATTATTCCATCTCTGTTCATATTAGCTAGACATTATGCCATTTTTTCTTGCCATTGTATTTTATTATTATAGTATACTACGAGGTTTTTGATCTGAAAGCAATTCTGTGTGTTTCTGTTCGTGTGAAACCTGCACTGAATTTCGGAAAAGACAAGCATCGATTCCGTTAGCACTAGCGCGCAGGACCACAGGCCGTGTAGCTTTCGGCAGGTTTCTCTAGCAAAACAGAGCAAGCTTTGCAGCTGGAATTGCATTTGGACAACACAGGAAAGTGTCGGCTCTCACCTGAACCCATGCTTTTTTGTAAACTGAGATTTGCTCAACAGCTGTTTACGAACAAACAAATCTCAGGTTATGAAAACTATATGCACGCTGGCACGCTGCTAACAGCTGAACGCGCAGAGTAGCTTGAAAGGAACACACTTGGCAGCTGGAGGTAAAAGCCAGAGTGGCATTCCACTGACGAGCTTTGTTTTAGAAAGATCGATCGATCGCATTTGGCACGCCCATAAGCTTTGCTAATAAGTAAGAGCATATTCGCATTAGGAAACCTAGAAACCGCCCTGACAAGTGACAATTGGATTACAATATACCTGTGAAGAACTGTCAATTCTTGCACAGTATGTTCACTGGTGAAAGTGAAACCGGGTAGGTTAGTGTCTCTGCAGTTGTTTTTCTTCCGATGAAACGAACCTTTGAACCTTAGAGATTAAGAAATTGGCAAATTTGTCATCAAGAGAAGGGGAGAGCAGACCAAACTGAGTAAAATATTGGCCACGATGACTGATACGATCGGTGCAAGTCCTCAATTAGAAAGCTCGCAAACTGACCTTTCTATTGAGGAATCAAAACGAGCGATTGATTAGCCACCGAAGGAAATGTGACCACGCATAGAGAATAGGCAGAATATTGGGTCACGTGTACCTTTATTATCGTCAGCACTCATCAGAGTCTTTGTAAGCAGTGGCTCATATTAGACATTTAGATGCCATGCCCGAGTGTAGTACTAGTATATTCTGAAGAAGCCATCTCCGAGAACTTGCTCCATTCTAAATTATAAATCACTTTAACTTTTTTAATTCATTTATTTATTATGTATCTAGACATATTATTATATCTCGATACATAGTAAAATAGATGTAAAAAAAGTTAAAATAATTTATATTTAGAACGGAGGGAGTACTAAAGAGGCAAAACTGCAAAAGCCTTCAGCGATGATGGTGATGCCATGGGCAGGCAGCAAGCTGCAGGTAGAAACTAGAAAGCACTCCCTCCAATCCATCAGAGCCAAGCATGTCAATTGTCATAAGCTATTCTGGATTCTGGATAAAGACTCCATGGAAATCTGAAAAGCCAAGACATGGAAACAGAAAGTCACGCGTTGGCATCGCGTAATCGCGTGTGCTAATTGGGATCAGTTGAAGATCGAGGAGGAGCTGCGTCATGCATGAGACCTAACTGCACAAACGCCGCCGCCGCCGCTCAACAAAATGGGTCAGGGAGGTGACGCTGAAGCAACCAAGAGGCGTCGTTACTGGCTTGTAAAGGCAGCTCTCCTTGCTGGCGTTGGCCAATGTCACGCCGCTCGCTCCTAGTCTTTATCCGGACGTGCTCACCTGAATGGGACATCCAGGAATTCCATCCGACACTGGACGGCCGGCCGGTCAGTGGGAGAGCCGAGAGGGATTGGTGGGAGCCTCTTGGTGGTGCTCAAACCTTGTTTCCGGGTTTATTAGGTGAACTCGTGAAGTCTCCAGTGTTGTAAAACATACCGACTTCGGAATATAGAAAGAAGAGGAGAAGGATTCCTAATCCTAGTCCGTTTGTTGTGTGGGCGTTTACCAAAACTCTAGGACATATTCGGACTATATATACGTGGGAGATCCTTCATTGTAGATCATCAATATCAAGAAAGCAATAAAGAATAGTCCCACTATTGTTCTCTTGTGTTCTCTACTGTGTTTGTTGCAATTGTGAGCGAGAGCCGATCCGACGTCAACGACGTGTTTTATAATACGTTATCAGCACGACCGCTCTACATCGACGACATCGCCGAAGTTGACGCCGAGCCTACAGTCGTCTACACAGGCAGACACCAAGCTAGTAAATCCTGTACGACTACATCAACGTCGACTTCGACGACGCCGGAACATCGACGTCGTTGACGAAACAATCTGCATCAACTCGTCACCACGCCGGCAGGTCACCGCGGCCTAGCCGAACTGTCCTACGCGACAGCTGAACTCAAGAACAGATCTGAAGGTACATAAGTTTTATTATTTCAGTAGATTAGATTCGAGATGTGTTCTAATCTACTAGATTTGCCGAGAAACTTAATAAGGGCCTGAACGCCAAATCGGGGCAATATCAACAGATCAGTAGGTACAAATCGCCGACTTGAAGTCCGACGACCACATCATAGATCAGCACGCAGACTGATTAACCAAATTTAAATCCTAATCAGACAGGCAAGAAGACCAGTCGATGAGAACCTAGATCTAATATAAGCAGCTGCCCAACTCACCATTAGAGTTTTGAATTGGCAAATTTTCACGCTGCCGCCTGAACGCGAGCGGATGCGCCGTCCGAATGCGAGCGGAAGCCATTGCCTGAACGCTGGTGACCCCCGCTGGTTGCTTGCTACTCTTCTCATACTACTCGCACACGCTTCGCTTCTAGCACGTGCCTACAATCTCGGCCACCTGAAGGTGAGCGCCGCTCAGCCTGGAAGCTGCGCCGCCGCCGGATAATAATAAAAGAAAAAAAAAGGGAAAGGGTATGGTAAAGCAGCTAGGGTTCTGAAGACGTCACGGTATTTATATGAAAAGAAGTGGGCCGCATAGTCCAGCCCACATCGATAGATTTGCTTGTTGAATACCAGCAAAATAAGAATAAAATTTGTTTAAGAAAACAAATTAGGCTTTGCCGTGGCTTGTTTATTACTAGTATTTTAATATATATATGAGTTCTCTGTTTTGAAACCCCCCGCGAGACTCATATTCTATTTTTTTTTGTTAGCATATTTAATTGGTATATAATTCTGAAAATTATGTCGATCAATTTTTGACCATGCTATAATTATTTCACTAAGAATTTGCTTCATCCATGCTACTTTTGTATACTATACATGTTTACTAGCAGTAAACTTATGTGCATATTATTTTTATCATGTAGACATGTCTGACCTTGTGAAAAGAGAGATCACTGAGCTAGCCCTGAATGGTAGCAACTATCTTTCTTGGTCCTTAGATGCTGAGATTGTCTTGGATGGGAAGAATCTTTTGCACGCTATCAAATCCAATGACAAAAATGCAACAAGTGCTGAAAGGGCGCAAGCCCTACACTTTCTCAGACATCACATAAGCTCATCATTGAAGAATGAGTATATGACTGAACGTGATCCTCAAGTCTTGTGGAATGCGTTGCATGAACGCTTTGAAAAGATGGAGACTGTACTTCTCCCTCGGGTAAAACGCGAATGGCAGAATCTTCGCTACCAACACTACAAGACTGTTGAGGAGTACAATGCCAAACTCTATGGGATTGTCACACGCATGAAGCTATGTGGCATTAATCTGACTGAATCGGATCTCATAGAAAAAACCCTGTCAATCTTCCACCCTAAATTCACCTACTTAAGTCGTCAGTATAAGAAAGAAAAGTACAAGAAGTACATTGACCTTAGTAATGCTTTACAGCAAGACCAAGGTGAAGATGAAGAGTTGATGCAGAACCATCTAACTCGTCCTACTGGTAGCTTAAGTAAGCCTGAAGCACATGCTGTTTCCTCATCTCAAAAGAATGAAGGAAAAGGAAAGGGGCCACAGAAGGCACCATGGAAAGGAAAGAACCAGAAGTTTCATAGCTTCAAGAAGAAGGAACAGTGGAAATCAAAGAAGATTCCACCAGGGGGAGAATATGGCAAGCAGGACCAAGATTGCTATAAGTGCGGGATGAAAGGCCATTGGTCTAGAATTTGTCGCACTCCTAAGCATATAGTGAAACTCTATCAAGAATTAAAAGCTCAGCTCAAGAATAATCAGCCTGAAGCAAAGCATGAAGCTCATTTTGTCTCTACCAAGAAGCTAGAAATTGGTGAATGTTCCAAATCCAAGGACAGGGAGCAAGAATCTTCTAAACCTGAAGAACATGAAGAGATTAAAGCTCCTAAAAAAATTGAAGATGTGCCTGCAGACATCACGTCCAATGATAGCTGGGATGTTATTATGAAAAACCTTGAAGGCATGCGTACAGACATGGAGACTGATGATATTGAGAAAGAAAACGAAGATATGCACGGAGACTCGATTTGAGCTCCTATTTATCTATCTAGCAGCATAGTAATAAATAATATTATACATTAAGTATTTAATTTCTTGCATGAATTTGTGGATTGAGTCAGCTCACGTAGAGCCTAATGTAATAAGAGTCTTGCAGACTGCTTCATGTTAAATAAATTCTTAGTTATATTATTGTTCTATTTTAAAGTTTATTTAGTTGCATGCTAAATAAATTTAATTGCTTTATTATAGAACCCGTGGAGTACAAATGGCTATGGAAGAGGAATTGTGTTTAATTGATAGTTGCACAACCGATACTATCCTTAGAGACACACGATATTTTCAAACTATTAGAAAGAATGATGAAAATATTACTACTATCACTGGAAGTGATACGCATATAGTTGGCATTGGAAGAGCCACTATAATTCTCCCTAATGGAATGGAACTAGTAATCCAAGAAGCATTACTTTATCCGAATCAACTAGAACGTTGCTTTCATTCAAAGATATACGTGCAAACAATTTTCATTTAGAAACAAATGATGATGATGGCGAAGAACGCCTAATCATGACTAAGTCAATAGGAGACAACAAGAAGATTGTCGAAATTTTTCCTTCCATGCGCCAAGCATTGTACTACACATACATTAAGCCAACTCAAAAACATGTTACAATGCAAACGATCCTAAGAAATAATGAGTCATACAGAATATGGCACGATCGTTTGGGACATCCTGGTCTAAGTATGATAAAAAGAATTACAAAAAATTCAAATGGTCATAATTTAAAGAAGAATGATTTCCCTAATCATGAAGATTTTGTGTGCGTTGCATGCGCCAAAGGGAAATTAATAACTCGACCCTCTATTTTAAAAGTGAGAGATGAATCACCATCATTCCTGGAAAGAATTCAGGGTGATATTTGTGGTCCGATTAGTCCTCTGTCAGGGCCATTTCGGTACTTCATGGTGCTAATTGATGCTTCCACGAAGTGGAGTCATGTATGTCTTCTCTCTACTAGAAATCATGCCTTTACACGATTAATATCCCAAATAATTCAATTACGAGCCAATTTTCCAGATTCTAGAACTAAATCCATTAGAATGGATAATGCTGGAGAATTTACCTCGAAGGTATTTAATGATTATTGTATGGCTTTGGAAATTAAAGTTGAGCACTCTGTGCCACACGTGCATACGCAAAACGGTCTGGCAGAATCATTAATTAAGAGGATCAAGTTAATTGCAAGACCATTAATACAGAATAGTCAGCTACCTTCCACTTGTTGGGGGCATGCTGTGTTGCATGCAGCAGCATTAATTCAACTTAGACCATCTGCATATCATGATGTATCACCGATACAATTAGTGCGAAAAATAAAACCGAATATTTCCCATCTGCGTAAATTTGGATGTGTGCTGTATACATTCCTATACCACCACCTCAAATAACAACGATGGGACCTCAGCGTAGTCTGGGAATCTACGTGGGATTTGAAAGCCCATCTATAATAAAATATATAGAGCCATTAACTGGAGATTTGCATACGGCTCGGTTCGCCGATTGTATTTTTAATGAAGATCATTTCCGGCATTAGGGGGGAGGAAAGTACCTCGCTAGGGACGAATGCCGAGAAATAACATGGGAAAGCACTGGGGCCCTTGGGATGGATCTTCGCACTAAAGAAAATGAACTTGAAGTTCAGAATATAATAGATTTGCAAAGAATTGCAAACGAGCTGCCTGAAGCCTTCACTAATACTAAAGGGATTATGAAATCCCACATACCTACTTAAAGAAACGCACTGAAAGAATAGAAATACCACATGAAGTGGATGAATTGGAATTCCAAGCAAAGACTACATTGACTCCTCGCACCTTGAAGAGGGGGAGACAAAGTAGCAATGCTAATAAAGAAAAAGGTGCATCTACTCAGTCCGTAGCTACATGGAGACGTCCTAAGAAGCTTAAGACTGGGCAGAAAGAAAATAAGAATAAAAGTGAAGGAACACCTGCAGTGACACATCTTGAAGATAAACAACCCAAAGGAGAATGTGCACATAGAGAAAACTCACGATGGGAAACCGGAAATTCCTGATTTAAATATACCGGTTAATCGGGATGAATGTGAAAGAATTTTGGAACATTCAACAAATTATGTTGAAACTGGAGAAGTATATGATAGAAAGACTACTAATGTCGACATTTATTTTGCTGAGAAGATTGCTAAAATTGATCTAGATCCTGAGCCAAAAACATTGATAGAGTGCAAGAAGCGCTCTGATTGGCCTAAGTGGAAAGAAGCAATCGCAAATGAATTACTCTCGCTAAATAAAAGAAAAGTATTTGGCCCAAGAGGGTCGAACCCCCGAAGGTATATTCCCTCAGAGGACATAAATGGGTTTTCGTTCGAAAGAGAAACGAAAATAATGAGGTGGTAAGATATAAAGCGAGACTAGTAGCACAAGGGTTTACGCAGAGACCCGGCATCGATTTCGATGAGACTTATTCTCCTCAGAATGGATGGAATCACATTCCGGTATTTGATATCAATGGCAGCATGTATGAACTTGCGATGAAATTAATGGATGTCGTGACCGCATATTTATATGGGTCATTAGATGCTGAAATTTATATGAAAGTCCCTCAAGGAATTTCAGTCCCCAAACCGTAACAACGTAACATGTACAAAGGTGAAATTACAACGATCACTTTATGGCTTGAAACAATGCGGAAGAATGTGGTATAATCGTCTTAGCGATTTTCTTGAAGAGAAGGGATTCTTGAAGAATGAAGATTGTCCTGTGTTTTTATACGAAAATCTGAGAAAGGATTTTGTATAATTTTAGTCTATGTAGATGACCTGAATGTCATTGGAACTACAAAAGACATCGAAGAAGCTAGTACTTACCTAAAATCTGAATTTGAAATGAAAGATTTAGGTAAAACTAAATTTTGCTTAGGCTTGCAGCTTGAGCATACCCATGAAGGGATATTAGTGCACCAGTCTGCATATATCAAGAAGGTATTAAAGAAATTCCATCATGAAAATGCACATCCCGAACGTACACCTATGATGGGGAGATCCCTCGATGTTGGAAAAGATCCTTTTAGACCTAGAGAAAAAGGAGAAGAATTATTAGGATCTGGGTATCCCTACTTGTGGCAGAACCGGCTAAATTAATACACTCACAAGAGTACTTGTCTTCCATTAGACACTAAGTACCCAAGGGAGCGCACTAATTTAATCGATTCTGTCGAGCACACCCAGAGGGAGAACTCGAAACTCCACAGTTTTCAGCAGGATCACAAATAAGGGAATAAAGCTTACAACAAACTTATATCTCTTATATCTTAAGTTGACATATGATCCGTGTATGACTAATGGATTATAACAGCGGAAGAATAACTAAAGTGTAACAGAATGAAAGTTGGTTCATTTTAACTTACATGGTAACATCTAGTTATTATTGCGGCGGAAATAAACATTCATTCAATTGCAAGCATAAGCATTTAACATAATGATGATATTATTTATGATAGAGCTTTTCTTGTAAAAACATTTGGTAAAGGGATTGTAAATAAAACTACTATCGTGGCGTAAATGGAATTCCTCACTGAGCCCACCAGGAGGTATCCACACACAAGAGTCAGCAGCTAGCATCCACCCATTACACCGCAATGGGGGAAAATAAAACCCCGAGTACTCAATTGTACTCGGCAAGACTTACCCGACAGGGAGAAAATAAAATGACTCCAAGGATATGCAAGGCTATTTGGCATGTGGGTTTATACTTGCGGGGAAAGCATTACTAGTAGTGCATCCTTATATTCAAATTTTAGCAAATCAATATTAATTCATTAGCTAACCCTTCTAGGTAAGCACCTGCACTACTTTCAAGCAAGTGGTAAGCAATCAGAATCTCTTTTATCCATCTTTCATCTTCCATTTCTTACTACGGTGCCAGAATAAGGTCCTCGTCGTTACCGTTCAAGAACGGCGATTCGCGAATCAATGTGCCCAGCTGGGTACCCCAAAACACACTCCCCGCCTGCATCCTAGACACAGACGAGAATAACTTGCTTTCTCCTGCCCGGGGCTCCAGATCCCCGTCCTAACTGGGATTCCAAGCCCCCGTCATTCCCGGTCCAACCGTAATGCGGTGCAAGGACATCCAATCCAAAAAGAAAAATATATGAATGCACCACCCTATACAGTCGGTCCGGATGAAGCCGAAACCCAAGACAAGAGAGAGCAAGCCTTCCAAGCGCCCATACACAAGTATGTGTTCGGGATAAGGAGATCTGTGACTTAACCTTCAACCCTTTAGCAACGATCGGTCCTTAATTGACACAGACGGGACAAAACGCAACCAGAGCCTCGCTCTGTTGCCCAACAAACCCAAAAACACCGTCCATCCTCGGTCCATGATACAGTCCCGTCCGGTCTTCATTGATTAGCAATATATAATCCATGTAATAATAACATGATAGCAATAATAATAAACCTATCTCTCGCGAGTGACAGGAATCACTCGACTTCTACCGGCAACCTGTAGCATAGCAAGTCTACACGTTCCTATCATACTAGTAAGACTCATAGGATAAGGATATTTATGCGGGTGGGTTTCATTCAATTCCTGTAACGTAAATGCAAACATATAGATATTCATAAGTTCATAAAATATAGGTTATGCACCGGGCTTGCCTCGGTAAAAGATAATCAAAGTTAGTATTCCAATCTTCGGGACGTGATCACCATGGCACCATCTCCCATGTATACGTCAAGTCCTTCGGTTTGCATCGGTTTATCGTCGTTCCTATTATGATATGCAGCGATGAGATGCAGAAATAATGCAATCAATACAAGGCAACAACAACTCCTAAAATACAACACGTATAAATCATACTAACAGCTAGCTCTACTGGCTAACGTCGTAAGCTACGCATCGAACTCGTATAACATCAACACACGTTGTCATCACCACCATTTAGTCATTTTGATATATATTCCGACTAGGATTTATTAATTAACTTATCAAACCAACTACTCTAAGGTTACAAAAATTACAGAGAACATATAATATTGTTAGGAGGCTTTTGCATGATTTTCGTGGCCCTAGCTGCTACACATTTGCAACACAATTTCATTGTCTAAATAATTCTAATAACGAAAGGCATTCGAGAATAAATAAATAAATACCACCTGGGAAACTTGCACAACTGCATGGACCAACTACACCACGGGATAGATCATGATTTTAGGAGCCTAACAAAATTGGTTTCACTATTTTTGGATGCCTATACGATTTTATATTAAATAACAAAGTTCAGCTCCAAAATTAAAGGATAAAGCCATTTCTAATTACTCAGGAAAAAGAAAAGGGGAAATCGGCCCGGAGCGGCCCAAAATGGGCTCGGCCTGCGCGCACAAGGCAGCCCGCGGGGAGAGACCCGCGCCCCCGGCGCTCTTGCGAAAAAACCCCTCGACGTTACAACTATTCGCGCAAAGACCATTTACACTATTCCAACAGACGATGCCGCGCCGAACACCCTCATAAAACTCCTCTTGACAACGGGAAGTCCCTCGGCGGCGGCGCGCACGGTGCGGCAACTGTCTTGTGGCCGCCGACGGCTCGGCCGGCCCGGTAGGGGGCTTTGCCGGAGGCCACGAAATAGCCGGAGCCCCAAAACTGCACTCGCGTGCCCCTAGGAAAACGCTTAGCGCTGGCGCGAGGAACGGCGCAGCCTAGCTAGCCAATGCGGAGGGCGCGACCGGGTGGATCACGGCGGCGGCACAGCCGTTCCGGTGGCCACAAACGACGGCGAGCGAGAGGAAAAACAAAAGGCGCGTGAGCACCAGAGGTTTACCACGGATGCGGTGGCGATGTCGGTTGGGGTCGGAGAACGGTCGAGGCATGCTTTGGCCGCGAGTGAGCAGAGAGCTTCGCCCGGCGCCGCGGCGGATGACACGGCCATGCCACCCGCCCGAGCATGGCATGGCAACAACACAAAAAAGTGCGCCTGACGAAGAGGAGCTTGAGGCAAAGCCGATGATGCAAGTTAATTGGATTCTAGGCTTTGGGCGAGCGGCAATTTGGGAGAGCGCCGTTTTGGCCTTACCAGAACCGACGGCGGAAGAACTCTCAAATTGGAGCTCCTCCCCACTTTATTTGTGAATGGGTGGGCATGGCTAGCTGTAGCGTTGACGGATGAACAGGGAGGTGTACCCGACGAGCTCGACGTGCCGCCAATTCTGCCTAACTTGGCAGCGGCCCCGCCGACCATGTCGGCCGAGAGGAAGAGGACCGAGACAAGCTTGCGTGGTCAGAGAGGATGGCTTCCAGTGGTGCAGAACGCGTGCGCGTGGGCTTGTTGCCGACCACGACGCAGAGAGGAACAAGCTAGGCGTCAACGCCAACAATGGGCGGCGTGGGGACGGCTCATGCGGCGGAGGTATGGCGACGGCTCGCCACCGCGCAAAGCGACGACGCAAGAGGTAGTCGGCCCCACGCGATCGGACAGCCACCGGGACCGACCCAGTCACTGCGGCGGCCGCTCACGGGCGGCCGTGACCAACGGGGCGCGGCCCAACGCGACGCGGCGTCAAGCGCGGTGACCGCGCCCAAACGTTCAACTGGCAGGGACCGGTTGCAAGCACGGATTTTAAAGCAATGACCACGACCCACCTAGATTAGCCACGGCCAATCCAACTTGATAAAGCTGAAGAGAGAACTTAAGGATTCTATAGGGGACATTCTACTCGGACTATGGCTAACCAGAGAGATAACCAAGCGCATGCCAAAACAGGTCTGTCAGTGACGACGCTGAGCTCGGCCAGAGCTCGAACCAAGTCGACACAGTGAGGTTTTTGGAGTTTTGGGCCAAGGTTTTCGATACTTATTAGCTGGATATCTGCCAAACCAACCTAACCACTCCAAAGAGGGTTCATTAAGCTACTAAACCGAGCCAAAACATACTCTCACTTCTTAAGTAGATTTTTGCAGAAACTGCACGCCAACATGGCAGTGCCAGCCTGTTTGCAGACTTGGAAAACTTTCTAGTCAAGAGCTGAATCCGATTTCAAGTTCCATTTTCAAGCTTCTAGAGGAACTAGCTAGTCAATCTACTTTGCAGTAAACTAAGTTGCATTGTATTCCATAAAATTTATACTTCAAACTTTATTTAAAGATTACATATATGTTCTATACTAGTTTTGCTCAATAAAAATTAATCTATTACCTTAAGTGATATAAAGAGCAATTGAAACCAACTTTCATTTAAACAATTTTATTGACATGCTGATATTACAAACAACCCTCTACACACTTCAACACATGCATTAACATATAAACACGATGCTCATGAAATAATTTGACAGGGGATTAAGCGCGTAACACTGGGGTGTTACACTACTTAAGTGCTATTGGAGCATTAATGTATCTTGCAAATGGTACAAGGCCAGATATTGCATTTGCTGTTAACCTATTAGCTAGGTTCAGTTCAGCTCCAACAAAAAGGCATTGGAGTGGTGTAAAAAGAATTCTTAGGTACCTTAGGGGTACTATTGATCTTGGATTATATTTCCGGAAGAAACAAGATCTTAGCATAATTGGGTATACAGATGCAGGATATTTGTCTGATCCCCATAATGGATTATCACAGACTGGGTATGTATTTCTTAGTGGTGGAACAGCCATCTCCTGGAAGTCATCTAAGCAGACTTTGGTAACTACATCCACTAACCACTCTGAAATCATTGCATTATATGAAGCAGCCAAAGAGAGCATTTGGCTTAGGCGTGTCCATCACCATGTACAGAATGCATGTGGAATTAACATTGCGCCTACCCCTACTATTATCTATGAAGATAATTCAGCTTGTATTGCACAAATTCAATCAGGTTATATCAAATCAAATATCACGAAGCATATTTCACCTAAATTTTTCTATCCGCATGAATTGCAAAAAGAATGGAGAAATTATGGTAACTTCGTGTCAAATCTTGTGATAATCTCGCGGATGTATTCACAAAGGTTTTAGCTCCACCAACTTTTGAAAAGTGCATACGTGGGCTTGGCATGAGAAGACACAGAGAAATTCAAGAATCAGGGGGAGAACTCCTTGATTAGATTGCCCTGATTGTTCTGTCTAGAAGACACTGGGATCATTCTAGAAGAATGTTCACTAAAATCTTGAAGATTATTATTGTACTCTTTTCCCTATTATGAGTTTTTCTGAAGTTTCTCATAAAGGTTTTAACGAGGCAATACATGTGCAATAACAAGGACGGTATATATATGTGCTCTTTTCTCCATATCGTTTTTTCCCACTGGGTTTTCGAATGGAGTTTTTAGTGAGGCATAATATCATAGTAATCGCCCAAGGGGGAGTGTTGTAAAACATACGGACTTCGGAATATAGAAAGAAGAGGAGAAGGATTCCTAATCCTAGTCCGTTTGTTGTGTGGGCGCTTACCAAAACTCTAGGACATATTCGGACTATATATACGTGGGAGATCCTTCATTGTAGATCATCAATATCAAGAAAGCAATAAAGAATAGTCCCACTATTGTTCTCTTGTGTTCTCTACTGTGTTTGTTGCAATTGTGAGCGAGAGCCGATCCGACGTCAACGACGTGTTTTATAATATCCAGGACCAGGAGCAAAAATCCAAATGAGGTTCTTGTGCTGCTGCTTTTCTATTGTTTGGTTAGTCCAAAAGCAGAGTTCCTGTGTTCTCACTCTGTTGTCAACTTGTCATCACTCTCTCCTCCTCCTGTCTCCTGATGAATGGAACTCTGTTGCTATTGGCCCATTGCTCACGGTCTTTTCGGAGATGCAGTCCAGATATCTGTAGCCCAAATGGACGAGCCAAGCCCAGACAGTTGCATAGGAAAGCCGAAAACGGAGGCCCAACGGCTTGGGCTGACATTCCTTTTTTTTTCATGTGTGTTGGATATCTACGCTTAACCAAGGCCCATTGCAGAGGAGAAATGTTTCTTATGCATGAACTCTATGATCTACGCTTAACCAAGGCCCATTGCAGAGGAGAAATGTTTCTTATGCATGAACTCTATGAAAAAGCGATGTAACAACAAACAAATGGTAAGCTGCACCTTTTTTTTCTGCCTGCACTTTAGAAACACCCATATAGGTTTCAACTTTCAAGTTTTGATTGGTAAGCTTACCATGAGTACCTCATGGTGGTTTCAACTTTCAAGTTGATCCAATATACATACCTATTCCTATATCATCCTAACCTAAAACATTACCCATCCTCTCTCCTTGTAGACTTTTGTCCGCCATAGTTCTGGTCTCAATCTTTGCTTCTACTAAAATAGATAACCGAATTTTAATAGATGACTGAATTTCATTTTGATCCGATAGATCCTTGAATGGCCAAAAATGTTTGGTCGTAAGACCATTTTCAAGAGACTCTCCATACCTTCTCGCTATCTCCAATTTTCTAATCGGATGGCCAAGTTCGCTTCTAACAGATACTGTATCCTAATTATGTTTTTTTTTTTTGGTTTTTGCGAGTGCCCTTGCTTGGCAACACTCACTATGAATTCATTAGTGCCTCCGATGCTATTCTGTGAATTTGCTAATTATCGTTATTGTTTCTTGAATACCATTGCAAAGGAGTGTTGTTTTCTCGATTCCATTCTAGTATTTTTTGGATAGTTTTCTAATATTTTGGAGCCCCAAAATCATGGATTTTGAAGATTCATTTTGCAGAGCCTTTTGGAGATGCTCTTGGGCCGGTTCAAGGGCCATAAACACGCTCCACTTCATAATGGACGAAATCAAGCTGTGTTTTGCGGATCTAGTAATGGAAGTGGTTAAAATACTGGAGTCATTTTCCTACATGCTATTATAAAAGATCAAAATTTTATATGGATAACCAAGAAAGTTAATGTTACACCGTCACTTTTTCCCCTCCCTTTATGCTACTCGACATCTAATAGAGGTTTGAAATGGTTTTTTTTGCCCCCTGCTATCTCATCCTCCTTTGTCTTTATCCCAGACTCTCCTCTTCTCTGATTTTCTCTTGTTGATTAAAAAGTGAAAGAAAGATCCAAAAATTCCCGCACCAATCTAAGGTGAAGGTGCATGGTTTTGAGCAATCATTTTCTTCATAGGATTAGCAAACATATGCATTGTAACAAGATATATAGTTTGTTTCATGGTGCTCGTGCCAATCATAATGAGCTTTTTACTAGCTTTAATTGGGCTTAGCTCAATCTTATGAATCAACTAAAGTTCAAGACCCATAACAAATGCTAGTGGAATAAAAGATTGATCCTATTATGAGAAATTAATATGAGATTAGCTCAACTTAAATAGGAGGTCACTATATGAACATGTTGTGAGCTTAAAAAAATAAAATACAATGTACTTGCGGCGCGAACGGCTTCGGGTGAATCACTCTAGAGTTGAGTGGTGCGACACCGATAAGAGTTTTAGTGAGAAGGACGACCGTGAGAGGCAGAAGGACATGAGAAAAGATATAGGTTAGGTCAAATTCTTTTTTTAATCAAATTGTTCTTTTAATTCGTCTCAGTCATGGTACACTGGTAAACGGAATAGTATTAAAAATACAAGTGCAACAGTCAAACACCAAACTGAACATTTTGAAATGCAGCCAGCAGTCCAGCACCGGCACGGCAGGCACGAGCCAGGGCCTTGTTCAGTTGCAACGAAAGTTGCAATATTATCCACTCTCTCTCCGTCACATCAATTTCTACCCGTATGTATAGGCGTTAAATGTTAGTAAAAAAATAACTAATTATACGGTTTAGTTGTAAATCACGAGATGAATCTTTTGGCCTAGTTGGGTCACGATTAGATAATATTTATCAAATACAAACGAAACGCTACAGTAGAATGCAAGTTTTTCACGAACTAAAGACCCTGCTCTAGTGCGGCCCAGCCAACCGTTCAGTTCGGCACGCCGCACGCGCACGGCAGGCACACCACGGGCAGAGCGCCTCTGCCTCCAGTGCCCACTGCTGCCCTGCCTGCGCCTCGCCACCAAAATCCCGTCGGGACGACGAACGAAGAAGCAGGCAAGCCGGTGCGCCGTATAAATCCCACCCAATCGCCACCCCCAAATCCCACCACCCTTTCTTCCCCTCTTCCGCCCCTCCTCGCGATCTCTCCGGCCCGCTATGGAGATGTTCTACTACCTCGTGTTCGGCGCGCTCGCCGCCATCGTGGCGGCGCTGGAGCTCGGCAAGTCCGGCAAGGACCGCGTCGCCACCTCCCCGGCCTTCAACTCCTTCAAGAACAACTACATCCTCGTCTACTCCCTCATGATGTGTACGTACTACGCCTCCCTCCTGTCCCGATTCCTGGTTCCTCCCTCCCCCGGATTCGCGTCGCGTCGCGTCGCGGCAGCGAGCCCTCCAGATCTGGACTGGGGGCCGCAATGCCGGTGTTGTTTGGTGGTGGTCTCTGACGCTTTTGCGCTCCGGTGCAGCTGGGGACTGGCTGCAGGGGCCCTACGTGTACTACCTCTACAGCCAGTACGGCTTCGACAAGGGCGACATCGGCCGCCTCTTCATCGCCGGCTTCGGCTCCTCCATGCTCTTCGGCACCGTCGTCGGATCCCTCGCGGATAAGCAGTGCGTGCGCCCTACCCAATCTCCCTTGGGTGAATTCACTCGATTTCTTCGTTCTGTTTTGGTGGGTGTGGATGGCGACGGGGCTGATGGGATTTTGGGTGGGTGGTCAGGGGGCGGAAGAGGGCGTGCGTCACCTACTGCATCACCTACATCCTCAGCTGCTTCACCAAGCACTCCCCCCAGTACAAAATTCTTATGGTTGGCCGCGTCCTTGGAGGCATTGCCACTTCGCTGCTCTTCTCAGCGTTTGAGTCGTGGCTCGTCGCAGAGCACAACAAGGTAAGCTGCCCAGATCCCTCCCTCCACAGTCCACAGTGATGATGATACCTCGGAGATGACCTGCTTTAACTTAAATCCTAATCAGCGCATCGTGTTCCCCTTGCAACAGCTACTATTAATTACATTTTGGACTTGTTTTGCTTTTGGTTTTGTGTACATGTGTTGCCAGTACTGGGTATATAGGTTGACTGAAGCTAGCAAAAGATAAACTACTTAGGAGGTTTGACTTCTAGAGTGCCAGTACACCATGTATAAAATGACTTCTCAGGTATAGAAAATTGAACATACCTGAATTAAAATATAATTATTTTGGAGGATGGTTTCAATGATAAGAGTGCAATGCATTGCAGAACACAGTACATCAGGATCAATCTGTTTCAGTCTTCTTGTAACTTGCCAGCAGTCCATTTGTTTTCTCTTTTGTTTGACTTGAAGCCCTTGTTGGCAGATCTGGACTATCTGGTGTTCACATGCTTGACCAGAACAAGAAAGCAACTAAAACTGTGGCCCATCCATTTAGATATTTCAGGATGATGGACGTCCCTGCTGATAATTTGTACATTTCTGCACTGAAATGTACAAGTATCATGAAAAGTCCGTTGCTCACATATCAATGCAATGCACTGTTCTTTTTGTCTATGTTAACGTTGCTCTTTATTCTTCCAATGAGAATCCATTGATGGCATTGTTTTCTCAATCCTTTTTGTTCTTGCTGACAATGGGAAATTTTACACTGTTATTGTGCAGAAAGGATTTGATCCACAATGGTTGTCGATAACATTCTCCAAGGCTATATTTCTTGGCAATGGTCTAGTGGCCATTGTTGCTGGGCTGTTTGCAAATTTTCTTGCTGATAACATGGGTTTTGGTCCTGTGGCTCCATTTGATGCCGCTGCTTGCTTCCTAGCAATAGGAATGGCAATTATCTTATCATCATGGGGTGAGAACTATGGAGATTCATCTGACAGCAAGGACTTGATAACCCAGTTCAAGGGTGCAGCAAAAGCCATTGCTTCAGGTAGATTTTATCTGTCCTAGCTTAGGAAATGGCTTGATAAATTTGGTGAGTTTTAAAATTGACATGGAAGGAACTCTCTTGAAATTTCAGATGAGAAGATTGCATTGCTTGGAGCCATACAGTCTTTGTTTGAGGGATCAATGTATACTTTCGTTTTCCTGTGGACTCCTGCTCTGAGCCCAAAGAATGAGGACATTCCTCACGGCTTCATATTTGCTACTTTCATGCTTTCCTCGATGCTGGGTAGCTCAATTGCTTCTCGTTTGTTAGCACGGAAGCTGAAGGTTGAAGGTTATATGCAAATTGTGTTTTTGGTATCAGCCTTTACTCTTTTCCTCCCCGTTGTCACTAATGTAAGTCTGTTGATCACATCGTGCAGTCTCCCTCTCCCTCCCTCGCCCCCTCTCTAACATTACCTGTCTATGTTTTACAGTTCCTAGTACCTCCCTCTGGGGAGAAAGGCGGTAGCATTTCGTTAGGAGGCTGCTTACAGCTTCTTGGTTTCTGTACCTTTGAGTCATGTGTTGGTATATTTTGGCCATCAATCATGAAGATGAGATCTCAATATATTCCTGAGGAGGCAAGAAGCACAATCATGAATTTCTTCCGTATACCACTCAACCTGTTTGTTTGCGTGGTACTATACAATGTAAGCAACAAAAAAATACTTGAGAGAAACTCCTATTTTCCAGATTCATGTTTTTTTTTTTTAAGAAAAAGAAACAATGAAGGAACTCAAGGACCTGTTCAGCTGAAACATGTGGATAAATCATAGTTCCTCTAAAAATTTGGTCTATATATTAGGACATCTTGTCTCAACTATTATTATCATTATTTTCTTACAAATGTTGTTGTGCAGGTGAATGCGTTCCCAATAACTATCATGTTCGGCATGTGCTCCATTTTCCTTTTCATGGCAGCAATCTTGCAGAGGCGCTTAATGGTTGTCTCTGATCTTCACAGATCGACAAGTATGTTTACATTTCTCTATGTTTATATTGTAAACACCATATTTTTCTGCCTTCGAATCAGATGTAAATCTTTTTGGTTTCTAACTATGATAATTTCCCTACAGAAGCAGTGGAGATGACTGCAGAAGATGAGCCTCTGAACCCTTAGAAAACACCAGGACCATAGACGTGAATCGGAAGTCAAAATACCCCCTATCTTTGATTTATTCCCATGGGGTTGCTGAATAATATCGATATCCGAAGGCTGTAGCGGCTGTAACAGAATGCAGCTTAGTGTGTTATGGGATTTGTGCTAGTGCAGTTTCCAGTTTTGTCATGATATAGAGAACATGATGTAGCAAGTCCTGACTATTGTGCCACACGCGGCAGAGTAGAGCTCGGCGTAGCCTGCCCACGATTTCCCCTTCTTTTCTTCTCGTGTTTTCTGATAGGATTGATATTTGTATTCAAATGCCAGAAGTATAGAAAACCAGATACCATTGTCGACTGACTCCTGTTGTCTAATCATCTCATCAACAATCTAAAAGTAAAGCGTCTTCCTTCTGTGGTTTTGTTCTAGTGCTCTTTGTGCTGTTTTAATTATACTTATATTATGTGGTGACACTTCACAAGGGAGGTGTCGGTTGATAATGGTATTTTGCATTATAGAAATATTTTCAAGCTGCTGTTATTAAGCCCCCAATCTGCAGTTTCTATGAAGGCTTCGTTGTGATAAAATTGCTGGTCCTACTGCCAATCTGCAATTTCTGTGTGATTGCAAAAGTTTTTCTTCACAATCTGTAATTTTTATGAACATTTCGTTGCGAACTTTTTGCCTTCCAAATTTTTATGAACATTTCGTTGCGAACTTTTTGCCTTCCAAACCTGTAATTTCTATGAATTATGAAGGCTTGGTTGCAATTTTTTTTCATTTCACCATGCTATGAAATGGGGATGATGGCGCAGACTCTCAACCTGCCTCAATTCGAACAGATCACAAGAAAAAACTCGATGCATCTCTCATCTCTGAACCATATTGATTGCTAATCTCACATCACCACAACACAAGGAGAGATAAACGGGTCTCCATCTATCCCTCATCAACATAAATATAAAGATATAAAGCACACAGCTTCACTAAACATCTCCAGACAAGATCATACTATCAGATCAGCTCTAATTGCTCAACAAGGCCACGACGCATTGCAATTTGCAATTGCACGATGTTGCATTATAAGCACGATGTTGCATTGCAATGCAGCTCAAAATTTCCCATTCAGCTGGTTTACATGACTAACAAAGCATGGATTATCATTCAGAATAGGTAAACCCCTTCTCTAACGGAGTAGGTATCCATTTCACTGATCGCACATGCGAACCATTGCTATGGCACAAAAAAAAACACGATCATATGACATTGACGTATCTCTTGGCTAGCTGCTTGCCCCCCATGGCGGCGGCGGCGAGGATCCCGCCGAGGGCGCCAGCGACGGCGGCGGACCGCGGCCCGTTGGCGGCGCGGAAGAGCGCGCCCGTGCCGAGCCCAGCGGCGACGCTGTTGATCCAGTCGTCGCGGTCGCGGGCCGCGACCATGGCGCTCTCGATCCCGGCGTACATGAGGCCGATGACGCCCAGCGTGTTGCCCGCGCGGCGGCCGGAGCTGCCGCAGGCGTTGAGCACGCGGTTGGCGCGGATCTTGGCGGTCTCCCCGGGCTCGGCGCCCCTGGCGGCGTCGCGGAGGCCCAAGGCGGCGCCGCCGACGGCGCCCGAGAGGTACCCGACGCCCGTGTAGAAAGTGAGGTTCTCGCCCCACGAGCGCCGCTGCGCCAGGGCCTCCTCCTGGAAGAGGAACTCCGGCGAGGTGGGGAGGTCGTAGAGCGTCCGGTAGCTGTAGGGCATGTTGAGGTCCTGGTACGGGTTGTACAGCCGGCGTCCGGCGTCGGAAGCGTCCGCGCGGTCGTCGGAACCCGACGGGAACATCCGAGGGTCAGCCATGGCGGCGGCGGCGGCGGCGGGGGTGGAGCGGCTAGGGTTTGTGGCGGTGTCGGCGGCGGGGAGCCAGGGCCGGGGAAGTGGGGAAGGGAAGGCAAGGAGCGTTTTCGGTACCGCCTTTTGCGAAGAGACCCCTCGATATTTTATTGGTAGAGGAGTTCGGGACACTCCAGCCGAGTTTTTTTCCCCTTTCCCTTTCCATGGAGACGTTTGGAATAATTTCACGGGATTTTCTTTCTTGTGATCAAAGCAAAGCGAACAGGGCCATTAATTTAGACTAAAAATATTTTAAATTAGTTAGCATTTACTAGCTGTTTGATTAATAATTAGTTAACAATTTGGCTAAAAATAGCTTATCTATAAGTCTCTCTACATGGGCTAGAGTCAACTTTAGGCCTTGTTTAGATTCTAGATTTTTTTTTTTTCACTCTCTCTACATCACATTAAGTTTTAACCCGCATGCATGGAGCATTAAATGTAAGTAAAAAAATAACTAATTACACAGTTTAGTTGTACATTATGAGACGAATCTTTTGAGTCTAGAGAACTAAAATATTTGCAACCAACCCTATACCAAAACTCTAAACTTAGCTAGCATGCCGCCAGTGCCACGCACCACAAAGTGTGGTTTGTTGAAGAAAATCACGGGAAGATATCGATTTGGCATCTTCATACACCGTGCATGGTGGCAAGAGGCAATTCCTTTGCTAATCGATCAAGTCAGATACCGGTTCTTCTGTGCAACTAAGGCCTTTTTTAGTTTCCCTCTAAATTCTAGATTTTTTTTCAATCTCTCCGCTAAATCAATTTTTAGTTGTATGTATGGAGCACTAAATGTAAGTAAAAAAATAATTAATCACACAATTTGTTTGTAAATCATGAGACAAATCTTTGAGCCTAGTTAGTCCATGATTGGACAATAATTGCCAAATAAAACGAGAATGCTACAATACTTGAATTGATTTTTTTCAATCTATACAAGGTGTAATACAGTCTTTTCCTCCTCATGGGTCGATACTTCATGAGAAGGTACAGAAGCACTTAGGGTGGTTTTTCTCAAGATGGCAACAGAGGCGAAATCAACACCGAAACCCACGGGTTTCGGACTGATGGGGGCGAGGATGGGTCCGTTTTTTCCCCCCCGGCAGTTTGCGGGTTCAAGGACCCAAAACGAGGCCGGTCGGGTGCTAGTTCGAATCCTTCCCTGCGGGTGCTTGTCGGGCCCCGAAGATGAGGATGTTGTGCTAAAAAAAAGCCCACATACGCGTCTGGCCCAACTAAGATAACTCTAGGTATATCAATCAACTCTGTCCTACTCCTAGGCTCTTCTCTTCCCTTCCCATTCTCGTTATCCCGCCGCAGCTGGTCCCACACCAAGCTCGCAAGGGCGCACTGCGTCGGCGGCTCCGTGCTTGCCTTCCCTGACCCCCCTGCCCTGCCGCGCATGGTTCCCCATAGGCGCTTGCAGCCTCGCCTGCGACAATGTGCGCTTGCGCCTAGTTATGGTGACGGCGATGGCCCTGGCCCTGGCCTCCCGGAGGCGGTGGCGTACTCTGTGATGCTATGAATGTGTGTATTGATGTGTGGATTCGTAAAGGAAGAGAAATATTTCTTGATATGTGTTTTTGAACTTGAGTTTCTTTGATTTATCATCTATTTCTCTCTCAATCTGTGTGATTTGATTTGTGACTATCGAGTTCCATCTCACAAGTTTGCGGGTTTCATAGATCCCGATGGGTTCGGAAGCGAGAACAGATCTTCCCCGATTACGGTCTTGTTTGGCTGCACCTAAATACACTCCAATCCATACAGTTTTGAGGGGATTGAAGTGTATTCTAGTTTAAAATATACCTCAATCCCTTTAAAATCGTATGGATTAAAGTGTATTTAGGTGCAGCCAAATAAGCCCTACAGGTTTTGGGACGGGTTCGGGTGTAGTGTGTGTCACGTGCAGGTCCGCGAGCATGTCCGCAAAGGCTACACCCGAACCTGCCCGGTTGCCATCTTTCCCGGTCCCCACCAACACCAACCAAAGCCGGCCATCCGGGTTGCCTTCATCGCCGGTCAAGGTCAACACCAACCGAACCGGCTCGTGCACCGGTACACCATACTCTGCTCGCACGCGCATCAGTACATCACTATCCACGAGTCCATCGTGTCGTGTCAACTGTCACCCGGCTCCCCCGGCACGCATCAGCCGCGCATGTTGACTTCCAAGAGTGGAAGCAGTGCCGTGAAAGAGACCGAGCGGCGGCGAGCGCAGGCAGGTGCAGGTTAGGGGTCAATCAGTTTGTTCGTTAGCAATCCTCTCCTCGGCGCCTCAGCGCCGGGCCCGGGCATGGCGTGTGGCGGCAGGGCGGCACGGGGTGGTCCTCGCTGCCGGCGGACCTGCTGCTCACAGCATTCGCCCTCCTCCCCTCCGACGTCGACCGCATCCGTTTCCGCGCCGTCTGCAAGGGCTGGTGCGACGCCGCGGCCGCGTGGCGCCCGCGGCCCTGGCTCGTCGGATCCCGCACCGACCGCTCCGGCCGGGGCGCCGGCGCCATGTCGTCGTTCTGGCTCGCCCCCAGCGGCGGCCTCCTGCCCTTCGCCGCCGCCGTGCCAGCGGGGGGGGAGTACCTCTCCTCGTCCCACGGCTACCTCGCGCTCTCGGACCCGAGGATTAGCCCCAAGGCCATCCTCCTCCTCAACCCCTTGACCGGCGCGCGCGTCCACCTCCCGCCCATCGGCTTCTTCAGCAGGTGGCTCGACCTGAGCACCGTCGTGCTGTCGGGCGACCCCGCCACGGCCGCCGAGTGGGCCGCGGTGGCCGTCGGGTTCCCGACCAACTGCCTCGCGTACTACAGCTCCGCCACCGGGGCGTGGGCGCGGCTCGACTTCCGCGTCGCCGGCTACGCCGGCGTCGAGCACTACGAGGGCCGGTTCTACGTGGCCTTCGCGTCCCGGATCTGCGTCTGCGAGGTCGACGGGGACGCGCCCGCGGTCATCCCGCTCGAGCACGTCGACGGCGCGGACGACGACGAGGAGGAGGAGGAGAAGCTCCCTGGCGCCGGGAGGCGCGTCGTCGACACGCACCTGGTGGAGTGCGGCGGCCAGCTGCTCCTCGTCTCGGTGCACGACGACGTCGTGTACAACTCGGACGACGACATCGTCGACATGGCGGGCCTCGCCGTGGACGACGGGGCAGCAAGGGCGGCGGCTACGGGGACGCGCGTACTGTGGAGGTGCACAGGGTGGAGTGGCACGGGGATGGGGCGGTGCGGCTGGTGCGCGTGGTGGACATCGGCTGGAACAATCTCTTCGTGGGGCGGAATCGCGCGTTCGCGCTCTCTGCGGCGGAGTTCCCGTGTTGCCGCGCCAACTGCATCTACCTCGTCGACCGGCAGGGCCACCCGGACGGGGTCGTCAGGGTGCTGGGCATGGGGAGCCAGTGGGAGCGCCACGAGGAGACCATCCACGAGGAGACCATCTGCCCGGACGACGGCTGCCAAGGGCAAGGATCCTCTTCGGCCGGGTGGGCTCGCCGTGGCTGGTTCTTTCCCAACTACTAGCCACTGTGGGGAAGAAGACGTATGTTATATTTCATTTTTTAGTTACATTACATATATAATATATGTATGATTTACTCTGAAGGAACTGCAAGATCTATGTACTGGTTGGGTTCAATAGAATTGATAATTGAATGTGTACAGTCACTGATCACTGAATTTTTTTTTTTTTGTAGCTTCTGAATTCACTTATTCCAACTCAAATACTTGACTTGCTGATACTGATTTCATAGTCACACATGACTTTCTGAATGTTTCTAAGATCATTATTTTTAGTTACTGATAACTGATTGTTTCTATTAGCATAATGTGTTCTAAGATCCACGTTCTTCTGTTAACTGAATGTTTCTATTAGCAGGGAAAAGGAGCTTACAGAAGGAAGCCATGGTGAGTTTCTGGACAGCAAGGGAATTTTGCTAGTTCTGGATGGTTTCTAGCTACTGAGTGTTTTCGAAGGACATTCTGCTAGTTTTGAATGCCTTTTAACTACTTGAATGTGTTTGACGATCATTATTTTCAGTTACTCATCATTATTTGTGCACACAAATTGGAGATGTTCACACAATTATTTTCAGTTGCAGAATATGTGAGACCAGCCTCCAGGTGGCTGATCAGGCGTCCCCTTTTGCCGTGTTTCAGTGCTTGACTTGGTTGGAGTTTTCAGATCTGTTTTCAAAACTTAAGTCTATGAAGAAAGCGACCCATGGGGTTTGGTATTTGATATATTTCTTTAAGTACAATCCATTATGTACCATGAAGCTCTACTTGGCCTGGTCGTCGTATGCTGCGTGTGTTCTTGCAAAATGTCATGGCTATTTGTTCATGTCTAGTATTCGTGCGTAGTGTTCATGATCTGATGGCCAAAGCCTCCCAGGTTCAGTTGTTCATGTCTAGTATTCGTGCGTAGTGTTCATGATCTGATGGCCAAAAGCCTTCCAGGTTCAGTTGGCTATCTTTCACTTAAACCTGTATGGAACCTGCTGTTATATGGTTTATCTTGTGACCCATCATTTTGTTTTGCTTGTGAGTTGGGTCCTGTATGTTAACCTGTCTCCTTGTGCGAATCTGTCAAACGTCTGCATGTCTCCTGTGTTTTGCATCAGTTAGCAACACAATGGTAACAGGCCATGCAAGTTTGCTCTAGGCTATTGAACCAAACAAGCCATGTCCGTGTGGGTGGAGAAAGGGAGAAGCTCCATCTCCAAGCTTGGCGAAGCAAGGCGCATTATTTGTGGGGGGAAGGCGGCGAGCTCCCTAGGAGCTGTTTGGTTGGTTGATTTTTTTTTATGATCCGATTCCACCGTTAGCAGATTGCTTTTTGTTTGTTTCATGCACCATGCAAACGGATACCAGGGGAAGAATACTGCGGCTGGTGCGCGTGGTGGACATCGGCTGGAACAATCTCTTCCTGGGGCGGAATCGCTCTCTGTGGCGGAGTTCCGATGTTGCCGCGCCAACTGCATCTACCTCGTCGACCGGCAGGGCTACCCGGACGGGGTCGTCAGGGTGTTGAGCATAGAGAGCCAGTGGGGGCGCCATGAGGAGACCATCTGCCCTGACAACGGCCGGCAAGGATCCTCTTCGGCCGGGTGGGCTCGCCGTGGCTGGTTCTTCCCCACCTACTAGCCACTGTGGGGAAGAAGACATATGTTATATTTGACTTTTGAGTTACATTACATTACATATATAATATATGTATGATTTACTTTGAAGGAACTGCAGGATCCACTGGGCTGGGTTCAATAGAATTGATAATTGAATGTGTATTATAACTACTAAATGTTTTCAGTTCACTAGAATTGATAACAGAATGTTTTCACTTAGTCCAACTCAATGAAATACAGTACTTGACTTGCTGATACTGATTTCATAGCCACACAGGATTTCCTGAATGTTTCTAAGATCATTATTTTCAGTAACTGTAACTGAATGTATGTTTCTATTAGCATAATGTGTTCTAAGATCCATCTGTTTCTGTTAACTGAATGTTTCTATCAGCAGGGAAAAGGAGGTTACAGAAGGAAGGCCATGGTGAGTATCTGGACAGCAAGGGCATTATGCTAGTTCTGAATGTTTTCTAGCTACTAAATGTTTTTGAAGGACATTATTCTAGTTCTGAATGTTTTCTAACTACTGATTGTTTTCAAAGATCATTATTTTCAGTTACTCATCATTATCAGTGTACCTATTATTTGCGCACACGAATTGGAGATGTTCACACAATTGTTTTCAGTTGCAGAATGTGTGAGACCGAGCCCTCCAGATGGCTGATCAGGCATCCCCTTTTGCGCTGTTTCAGTGCCTGACTTGGTTGGAGTTTTAGGACTTGTTTTCTGAACTTAAGTTTATGAAGAACACGAAGCTCTGCTTGGCTGGTCGTTGTATGCTGTGTGTTTTCTTGCAAAATGTCATGGCTATTCGTTCATTCATGTCTAGAGTTCCTGCGTAGTGTTCATGCTCTGATGGCCAAAGCCTCCCATGTTCAGTTGGCATTCTTTCACTTAAACCTGTTTGGAACCTGCTGTTATATGGTTTATATCTTGTGACCTATCTTTTTGGTTTGCTTGTGAGTTGTGTGACCTGTATGTGAACCGGTCTCCTTGTGCGAATCTGTCAAACGTTTCGGTTGCTACCTTCTGGAGCTTAGAACTTGGAGGCTTTTGGTCGTGTTTCTGTTCTTTGTGTGGCGATTCTGTAACCTTTTGTCCAGTGTGTGGGGGGTGTGTGAGTTGTGGGGTGTGTGTTTTCTTGGGTCTCTTTGACCCGTGTATCCTTTTTCTACCTTAATGAAATGACGCGCAGTTCTCCTGCGCTGTTCGAAAAAAAAAAAAAAACGTCTGCATGTCTCCTGTGTTTTGCATCAGTTAGCAACACAATGGTAACAGGCCATGCAAGTCTGCTCTAGGCTATTGAACCAAACAAGCCATGTCCGTGTGGGTGGAGAAAGGGAGAAGCTCCATCTCCAGTTGACACCGCTTGGCGAAGCAAGGCCGCATTATTTGCGGGGCAAACGGATACCAGGGGAATAGCCGAAGCCTTCGGTGAACCTTTTACGCCTGATCGTGAGCGGTGCCAGATTGCGCTGCTCGCGTGAGATGGCCAACCAAACAAGAAACACAAGTATCGATTCCGTTCCGGTTGCCCCTCTGGTATCTACTCCATTTCCGTTTAACGTTGTCGTGGTGGAACCAAACACCACCTAAATGACTCTATTTTCCTGAAGGTAGAGGTAAAGATACTTGTAGCCTTTTTTTTTTTTTTTTTTTTTTGGGGGTGGTGGGGGGGGGGGGGGTGTTGTGTATACACATTGACGTACCTGACTTTTCTGGGCCTTTATGCTCCCAATACCAGAAATCCAGAATCCAAAATGATAGAAATGAACGTTTGAAGTGAATTGATGGCCAGACTTGCATTGCAGACACATCAATATACCATGCGAAAGAATCTTGCCTGACAGACTATGATAAATTCTATTATTTTCATCTAGAAATAATCAAATAAATACACATCTCGGCTTCCTAATAAGCTAGGTATTTTAAAGTTGGACTAAATATATATCTAAATCCACTAATATTTATGATGTATAATAAGTATCATTAGATTAAATATGAAGTATATTTTTTATAATAAAGTTATTTGAAAATATAAATATTGATTCTATTTTCAATATTTTCAGTTAATTTTTTAAAAAAATTTGACACCTTAAAAACGAGATGTGTGTTTATTTAGAAATTTAGAAATAAAATATAGCGCTCACTTTGGACTTTCACATCTCATGACTACTGCGGTACTGCCGCTAGGAATTGCAAATGAATTGCCGAAGGAGTCGACTAGGAATTGCACATGAATCACCGAAGGAGGAATTGAATATGAATTTTACAAATGAATCGCCGAAGGAATAGAAAAAAACAAAGTTCCATTCGTGCACGAGCACGACAGTACATTGTCTCGAATAAAAGAGCACTAATTGAAACGAAAGAGATGACTTCAAAGACGAAACTAGAGAAGTAGCATTTTTAACAATAATTAATAATTGAAAAAAGGGAAAGCCTTACGAATAGCTTTTATCGCGCACCTGCGCCTGCGCGCCGGCGTCGTCGTGTCCAACGCCGGGCGAGGGCAGAACCAAGATAGAATGCGCCAGTTTCCGGCGAGGGGCAGCTCCCGGACGAACTTGTCGCGCCGCCTGGGACCCGCCTCGAGGTCAATGACGACCATCCCTCGCACGCTCTTGGTATGGTTATTGGCAGCAAAGAAGTACGCACAGCCAGCCCTGACGGCGGGGAAGCCGCTCGCCGGGAGCGCGAACGCGTGGCCCTGCGGCGCCACGAACACGGCGTAGTCCCCGGTGCTGCTCGCCATCGCCACCCCTGAAGGCATGCCGCCGCCGTCCGCGTCGAACTCGATCTTGAACGCATTGGCGAAGTAGTGGATACTGCGCTTGACGAAGTAGTGGCCACCGGGGCAGTACGACGGGCACGGCCACCGATGCTCGTCGCGCCGTGCCACCTGCACGACCAAGAGGTCGCCGCCGCACTCCACCAGGCACTCTTGCCAGTTCCACTTCCAGCCCGGCGGTAGATAGATATGTACGTTGCTCACGACGAGCCTCCGGGCCTCGACGTCGCAGACGGCGAGCCTGGGGGTCTTGCGAGGAGCACGTAGGGTCGCCCCCGGAAGAACTCGAGCCCCCGGTAGAGCCGCCGCGTCTGCTGGCCAACGGCCTGGGCCTGGCCGTGGTCCGCCACCGGATCAACCCGCGCCCACTCGGCGTCGCCGGGGCGGCAGAAGGCGAGCACTTCTTCCGGTCCCGGATCTGCTGGGTACAGGCGTCGTCCCCCCACTCGAAGAAGGCGAACGCCGTCCAGCTGCCGGGAGCAGCGAGAGGGTCGTCGGAGAGGAAGACGTCGAACAGCTGGTAGCCGTCGAAGGCGGCCGGCAGCGGTATCTCGGCGTGGGAGATGGGGTCCCTGAGGAGAAGGCGCTCGCCTTGGGTCACGGCGAGCCAGCCGCGCGACGCGCCCCTCACGCGGACTCCTCCAGTGAGAAGGGCGGCGGAGCCCACGTGGACCGAGCTCACGCGCGTGTGGCGGCGGCGATCTACTGGTTGCACGAAGGCGTGACCAGTCCCGTCGCCATCGGCAGAGTTGAAGATAAACCATGGCCGGGGCACAGGTTTGCCGGCGCCGCCCGCAGCAGCGCGCCAGCCGGGACACACGCGTCGGAAATGGGCGGCGTCGACGTCGTTTGGGAGGCGGATGAATATATCACGCAGCAGCCCTCCCTCGAGAGACGCCCAATCCCTCTCCCTCTCCCTCATGGACCCAAAACGAGCACTGGACTCTCTCTGGTTGCATTGCATCTTCGCTGGGGCAGGATAGCATCTCCCAACTCAACTAAACGCGAGGGTTTCGTCTTGCGGCAGCGGCAGAATAGCTGAATAGGATAACTAACATATTTTTTTTAAAAAAAAAACCACGTCCAACAGAATCTCGCTCGCCATCTATCTATCTGGGCAGGCGATTCCTACGGGAACGGGAGTGCGCGCCGCCGCATGCATGGGCTCCTCTCGCGCGAGTCCGCCGGCGGCAGAGTTTTACGCTGACACTCACCATCGCGCCATCCTAGAGATCCACAGCTAGAGGATTCATGCAAATACATCAGGACAAGCGTATTGATGTTGTCTTTCATGCAAATACATCAGGACAAGTATATTGATGTTTTCTTATAGGTGGTCTCATGCAATACCATATGGTCGTTTTTAGGTTGCCTCTAACAAATAGTAGTTCCTTAAATTAATCACGGAACAAAAAATAAATTTATGAGTTGTATGCACAACAACTCATACAATTGTACATAGTCCTAAATCTTAGCTTATACGGTGTTGTTTCGCGAAACAACGATTTATTTCTCTCTCACCTCTCTCTTTCTCCACATAAACAAAAATCCTACATGGCATTAAAGTTGGCCCCGAGAAGTCAGGTCAGACTTTAGCCACCATACCAAATAGATCCTAAATAAAACGGGCTACAAGACCGCTAACAAGTAAGCAATGTACTTGCTCTAGCTACGGAAATACAGGATCACCGGCAGTTCGGCAGCACCTTTCATTGGCCCGTGCCTCCGCAGAACGACTCTATGCAGCCAGAGATTTTGTATCCAGACCTAAGTGAGCACCGTAGGTGTGTGTTATGCCGCCACAAAAAGCGACGAGGCGTGTGCTAGCCAGATTTTGTTTCAAAATCTTACTGAGCACCGCGTCAGTGTTGTGGTACCAGTTCTCGAATGAGCAAAGGTGTGTAGGATGATGCGTTGAGGTCAGGTGTTTCGATGGACAATACTACAATAGTAGAGGACGAATGCGATAAATGAAAGATATCTTGGATAACATAAGATTTTAGAGTTTTTTGGAGTTGTTTTTAAGAGCATCTCCAAGAGATTATTCTCTAAATCTCTCATAATTATTAGGAATAGAGATTTTGAAAGAAAAACATTCTACACAACTTATGGATTGTAGATGACTGAAATATTTGACTTTTCTAGATAAATATTATCACTGCTATAAAATTAATTTTAGAAGACAACTAATTTTATTAACAGAGATGGTCACTGGATGCAATTCCAAAATATCTTTAGTTTTTGAAGACTGACATTTTATTTACGCTTGAAAAGTAAGCCAAATGAGCCCGCTATACAAACATGCAGGATGGCGTGGCGATAGTAGGGAAGGAGAAGATGGCACCAATGCTGCAAAGACACCAACATATTTATGGTGTTTATGCACAGGTGCAGCAGTTTCAGGCTGAGCTTAAAATTGAAAAAAGTATCAAAAGAACACCTTCGGCATGAGATGAAAAAAGAATCAGAAACGGCAATTGAGACTTTGAAGAAATAGTCGGAAATGGCAATAGCAAAGTAGGCTGAGGGGATCGAAAATATAAAAAAAGCACCAGAATGTTATAGTAATAAATATCTTGCTGTTAGATTTCAAAAGCTCTGTATTGTGTTCAATATAGCCTTGACTAATCTGGATTTGATGTCTCAAGGACAACGATACGATTCTTTGCGGTACAATGGCTTACAAACATATTGGTGTAGCTATAGCACAAAGAGGCACGGCCTTGGTCAATGTCAAGCCAAAGTTTTCAGCCATGTCAACTCCATCTCTTTCAACCTCAACTGGAAGCCTCCATGTAAACTGATTTAACAGTGAAGCAAGAAGCAGATGCACCATCCTGATCGCCAACGGCATTCCAGGGCAGATCCGACGTCCTCCACCGAACGGAATGAGATCAAAGTCCCCACCTCTGAGATCAACCGTCTTCCCTAGAAATCTCTCCGGCATAAATTTCTCAGGTTCAGGCCACGTCTCTTCGTCTCGACCCATTGCCCACACATTTACAAACACACGCGAACCTTGGGGGAATCGTGTACCCCATTATTTTCACGTCGACCTGAGCATGTCGTGGTAGCAACAGTGGAGCAGGAGGATGTAGCCTGAAAGTTTCTTTTACCACAGCTTGAAGGTAGGGCAACCGGCCAATATCAGATTCATCAATGCTTTTTCTTGGGCCAATGACCGTGGCAAGCTCATCGCAAACCTTAGCCATTGAAGTCGGGCTTCGAAGCAACTCCGTCATTGCCCATTCCACTGTGCTAGAGCTTGTGTCACTCCCAGCAGAAAACAAATCCTAAAACATAAACGAGATACTATTATTCTTTTTTGAGCGAAATACAAGATGATAAAGACACAGTAATGGATGTTTTTTGTACACTAAATAAGAAAGCCATACAATTCTATGAGATTCTTAAACTCATCATTGTTCGGTGTCATTTCTCACACATTTTTTAATTATATATATGGTGCTTGAAAACTGCATGCATATGTTTATATAATACAAAATCTGAACATATTTGATTCTATTATATACTATATATTTTCTTCGAAATGTGTAGATTTGACGTTTTTAGATATATATAGTTTTGTAAGCCTTTAATTTTGATGTGTTTAGATATATATAGTTTAAGTATATACCCAAACATAATAATATATATCTAAATGCATAGCATAATTAGTTGCCTAGAACATTCAAAATTTTTAGCATAGCCTTAAATCAAAAATTGCAATGTTAGCATAGTCTTGAGTCAAGTTTGACAAATTGTAGCAGTCTTAAATCAAGTTGACAAAATTTATACAAAAAGACTATCTTGACGAACACATGCAACAAAACATTATCCCTATCAGCATCCCAAATAGTGACTGACCCATCGTCATGACCCATGAAACATATTTTATAGTACATTTATTTACAGTTAGCCAAATTCAATGATTTTTTTTTTTTTTTTATAACCACACCTAACATCGTATATACTATTTCTGTTAGGAGGAAACACAGTTTTGTTCATGGATTTGACAAACAGGTCACGTCTCTCGAGATTCTAAGGAAACGTCAATTTCTCTCGAGTCTTGACAAATGACAATGAGTGAAACATCGATTTTGTCCATAAAGCTGACGTTCCTTTGTGAGGTTATGTCAAAGTCGCCTACATTATCCTTACTAATCTCTTTTGTGGAATGCTGCAACATTAAAGTCACAGAGTATGACAAGAAATTTATTTCTTAAAACATTTCCTTTAGTTTTTGTCCTTAGGATAAGACAACATATATATGGAGTAAGGTGGCAGAAAGGTGGGACGTGAAGATAAGTTTTTTTATCGATATAAGACGAATATAGCTGCATGTGGTGGGGACTGGTCTGAACATAAAAAATGGGCTGCCTTGAAGAAAATGACAAACTACTCAAATTGTTCTTCCAATCCATGTTCCACACATCACATGTATTTCGCCGGTTCCGCCCCAGCTGGATGCCTGGATATCTTCACATAGCCACATATATACGTTGGACTGATCAAATTTATGTTAGACTAATTTTCTTTTGAAAAAGTTTGTCTTTAGATTCGTTATGATATATATTTCTATAACAAATTTACTTAAAGTTAGCAAAATTTAAATTTGTTTGACTTTAACCACACTTCATTTTGTTATATAATATTTATGGGTTAGGAGAAGAAATCTAGTTTGTTTCGCGACCGTGTCAAACCACGTTTTTTATTAGGAGGAAATTCATGGTTTGACAACTGGTCACGTCTCTCGAGAATCTGACTGGAACGTCAATTTCTCTAGGATCTCGACAATGACTGGAACATCAATTTTGTGCTATAAAGATGACGTTCCTTTGTGATTTTGTGTCGAAGTCACACCACTAGTAGAGTAGCCTTTCTCTCTTTCGTGGAAGAAATGCACAGTGAATAGAAGTACGTACAGTAGAAAAGTCGGCGGCTAGCTTACCGTGAAGAGTGAACGCAGCGTGTCGCGATCGAGCCCCGCCGTGTTGTCGTCGTCCTCGGCGGCGTCCAGCAGCAGGTCGAGGAAGTCGTTCTTCCGGGGCTCGCCGGCCTCGCGGCCACGCATCCTCGCGTCGATCTCCTCATCGAAGATCCGGTGCAGGCGCGCGAACAGCCGCGCCAGCCGGCGGCGCCAGCCCTGCAGGTCGGCGGGCGCGAGCGTCGGGAAGAAGTCGGACACGTTGGGGCTGCCCACGGCCTCCATGATCTCCGTGACCACCTCCTGGAACTCCCTGGCGCCGCCGTCGTCGTCGAGGCTGGTCACGTCGCGGGAGAAGATGGTGCGCGCGACGAGGTTGAGGCTGGTGGTGAACGCGACGCGGCCGACGCTGACGGCCTCGCCGCGGCGCGCCAGCCGCGCGACGTGGTCCACGAGCTCCTGCACCTTGCCGCGCCGGAGGTGGCGGAGCGCGTCCAGCCGGTGCGGCGCGAACAGCTCCGTGCCCATGATCTTGCGCAGCGCGCGCCAGCGCGGCGCGTTGGGCAGCCAGACCGAGGAGTTCTTGGCGTGCGCGCCGGGCGCGTCCGGCACGGACCGGTTGCTGAAGACGGCGTCGTGCCGCTGCAGGATCTCGCGCGCGGCGGCCGGGGACGAGGCCACCACCGTGGTCACCGAGCCCAGGCGGAGGGACATGAGCGGGCCGTGGGTCTTGGCGAGCCTGGCGAGGGAGCGGTGCGGCTGGTTGCCGAGCAGGTGGAGGCTGCCGATGACGGGCAGTGGGTGCGGTCCCGGCGGTAGACCACGACGACGACGGCCGTGCGCGAGATGGCCGAGGAGGTAGACGCCGGCGAGGGAGACGAGCAGCCATGCCAGCCATGGGGAGCAGCGGACCCATGACGACCATAGTTGCTAAGCTTTGCTGTGGCTGTGGGTCGTGTCGTATCGTATCTAACGAGAGGAATGGATGGCAACAAGATGAGAGGAGATGAGATGGGGCTGAGACTCAGATGCTTGTTTCGTTTTATATATATAAAATATAATATAATAATCGGGTGCACCATCACTGCACCTGCATATAGTCTCGCCACGTTGACAACTGTAAGTATTTGTTGGCAATTTGGCATGGAACGCACGGGTGATGCGTGTTTGACTCGATCGCCGCTGTGTGCACAGGCCGGGTGCCAAGACTGCCTACCAAACATGGCGGCTTTCCCTTTTCAAGTAAAAAAAAAAAAACATGGCAGATTAGTCACCGACTTTGACCACTTCGTTGAACTGCAACGGCAGCTGCTCGAGGACTAGGCCCCGTAGGGCTTTTGTTTGGTTGTATTAGGTCTCGGATACTACGAACTAATAACAAGTTGACTAACAATTAGTCTATAAAAATTCAAACAGGTGAATTAATAGGTGAACCAATAACGAAGCTAAAGCTCAACTAGTACTAATTCATTAGTTTATAAAACCTAACTATTTAAATTAGTTGTCAGTTCATTGGATCCAAACAGACTCTTAATCAAAGAGGTTGAACAGGATTGAAGGGGTTTAAATATCTTACAAATTAAAATTTTCTCTAATCCTTTTTCAACCCCTTAATTTAGGTATAACCGAACAAGACAATATTACTACCAACGCACGCTAGCCTGCCCGCTAACGTAGTTTTCTAGCCCACTGTCCAAATCATTACACAGATACGGAAAAAACAGAAAGCTTGCATGGCGAAGCTACGGGATGATGCCATGGTTTTTACAATTTTTTTTAAAAATCCATAGTTTACAAATCAAGCATCCAATTCAAATTCTGATTGGACCATCGTTTTTCTCACAATAAATTCTTTTGAACAAGATCCCACATAAGTATATTTAAATACAATATCAATAATGAACATTTTTCTCATTAAAATAGAATATTTCCTTTTATTGAGCACATGTGATGTTCTAGACTCCGAGGAAAATGTTTGCCTTCACACAAAAAATATTCTCAATTCAGGAAAACAATATTCAGATCAAGGAGAACAATTGTAGGTTCACGCGATTGGCATTATAGTAGCTATGCAAAAAAAAGATAAAAAATAGCTAAAAAATACTTAGTTAATCATATGTAGAACATAAATAACATAGATAGCTTAAATAAGACAAAAATAAAAAATAAAGAACCACATACTAGAATTTTTTTTTAAAAAAACACATGAATACAATTTTTTAAAAACCTTTGATATAGTTTTTTTTTTAAAACCTTTGATATAGTATAGGACATCTCATGTCATGAGTACTGTGTGAGTATGCAACTTTAATCACAGATCTTCTGCAACTGATGGTTGGTGCGTCTCATTGGTGTTAGCAAGTTTTCCTCTAGGATCCGGTTGCAAGGAAAATTGCATTGATTGATGTATGAACCTAGTGTCCTCAACCACTTTGATCAAGACAGTGTGGCCAAAGTCAATCCTTTGAGAAAAAAAGGCTTATCCAAATCGTAAACAATTCCTCCCGTGCAGGCAGGACTTTCACCAAACATAGTCACCGAACCGGAGCCAGTGAGATATTGGGATCTCAATAAAAGTCGTCGACTGCTCCATTTGAGACGTAATACTAGAATCTTCACTCATCAAGAACAGTATCTTTGATCCAGATTAACATATCCTTCACAAATACTGTACAAGGTACCAAGGCATCTAGATAACTTACAAGATAAGTTTATTTGTAGGGCTTTACTACGGTACTCCGAAATAACTATGGACCGTCGATCCAGATGACGATAATCACATATTACCTCCTAAGAGGTAATAGAATAAATATATTTTTTATTTTGAGAAATAGGAAAGTAAGCAGAAGTTTAAGTAAAATATCTATCAGTTAGATCTAACATGCACGCAATAGTATGAGGCATATATTTGCATGGATAGTCAGCGTGACAAATGTAATATATTTTATACCGACGACGTTAGCTATAATTATACTAGTTTTCTTTAAAAAAAAAGGTATACCTATACCATGAGTTGTATTTTTTTCTATAATGTGACCAAATTAGAGGTGTGCTTTTATTTATTTATTTAAATTGGATTATGAACGTGTTGGTAACGAGAACATCTGTTTTGAACGTGTTGGTATTTAAATTAATGGTGGCGAGAACACCGTACCCATCTTAATACAAAAAATACAAGCCTTTTGTGTATTCGAGAAAAAAAACCAGTTCATAATCCTAACATTAGTATTTTGCAAATGTATGTTGGTAACAAGTTGTACTGTCACGTTGATTTATTAGATTCATCCATACCACGTACGGATGTATTTTTGTACATGGTGTACGTTTGTGTACAGGAGTATGCCGCCGTTGCATGCAGGTGCACCCGTATTATACGGTAACAAACTAGCTTTTGACGTTGATTTAGTTTGTTGCCTTTTTATTTATTTTAATTAATTAATAATTACTTAGTTATTGAATGCATTTCAAAAATCAAGGGATAAGATTTGTTTGAGATCTTACCTCCTATAAGGTAAAAGGTGTACCTTAGCAAGGCCCTTGTTTGTATCACTTATCATTTCATACTGCCTGTCATCTGTACTCAATACATTATTGCACAATAAGAAGGATCAAAATACAGTTATTCACCAAAAAAAGATCAAAATACAGTTGTGTGCTGACCTATTGGTTAACTCAAATTGGTGTAGCTGTAGCGCAGAGTGGCACTGCCTTGATTAGTGTCACCCCATATTTTTTTCTGCCATGTCAACTCCATTTCTTTCAACGTCAGCTGGAAGCTTCCATTTGAATTGATTTAACAGTGATCCAAGAACCAGATGCACCATCCTAATGGCCAATGGCATACCTGGGCAAATCCGACGTCCTGCACCAAATGGGATGAGATCAAAGTCTCCACCTTTGAAATCGACCATCTTTGCCAAAAAAATCTTTCGGGCATAAACTTCTTGGGTTCAGACCATACATTTGCATCTCGACCCATTGACCATATATTTATCAGCACTTGAGCATCTTTAGGTATTGTGTAACCTATTACTTTTGTTGCCGTCTCAGCCTTACGTGGTACCAATAACGGAGCAGGAGGATGGAGCCGGAAAGTTTCTTTTTCATCACGGCTTGAAGATACGGCAGCTGGCCAATTTGTGATTCTTCAATATTTCTCCCTGAGCCAATAACTTCTGAAAGCTCTTTTGCAAACTTTAGACATTGATACTGGATGTTGAAGCAACTCTGTCATTGCCCATTCCACCGTGCTAGAGCTTGTGTCACTTCCCGCAGCAAATAAATCCTAAAACACGATTATATTATGAAATTGATAGTCTCAGTCATTAGTTCATTATACACAATATTACTGACATCAAAGATACTGATTTTTCACAAGTTGTTTGCGTAAATGCCATGTGTTTGCACCATATATAATATTGTAACCCTCCCAAAGAAATATAGTAGCCACCGTACCAACTTGTTTTTACTCAAATCACAAAAAAAAAAAAAAAAACTTGTTTTTACTCTTCACTTCCTAGCTAAGACCAACTTGTGTTCTGAAATCTTGTTTATCAAAAAAACTCCAAATTGCAAATTTAGGATCTATAAAACACGACATATATTTTGAGGCAGGTCCAAACAATCCCTAGTTGCCTATGTGGCAAGGGGAGGTTTGGAACCCATGGTGCTTGTATGGTTTTCTTAAAATTTTGAAATAGAATTCTAATTGAATAAATAATCTAGTTAAATCTAGATAGTTTATGGAAAATAGACAACCCCCCTAAAAAGATTGCAAAAAATTCTTAGAGACATATTATGATTCACGGAACTTGAAATAAATACTAATATCAAGAGACAAGTTTTAAGTAAGACAACAACACAACCCAAAAGTACGAAAAAACAAATAACTAGTTATAGAAATGATGTACTTATGTCATTGTCGGAAGGTTGTCTAAATGGAAGTGATTGTTGATGGAAGCACTACATTGCTCAATAATAAAAAAACATAAATTTTATTTGACCCTCGGATTTAGTTTCTAGGTCCATAAACTTTTTATTTGGTTCACCAAGGTCAATACCTCTTCCTTTGGTTCTTGGATCTGACGTAGCATGTGAAGTCAGCAAACAACATGCTATAAAAACTACAACTAGCACCTCCTCACTTCCTTCTCCTTGATTGGTCGCTCCATCCCTGAGCGATAGGGTGTAGCATGCAAGGTTGTGCGTGCAAGCGTCGCGAGCGGCGTGAATGAAGAGGATGAGATGGCACGTGACAAAGGCATGCGGTGGTGTGAGGCATAGGGTTGCAGAGGCATATGGCGGAGACGTGGCGGCGTGGATGTCCACGAGTAATCACCTTCCTATTCTTCCTTTCGCAGAGCAAGTTGAGCAACATAGGCACAACTATGGCGTTGAGGAGCCGATTCGGCCAAGGGAGCATATGCTGCGTGTGCGATAAGCATGGTCCTAGTAAATTTTATGCCATGCCACAAGCCCCATTAGATGTAATGGCCAAATAAAGTGGCTTAGACTTGAGGTGAACTACTTAACAAGTTAACTTAAAAGTTGAATCTAGTGTGCTAATGGATATGACCTACGATGAACCACTTATGAAGTTTATATGGACCGGAAATTCAACTTGTTGATGGACCTAACCAAAATACTTGCATAAGTTAATAGACTTTTGATGCATTTAACTCAGAAAATTAAAGCTTTAGTAACTTCAATCACAATGATCTATACTAATGATATACTTTTATCAAAAAAATTCTTTATATGCCAACAAAAATCTAGGTATTATTTTAAGTTTTCATATAAATAACCAATCTCAAGATCGAAGTCGAAAGAATAATAATGATAAAAGTTCAGAATTGTATAGTGAACTGAAAATAAATTAAACAATCGAGTAAGGTAACCTATTCGAACCATTGTTAAACGGTGATCGAGAAGACCAAGTATCACAGGACATTCATGTGGGTGTAAATAAAAGACCTACTAAAAAATTAAAACTAATTCCTTCATTCCAAATTATTAGTTTTTCTAGATTCTAAACTTTTGCTATGCATCTAGATATTCCCTCTATCCCTAAATAAATCGATTCTTAAAATCTATACAAGTCAAATTATCTTAAGTTTGACTAACTTTATAAGAAATCATAATAATATCTATAACATAAAATGAGCGTATTATAAAATTATATTCTATGATATATCTAATAATAATACTAATTTGATATTATAAATCTTGATGAATTTTTTTTTTTAGAAATTCGATCAAAGTTTTAAAAACTTACATTAAGATAACTCTAGGAATCTATTTATTCAGAAAAAAGAGTATAAATTATGTCTATATGTATAGTAAAAACTATGAATTTAAAAATATTACAACTTTTCATAATTGTGACAGAGGGAGTAGGTGCTTACCGAAAACATCGAAAGTAGCGTGTCATGATCAAGCCCCACCGTGCCATTGTTGTCCATCTCGGTGTCCAGCAACGACTTTCGTGGTTGTCCATCCTCGCGGGCGTGCAGCCTCTTCTCAATCTCCGCGTCGAACGCCCGGTGCAGCTGTGCGAGGAACTTGGCAAAGCGCCGGCGACAGCCTTGCATGTCGGCAGCCGCGAAAGCTGGGAAGAAGTCCGACAAGTTCGGACTGGCCGCGGCCTCCATGATCTCCGTCACCACTTCTTGGAAGCCCTTGGACTCGCCATGGTCGTCTAGCCTTGTCAGGTCGCAAGAAAACATAGTGCTCGAGAGGAGGTTCAGCATCGTCGTGACGAACGCCACGCGGCCAACGTCCACCGCCACGCCGTCGCGCGCGCTAGCCGGCCGACGTGGTCGACCAGCAGCTGCACCTTCTCGCGCCGGAGGTGCTGGAGCGCGTCGAGCCTGTGCGGCGCGAAGAGCTCCTTGCCCATGATCTTCCTGAGCGCGCGCCCAGCGCGGCGAGTTGGGCAGCCAGACGACGGAGTTCTTGGCGTGGTCGACGACGGCGTCGGGCACGAACCGCGTCACGAAGACGGCGTCGTGTCTCTGCAAGAACTCGCGTGCGACCTCCGGGGAGGACACGACGACCGTGGTGACCGTGCCCAGGCGGAGGGACATGAGCGGGCCGTAGAGCTTCGCGAGGCCGGCAAGGGAGCGGTGCGGTTGGTCGCCGAGGAGGTGGAGGTTGCCGACAAGGGGCAGAGGGCGAGGTCCCGGTGGGAGGCCGCGCCGTAGATGTGCTAGGAGATCAAGGAAGCAGACGGCAAGGAAGGAGGCGATAAGCCATGCCAGCCATGGGGGCAGCTCGACCATTGTCTCTCTGCGAACCGTGGAAGAACAGGCAGGGGCTCTATGTTGTGCATGTGTGTGTGTTGAGCCAGTTTTTTTCTTTTTATTGAATCCATATATAAGAGCGCTGTCAATGTCGGCTTATTTTCTCGATTCTTCCATATGGACACGCGCGTGCAACACGTGCGAAAATCGACCGTCGCATATCCAGCCAATTGGTAGGCTATATAGAAACTATATTAAAATTGTTAGTGGGCAAGCTTTAGTTTCGTCATAAATTATCTGTCAGAATATTTATTATGCAGTGCAGTTCTAATATCTATTCCAAGGTTCTGGGATTCGGCCCGAACAACCCGAATCTCACCGAATTTCGTCCATTTCGGTCCGGCCCGAGACAACAGCAAACCGGCCAAAATATTTCGGCCCAATTCAAATTTTAAGCACGTTTTGCGGCCCAACAAAGAGCCCACAAACATTACTGGACCAATAACACATTGGAAACCCTTCCTCACAAGCAGCCAACGTCGTATGCTCGAGCGAGCCGTCGGCGGCGGCGCTGTTTCCGCTCGTCACCACCTGCGCCGGCGCTTCTGCAGCCATGGTCGCTTCCCACAACATCAGAGCTCGCCTATGGATGCCTCTCGACGTCGTCCATGTGCCATGGCCCCTCCTCGACGCTCGTCGTCGCGGCGTCAATGCCTTTGAGATGTCATCGCTGGCTCGCTGCTATCTGCGTTTCTTCCTGCCTCCACCGCCTCGTCGCCGTCATCCTTGCCGCTTGCAGGTTCCACGCCAGCCCTGAATGTATCCTCTTGATGCCCACTGCCATCTCTAACTATTTAGGGAAATTTTGTTCAAATTTGATCAAATTTCATTTAAATTTTAAGTGAATACCGGTCCGAATTTTCTGAAATTTCCGAATCTCGTCCAATTCGGTGAGCACCGAATTTTTTTGCACTCCGAATTCCAAAACCTTGATTCCAACGGCTCTTGATATTTTAAATGCTAAAACGAATTATAAATTAGAATGGAGAGGGAGTATAAGATATGGCTTGCTATGACAACAAGATTTGAAAGGAGTCTCCATATTAATTCTTATAAAACGTCATACTAATAAAACTATAAATGATAGAAAATTACGTAATAAACAGATATATTTTATCTTTCTTTTGGTAGACTCTAATTATCATCTCTAATAATAATAACCAACAAAAGCATTTTAATTTCTAAAAATTTGTCACATATATTATTATCAAAAGTTACAAAAAGTAACTCTTAATTTGCATCTAAAATTTCCATATTGTGACTATGAAAGATAGTTCAAAAAATACTACAACATAATTTTTTATATCTAAATTACTCACCTTCGCAATTTATTTTGACCGAAGTCGACAAGGGAAACTCCAACCTATTTTTAAATTTTTGATTAATGCAGACACTGTTTAAATTCGCTCACATAGGGAGTCAAATCCGAACCTCTTTGGATGTACTCAGTGTTCTAACTACTAGGCTAGAGCCCCTTTCGCACCTCCGCAATTTCAAAAAGATAATTTAAAATAACCCCTAATTTGTATTTAGTTTATCCACATGGACCACATCCACCATTATCAAAGATAACACAAAGTAATCCTAAATTTTCTTTTTATATTACTCAATCCACTGCTATAAAAATATGATATGAAGTAGGGCCTTTTGTGTTCATGCCCCTCCTCTAAGGATCAATGGTGATTTTGCCCCTATTTTTCAAATTAGTGATCTTACCCAACCTTGTCAAATTGAAGATTGAGTTTGCCCTTATTCTGTTAGAAGGACCTAACAGTGTCAATTCAATGGTAAAAAAAAGGACAAATTTACAAATGCGGATTTTCCTTTGCATTTTAAAGATATTTGTATTTTTACCCTTGTTTGACTTGAATCATAAAGAACCACTGATATAATCTTTACGAAGACTTCAGAGTTTGCCTATTAGCAACAATTGATGACTAGGATAGTGCAATGTTTTAGTTACACTGTGACTTGGCTGAGGTAAGTCATCGGAGCAAGTGAAGGAAGTGATTGTGTTCAAGCACAACATTAGTGACCTCATAATTTCCTTCCCCTCGATCCAATATTCGAGCTTTGCAATCAGTTCTTGTTACAACTCTAAAACATTGTCACACAATCTCTTTCCACTTTTCTTCGATGACCCTCATTGGCACAAACAAATGAATAATTAAATTTGCATGAGTCTGCATCACCAGTTGACCACCATATGCCACCCAAAACCGCCAAGCCTCCTCTGAATTTCTATCTAAACCTCAAACCAACTTGGGGTGTTCGTTTGTCAAGTTCTGCCATTGCCTTTCCACCATTTTCAGAACTAGTAATAATTTTTTCTGTTCAAGTAATTAACAACACATGACTGCATATCTGCATTTCAGATAAAGCAAAGTTTTGCCCCTGCCATTTTTTTTGTCAAATTCTATCCGAAAGAACAAAATTTACTACAAGTAATTATAACAACACAAGATTGCCATTTTCAGACTGAAGTTATGTCCCTGCCATTTTCTTGTCAAATTCTACAACACATGATTGCAAATTTGCATTTCAGTACAAGCAAAACAGTTACTCTAAACAGTAAACAATTGAGAAGCAAACTTGAATGGGGAGGGAGGGATTCTGTTCTGTACCTGATTCGAGACAGCGAGGACCGGATCGAAAATATCTGCGCGCGGCGGGCGGTGGGTGACGGCCGCAGCACAACCCGCGGTCCCCTATGTCCATGGAAATCTCAGCTAGATGCTCTGTGCCGTCCGATAGCCTGACGATGGATACATGCAGGTATGTACCCTGTGAATTGCGCGGCGGCCTCTTCCGCACGTCATCTTCCTTTACAACGAAGCTGAGCTTCTTGGCCATGAGCATCGTTGGACTCCCGGGCAGGGGCGGTCGAACGGTAGCTGCCGCCGAGCGAGTGACAGCGGCCATCTTCGTCGCCTGCGGCGGATTCCTAGGTCCACCAGGCCATGACGGACTCCCGTCTCCCGGTCGATGGCATGCGAGCGGCAGCAAGATATATGTATATTATTAGCCTTATTTTTCTGAATTAGAAATGGACAAAAACCAAAGAAATACTGAACAAAGTAAGCTGATGGATACGTGCAGCATGCATGTCACCGGGATCGTCATTTATCCTTCACATTGGTTATCATACAACATTCTAAAATCAACTTATTTTGGGACCAAAAGAGCACTTGTTATAATTACAAACCCTCCCCTTTGCCCCGGTTCTCCTTCTGTTTCTCTTCTTCTAACTGCCAGGCCGCCGCCACAAAGAGGGCTACTCCCTCCATACTCGTTTTTCTTGACGTTTTGGGCTCTTGGCCTATTTTCACAAAGGTTGACGTTGTACTAGGATTAGTTACCTTTTGGACTGCATTACCCCTGTGACGCCGCGCCGCCGCCTGTTCCGCTCGCAGCATTCATCGCTGGCACGCACTCGGCGCTCCTCGTTCCTCCCAAGCATTCATGGCCCGCACGCGCACCTCCGCGCGCTACTCCCATCTACTACTCGCACGCGCTCCTCCGCATTCATCTGCCGCTTCCCATTCTTCTCTGCAGAGAGCCCGCCGTCGCCTTCCTTGTTAGGTTCGCCATGGATTCCAGGCAGCTGAATCTTGAGAGCATTTCGGACGAGTTGATCGCAGGCTCGAAGGAAGTGCTCGCGGACTCACTGGTGGCGCCGGACGAGGTCGTGCCATTCGCGGACTCCGCGAACGTCGATGCGGACTCCATCGAGGAGGCTAGCGCGGGCTGGTCGCGTACTCCGTTAGCGCACATCACCACCGTGGATGGAATCGAGGCCATGCACTCCGTCGACCTGCTGGACTCCGAGGCCATGGATTCCGTCGAGGCGCCGGACTTGGAGGCCATGGAGTCGGTCGACACGAAAAAGATAAAACCAAATAAAGAACGAACGCGCCAACACGACGCGCTCAGCGCGCGTCTCACTCTCACACGCAACAAAACTGCAGAAGAAATCGCGGCCGAACAGCCACAACGCACGCGCCACGTACGTCAAACAATGGCATGCAAAAATCCATCCATGCGAGGTGCAAAAAGATGGTGCCCGTAGGAATCGAACCAACCACCTAAAGGCCATCGGCCCCATGCACTAGCCACCTGAACTGCCAAACTTTCTCGTGAAAAGAGCACCCGCAACCATATTTATTAGGGGCAAAGATGAAAAACTAAACTCCAATTAATCACTCCTTGGTTACCACAATCATGTCCTAAACGTCAACTAATTCGAGTATGGAGGGAGTACAAGTTTTCTAGTGATAAATTGATAGTTTCGACATTTTAACTAGCGCATCGGCCAGGAGGAATTTTTTTCAAGGAAATTAGTCGTGTTTGAAAGCTCCGATTGTTATTTCGAGTTTCAATCATCATCATTACTGAAAGCAATGTACCAATTGCGACCACGGAACCACCTATAGTTGGAGCGCGCCGCCTCAATGGTATACCGTGTTATTGTAACCGAGCAAAGCTTTCTCCATGGCCGCCGAAGCGCAACCGCTGCTCCTCCTCCTCCTGCTCGCCGGGCCCTGCCTCTCCTTCGCCGGCTCGCTGGCGTCTGGCCCTGCCGACCTCCTCCACCCGGTCGTCCTGCTGCCCGGGTACGAATGCAGCCAGCTCGACGCGCGGCTCACCGACGAGTTCGACCCCTCCATGGCGCCGAGCTGCGGCGCACGCATGGGGAAGAAGAAGAAGAAGTACAAGGGCTGGTTCCGGCTGTGGAACAACCACACGGCGATGCAGGAGGACCCTGCGCTGCTGCCGTGCTACGCCGAGCTGCTGCGGCTCGTGTACGACCCCGTCGCCGGCGATTACCGCAACGTGCCGGGCGTCGACACCCGCGTCGTGTCCTTCGGCACCACGAGGGGGTTCGGCTCCGATGATCCAGCCAACAAGTAAGATAGAGTACAGTGAAACATTAAATTTTATCAGTCATCAAGCAAGTGAAACAAAATTTCGACCTTGTCTTGTTGCGCTGCTACTACACTTGCTGGTCAGCAACACCTGCATGAAAAAACTCGCCCAGGCACTGGAAGCAGTCGGATACAGAGAAGGCGAGAACCTCTTCGGCGCGCCGTACGACTTCCGATACGCGCCGGCGCCGCCCGGCAAGGCGTCCAGGGGGTTCTCCCGCTTCGTCTCAAAGCTCAGGACGCTCGTGGAGCAGGCAAGCGAGAAAAACCGGAACATGCCGGTCATCCTCGTCACGCACAGCCTCGGTGGCCTCCACACCAACGTCTTCCTCGGCCGGAGCCCCCTGGCGTGGCGCAGGAGGTACGTCAAGCACTTCGTCATGGTCTCCACCGGCGCTGGCGGCGGCGTGTTCACGCTGCAGTTCGGCAGTTCGAAGCCGCCGCCGCCGACGAATCCGCTGTCGTTCCCCAAGACAAGGCTGAGCTTCGCAACCGCGTTCTCGATCCTGCCGTCCCCCAAGGTGTTCGGCCACGCGCCGCTGGTGGTCACGCGTGCCAAGAACTACTCCGCCTACGACATCCCGGAGTATCTCAAGGACAATGGGTTCTCCGACGACGAGGTGGCGCGCTACGTGACGAGGGTGCTGCCGGTCACACTGAGTTTCGGTGCGCCGGGCGTGCCGGTGACCTGCATCAACGGTGTCGGCGTGCCGACGGCGGAGAAGCTGGTGTACCGGGACGGCGACTTCAGTGCCAATCCTCAAGTGGTTTATGGCGATGGTGACGGGGCCTTCAACATAGCGAGCATGTTGGCATTGGATGCATTGATCGGAGCTCAACCGGAGCAGGATTACTTTAAGTCGATTCTGATTCATAACACTAGTCACCGTGGCACCATCTCGGATGATTTTGCCCTCAGGCGTGTGGTCAACGAGGTTCTTGATGCCAATGGCAATAGCATCAACGCTATTTAGATTTGATATTTATTCCCTTTTAACCCTTCGTCTGTGATTCACAGCGGCATCCAATACTATTGGAATAAGATATCATATCCGATTCGAAAATTGCGGAAGCTTGGTTTGATCAAACTGTTGAGTATTGAAAACAAGCTATAGCGCTTACTCTAGGAAATTATATTAAAGCACGGAACTGGTTAAAGATTACGAAGCGCTTTGGATTTGAATAAGACCACTCTCCATTTTCATAAAAAGGGTGGTTTGGTTGAAGATCAAATCAAGAACTTTATTATCATTGTTGGACTGGAGTGAGTTGTCGCAATGGATTATGAATTCGAGTCATATATATATAGAATGTGTGATTAAACTTAGTAGTAGAAATCTTTGTTTCTTACCGAGTCAAAGATTAAAACGATTGTGGCCTCTCATTTTTCTTCTCTTATTATATTTATAGCAAACATGTCCCTTATGTGGCGATGGGAGAAAAGATTCAAATATTTGATTTGCTTGCTTTAGATATGGCGTGCTTTGTGAAAAATTTAAGTATTTGCTTTTATTTTTTCTTGCGTGCATGAAAATGGAATAAAAGCACATACTTATTCCGTTCAAAATTATAAGTCACTTTGATTTTTTTGGTTCATTTATTTTACTATTAATCTAGAGACAACGTATGTCTAGATACATAGTAAAATGAATGTATTAAAAAGTCAAAACAATTTATAATTTAGAACGGATGAAGTAGCCAAAACAAAAGTTAGAGAGGCATATGCTTTGTTCAGTTGCAAAGAAAAGAAAAGGTTAGGCCCCCTTTGGATCGTAGGGAAAACGAAGGAAAAACGTAGGAATACTGTTCACGAAGGAAACTTTCCTACCGAGCCTTTGGTTCACCGATGAAACAAAGGAAATATTCCTTGGGATCGATTCCTACGCCTCCATTCCTCAGGAAAACAAGCATGAGGTCGGACTTCATGGAATTTTTCCTGGCGCGAAGAAAGCGCGCGCGCTAGAGAGAGAGCATGGGCGAGCGCGCCAAGAGAGAGAGAGAGAGAGAGAGAGAGAGAGAGAGAGCACGCACGCAAGAGAGAGGGAGCACGGGCGAAGCGCCACCGTCGCCGCCCGAGCACGGGCAGCGCCACCGCCAAGCGCCTAGAACGCCTCCACCTCCTTCTCCTCGATGAGCCCGAGGAGGCCCCGAGGCTGCGCCCGCCCTCCGAACGCCTCTCCGCCCGCTGCCGGGCCCGCCCAGCGCCGCCCGTCCCGGGAGGTCCGCCGAGGCAGCGAAGGCGGCTGCCGACGTCCCGCCTGCCTGCCCGCCCGGATCCGCCGGGTAGGTGGCCGGATCCGATGCCGTGGCGCCGCCGTTCGCCCAGCCGAGTAGCGGGAGGGGGCCGCTGCGCCTCCAGCGCCGAATCCGGCCGCCGGCGCCGAGATCCACCACCGCCGGGGGTTCGGCTGCCACCGTCGCCCGCCGCGAGGATGGGGGCGTCTGCCCGCCGAGGAGGGGTGGGGAGGTAGGCGCCGCCGGGGGAGGCCTGGTGGGCGCCGCCGTCCCGCCCACGGGTGGCCGGATCCGGCGGTGGGCGCCGCCACCAGCCGTGGGTGAGAGGTGGGCGCGCCGTCCTTAGTGGGGAGGGAGAGGTGGGGCACCGCCGGCCGAGAGAGAGAGAGAGAGAGAGAGAGACGCCGAGAGGGGAGGGAGGTGGGGCGCCACGCCCGTCCCGCCTGCCGCGGTGGTGCCGAGCGCGTGGGTGGGTGGGTGTCGGCGGTGGTTCCGAGCGAGCCGAGCCGGGTGAAGAGAGAGGGAGAGCCATGGGGGACTGCGGGTGGGTGGGTATTGTGGGGGGCGATGGGCTTTTTGTTTTTCTTTTTTCTTTTTTTTTGAACTTGGGCGATGGAGGTTGCCTGCGGGCTACCAAAGGCACTCGTAGGATTTTTTTCTACAGGATCACTTTCTCCGGATGTTGTCGAACGTGCCACCTCAACCCTGTGGTTTTTCTTTTCCTATCCCATCTCCACCCAACCATCCAAAGGGAGCCTTAGTGTTTTTTGTCAGCGATACTTGGAGCTAGGACCACAATCAATGCGTGGGACCCGCACCATTAAAAATCAAATAGACGTGCCTCTGTTCCGATTCCCATCCGCACGTCATCGCGCAATTCCCGTCCGCACGCCCGGAACCCATCTCATCGTCTTCCGTGTGTGCGTGCGGCGTTGCCTTCTGATGTCGGCGCCGAATCAACAGCGTGTTCCTTTTGCATCGTGACACCGTTTGGAATTATCCGATCCTCTGTTTGAGCCAATCCCATGGAAGAGCGAATGGACGTGGCCTCTCTACGTCGTATGGTTCACGTTATGAAACGGACTTGTCTGTCACCGGCCAATAGCAAAAATGGCAGACGGAGTCATTCCACATGAAGCCGTCGGACCACACCTCAGTGCTGCATCAATCGATTCCAGACGGAATGGCTCTCCAAACCAAACATGTCATAAGAGGACAGCGCCGACACCGTGAAGCTGGGAGCTCAGCTCTCTAACACGAGCTCGCCACCCAGCTGCCTCGCCCTACCTTTGGATCCGCAATCGTGCCGATCTTCGCCGACACGTCAACGTCCCAACTCCGGGACGTCACTGTGAGGACACTGTCAAACAACAAAGCTTAGTTTCAACATAAATTATCTGTTCGAATATTTATATGGTGCAGTTCTAATATTTATTTTAAATGAAATTTATTACCACACTCTGTCTCAAGTTATGTATTTAGATTCGTTAAAACGACTTCTTACAACTAAAAAGACCCAAATGATATCGTCTTAGTCTCACTAATTGCCCCGCTCCGCTCCTAATCACCCCGTCCGTGGCCTTCGCCTTCCGCTTCCTTCCTTCCCGCAGCGGGAGCAGTTGCATTGCATAATGCCTCTCCACCTCCTCCCCATCCTCACGCGGCCACGCCGCCGCCTGCACCTCCCCATCTCTTCCACACGCCCAGCCTGCATCCCACCGGTTGCCATCCGCCCATCTCCCTTCTCTCAAGTCTACTCGACCTCCACCTCCCCCATCTGCTCCTGATTCCTAGCCTAGCTTCTGCTCGCCCTCAACGGATCCCTCGAGGACGCATCCCTAGGTAGGTGTCATGTCTGATGACACAGCGTGAAGGGGAGACGCCTGATGACAAAGACGTTTTCATTTTAGCATTTACGTATTTGCTTACAGCTTTGTTTACTTTCCGTTTGCATTTCATGTGGACCCGAGAGGTCAGACTGTAAGGCACATAAGTGCCAGCGTACGCTGTATCAGACATTCAGATATCTTAATATTCAGCCAAGGCTGAGGGGTTTGCCTCGCCGGCGTTCTCGTATCTGTGCCTCTGGTTCCTGCTCACGTCGCCGGCATCGCCGACGGCCAAGGGTGTGACAGTGGTATCAGAGACGTCGTATCCTCGGCCTAGGGGACGAGCACCTTCCGTTTCGCCCCAAAGCCAGTTACCACCACCACCACCACCACCACTCGCTCCGCCACTGTCGGCTTCTCCGGTCACCGCGGCACCATCCTACCCGATCTTCTGCGCGTCTTCTTCTCCGAGCATCGCCCCCGATCCATCCAGCGGTGCGTGTTTCGATCTTCAGTTCGTAGTACCCGGCGGCAGGTCGATCTTGCGTCTAGCTCCGGCGACGCGCGAGATCCTGTAGGTCCGCGCAGCGGTTGAACTGGGTCAACACAAACTGCGACCTCGGGCACGCTCTGGACGGCATCAGCGACGTCGAAGGCGGCGGGAGCGCGTCAGCATCTACTTCGCACACCACCTATTCGACTGGGGGACTACACCAACCAACACCGGTTCGGCGGCGAGGAACCATTGTGAGCATTCCAAATTCACTCTTTTCTCTTCTATAGCACGCTTGAGCAGTTGACAACGGTTGCGGGGCAGTGTTCCCGTGTAAAATTCCGGCGTCCAATTGCTCAATTGCGGTGTGGTGGCGTTGGAGGGGAAGTGTCCGACGGCTTGGGTTGCGGAATCCAATTTTCGCGTAAAATCCCTCGGCCGCGCCTCACTTCCAGGAGTTGGGGAACGTGGAGAAGCATGATATAGGGGAGGACCTGTCCAAACCGATTGCTTCACCATCATTTTTTTCATCGAGCTGTACCTAGTTCGCTACAACGGCTCCACCAAAACCTTCGGTGCAGACCAAAATCCTGCTGGACAACATGTCCAAGAGTCAGGAGGAAGAGCAGAGTCGATGGGATCAAGTCATGAAACAATTTGATTTGCTCTTTTCTGAAGTCAACAATATCAGCGCAGTTCAGCAACAACTCAAGACACAACTGGACATCAGAGGTGCTGCAATGGATCAGTACTCAGCTGAGCAGCAAAGACATGATAGCCCAACAGGTGAAAGCAAATGGCCAAGCAGTGGCTCAACTAACCATGAAAGCTTTTGAAAAGGAAGCACAATATGATGACAGTGAGGCAGTATCTGTGGTCTTTGAGGAAGAACCCCCCTTTCAGAACATCTTTGCTAAGAACAAAGAACCTCAGAAAATACAATACAATCACAAGGCTGAACCTTCCCAGAAAGCTGAACCTTTCCACAAGCCTGACCCATCTAAGAGCAAGCCTTTCCACAAACAAGACTTCAGAGACCACTCTCACCACCAAGCTATGCCCAAGATGCACTTCCCAACCTTTGATGGTACAAAACCAAAAGTTTGGCAAGATAAGTGCAGAAACTATTTTGAGTTGTATCAACTTCCCGAAGGAATGTGGATCACTGCAGCCACACTACATTTTGAAGCAAATGCAGCCATGTGGTATCAGGCTTACAAACAGCAGCATGTAATCTTAGATTGGCCAACTTTCTGCAAAGCGGTGGAAGAGGAATTTGGTTCAGATGACTTTAGATCATCCATGAAGTCATTGCTCCAGCTCAGGCAAACAGGGACAGTAGAAGAATATACAGTCCAGTTCCAAGCACTTCGATTTGACATAACTATGCATGATGCAAACTACAATGAGTCCTTCTTTACACCCAAGTACATTATGGGCCTCAAGGATGATATTAGAGCAGCTGTGGAGACACAACTTCCTACAACGGTCCTCCAAGCAGCAACTATTGCTCAAATCCAACAGGAAGCCTGTGATAGAGGAAAGGCCAAGTTTGCAAGGAATAATCAGTATGGCAAAACTTATAACCAGCCCAAGCCGAATCAGAAACAAGAATCTCAAATTTCAACCAAACCGTGGAGAGATAGACAGCTCAGGGATTACAAAAGGGAAAATGGGCTATGTTTCAGTTGTGGAGAAAAATTCAGTCCAGGCCACATGGCAGTGTGCACCAAGAGAAACAAACCACAAGCACAAAACAATGCTATAGTCATTAATGACTTGGATAGGGAGCTGTCTGATGAGACACTAAATGAGCTGGCAGCAGAGGATGTATTACAGGAGGAATTCTGTCAACTCTCACTGAATGCTTTAACTAGCAAGGACAAGACAAACTGCATCAAGCTGAAAACCAGGGTGAAAGATAAAGTTATGCTGATATTAGTAGACAGTGGCAGTTCTCATAGCTTCATTAGCAAGCAATTTGTGGATATAGCCAACCTACCAACTACACCCATGCAACCAAAGAGAGTGAAGCTTGCCAATGGCAACACCATCCTAACTGACAGTAAAGTATCTCAGCTGTAATGGTACTGTCAAGGCAATACACTGACCAGTGACATGGTGGTTCTAGATATGCACCCTTATGATGCAATATTGGGTTTTGACTGGCTAGAAGCCCATAGTCCAATGCAATGTGACTGGGAGAACAAATCTCTACAGTTTAAAGAAGATGGAAGAACTATCAAATTGCAAGGTCTCTTGGACACACCACTGCAACTCCATTCTATTTCGGCCACTAAAGTGTATAACTCAGCTAAGGGAAATGATGTCTGGGCATTTGCCTTAGTAGATCAGCTACCTGATCCAGCCGTTTTGCATCTCTCACAATCACCAAATTCCATACCACCAACAATTCAAGACCTCCTGCTGCAATACACAGATGTGTTCAGCAACCCTCAAACTCTACCCCCTCAGAGAATATATGATCATGCCATACCACTACTTCCAGACTCCATTCCAATCAATTCAAAGCCTTACCATTACTCACCTGCACACAAAACAGAGATTGAGAGGCAGGTCCAAGAACTATTGCAAGCAGGCCTCATAGCACATAGCCATAGTCCCTTTGCCTCACCAGTCATACTAGTCAAGAAAAAAGATGGTACTTGGAGGTTCTGTGTGGACTATAGAAAGCTGAATGACATCACAATTAAAAACAGATTTCCCATGCCAGTCATTGAGGAGATCTTGGATGAATTGTCTGGGGCCAAATTTTTTACCAAGTTGGACATGAGGTCTGGGTATCACCAGGTCAGGATGCACCCACTAGATGAACACAAAACAGCTTTCAAGACACATCAAGGCCATTACCAATTCAAAGTGATGCCTTTTGGGTTAACAAATGCCCCAGCCACATTTCAGTGTCTAATGAACCAAATCCTCCAACCCTATTTGAGGAAGTCTGTCTTAGTGTTCCTAGATGACATCCTCATCTACAGTGCATCCCTGGAGGAACATATCACCCATCTGGCTCAAGTATTGGAAGCACTAAGGAGGAATCAGTTATTTCTCAAAGAGAGTAAATGTTCTTTTACACAAGCTAGCCTAGAATACTTAGGCCATATCATATCTGATAAGGGTGTTTCCACTGATCCATCTAAGATCACAGCTATGCTCCACTGGCCAACTCCCACAAATATGACTGAACTTAGAGGATTTTTGGGACTCACTGGATACTATAGAAGGTTTGTCAAAGGATATGGCATTTTGACAAAACCACTTACCAACATACTGAAGCTCAAAACTTTTCAGTGGTGCCCCTCTGCCCAAACAGCTTTTGATGCTATCAAAGTGGCCATGACACAAACACCAGTGTTAGCACTCCCCAATTTCCAAGAACAATTTACAGTAGAGACTGATGCTTGCAAGGAGGGCATTGGAGCTGTTCTCATGCAAAAAGGCCAGCTAGTGGCATATTTAAGCAAGGCATTAGGAGAAAAACACAAGGCATTGTCCATATATGAGAAAGAATTCCTGGCACTCATCATGGCTGTTCAAAAATGGCGCCCTTACCTCAACCGCCAAGAATTTTTGATTGTCACAGATCACAAGTCCTTAGCATACTTGAATGAGCAAAACCTTCACTCAGACATGCAAAGGAAAGCCATGACAAGATTAATGGGATTACAGTTTAAAATCATTTACAGGCAGGGTAAAGAAAATGTGGCAGCAGATGCTTTATCTAGAGTGGCACATCTATTACCTCTTCAAGCAGTCTCCTCAGTGCAACCAACCTGGATACAAGAGGTGCTGAATTCCTATGTGACAGATAGTCATGCCCAACACCTGCTGACAAGGTTAGCTATTTCCAGCCCAGATTCTCAGGGCTTCAATCTGGATCAGGGCTTGATCAGAAAGAATGACAGAATCTGGATAGGACACAACTCGCTATTCAAACAAAGCTGATTGCAGCATTCCACTCAAGTGCTATTGGTGGGCACTCAGGAGTAGCAGCAACCTACTACAGATTAAAGAGACATTTTATCTGGAAGGGTATGAAACAAGATGTTGACAACTTCATCAAGCAATGCTCGGTGTGCCAACACTCCAAACACAGTAACACTTCTCCCATGGGTTTATTACAGCCATTACCAATTCCAGAAGGGGTTTGGAGAGATTTGTCCATGGATTTCATTGAGGGTTTACCTAAATCACAAGGTTACAGTGTCATCTTGATAGTGGTAGACCGACTGACCAAGTTTGCTCATTTTATACCAGTCAAACATCCTTACACAACTGCTTCTATTGCTGAAATGTTCATGGATAATGTGGTTAAGTTGCATGGTCTGCCTAGCTCCATTGTCTCAGACAGAGACACAATCTTCATTAGCAACTTCTGGAAACAATTGTTCAAACTCTACAAGGTTGATCTACATCTCAGCACAGCTTACCACCCCCAATCTGATGGACAGACTGAGAGGGTCAATCAGTGCCTTGAAATGTATTTGCGATGTTCAGTCCAAAATGCTCCTACTTCATGGAAGACCTAGTTATCCCTGGCAGAACTCTGGTATAACTCTACATTCCACACTGCCTTGGGCTGTTCTCCTTTTATGGCACTATATGGATATGAACCAAACATTGGTGCTACCCCATACATTCCCCAAGATACACCGGCCACAGTGGCTGAGATCATTGAGCACCGTGAACTTCACATGCAAAATCTTAAAAACAACATGGCCAAAGCTCAAAACAGAATGAAACTCATAGCAGACAAGCACAGAAAAGATTTTGCTTTCTCTGTGGGGGACAAGGTCCTGTTGAAGCTCCAACCATACACCCAATCATCGGTGGCCAACAGACCATTCCCTAAGCTATCTTACAAATACTTTGGCCCCTACACAAGTCTTTGGAAAGGGTGGGCACAAAGAGCTTATCGACTGGATCTTCCTGATACATTGCTCATACACCCGGTCTTTCATATTTCACAGTTGAAACCATTTGTGGCCGACTACTCCCCAGTTTATGATACATTGCCAGTCACCACTGACTTGGAGGCAGCAGCAGCTTCCCCTGCAGCCATACTGGAACGCCGTCTGGTGAAGAAAGGCAACACAGCAATTCCACAAGTCAAGGTTTCATGGACAGGATTGCCACCATCAGTAACTACTTGGGAAGACTACAATGTGTTGAAGCAGCGCTTCCCAGAAGCCACAGCTTGGGGACAAGCTGAACCTCAAGAGGGGGGAGGTGTCATGTCTCGATGACACAACGTGAAGGGGAGACGCCTGATGACAAAGACGTTTTCATTTTAGCATTTACGTATTTGCTTACAGCTTTGTTTACTTTCCGTTTGCATTTCATGTGGACCCGAGAGGTCAGACTGTAAGGCACATAAGTGCCGCCGTCTGCTTTATATCGTACATTCGGATATCTTAATATTCAGAACTATCGCCAAGGCCGAGGGGTTTGCCTCGCCGGGCGTTCTCGTATCTGTGCCTCTCGTTCCTGCTCACGCCGCCGCATCGCCGACGCGCCAAGGGTGTGACAAAGAGGGGCGGCCGCCCAACCTCCACTCCGGCGAGAACCCCTACTCCCCGATCCTGCCTCCCCGGAGTCTCGAGTGTCGACACCGCCGACCGTCTCGATGAGCGTCGAAGCGAGGTTGAAGACGGCGACAGCCTTGAGGAGCGGTACGCCGGGCGCCTCGTGCCTAGGCTTCTATGTTGTCGGCCAAGCCTATCTCCGAGGCCCATAGGGCGAGCCGCAATTTCGGGCGGGTGCCAAACTAGCGCTCCCCGAGCTATTGCCTCTCTCGCCTCTTAAATGCGTCCGCCTCCCCGAGGCGACGCAGCGATCTTCTTGGCGGTGTGGCTCATCCGTGCGCTCAACCTCCCGCCCAACGAGAACTCGAGAAGGTACCCCTTGTTTCTTCCTTTCTCTTCTTTGGTCGCTCTACTTTTGCTGTTTTTTTGCAACAGATGCGCCTACACTTTAATGCTTTCGATCTTTATAATATATTGTAGCGTATGCAACTGCACTATAATATATAGTATGAACAACCAGTGATTAGATATATAAAGCTCTTGCCTTTCATCATATATATATACATGACAAAGAAATAACATGGGTACGTGATTTCTAAGTAATTTGAGAAACTTGAGATGACAGGGGACCAAGTACCGGATATGCTTTTGCCATTTGTTTGTCTAAAAAGATTGATAGAGAAGATTTTGCCCTTGGTACAACAGAGAAGCTTTTGACAAAGCTTTTGATAGAAATCGAAAAAAGTTTTCATCTAAAAATGTTAATTTTTGACAAAGCTCTTGAAAGTTATTGTGTGTCTCATTCCGTGTTTCGGGTAGGCCTAGGTGTGGTCTGTGGCACCTCTTGAGGAATGTACACGGGAACCATTCAAGGTGGAGAACTATGAGTATAGCTGCTCCAGGGACAACTACCTTGAGTTGATTGCCAAGAAGGCAACAGTTCAATTGATAAGGGCAATTGAATTTGGAACCAGATAGCTGCATGATTAGGAGTCAACATTGCCATAGTGATTTGAATATTTTGTTGGTAGTCCGAAAGGTTTTAGTTTCGTGCTAACACCATCCACATGAAACTAAAACATGATTAAATGTTGAGTCCTTTACAAGTTTATATAATTGCTTTGAGATTGATGTGCTGAAAAAAATTAAAGAATCTACATGAATATACAATATTGGATTAGTAACCATGTTTTCTGATTCCTTATGTGCAAAGCAAGGCTGAATCAGCTCTGAAGGGGTCAATGTCAATATCACCGAATCGGGAAGCAAGCATGGAATTTCAATTCTACTTTGATTGTCCAAAATATTCAGGCAAGTAGTTAGAGCAAGCACAAGTACTATTTGAGTTAGCAACAAATCGTTTCTCGGTATGAGCACATCATTGGCATAGTTTATGCATTGTCTATTTCGTGGAAATGGTTGATCAAAACAATAACAGATATACTTTGATAAGCCAACTTGCGTAGTTACACTTGAGCAAAGTATTTCAGCATAATTTTCTCGATATTGATGAAATGGTGTGATTAGTAGTTGATATACTTGACCCAAGTTTCAGATATTGAGATACCGAGAATGCCAAACTTCGATGTGTTAATTATTGTGCCCTCTCTTCCTTGCATCCGCATTTTGTGGGGTGATAGGTTTCTTGGATTAGTACCAAAGTCTAGGCTACATTAGGTTTTGTGATGGTTCATCAAGGGAAGTTATTTGTGGTGCATGAAAGTTGGGTCAGATCTGTAATGTAACCCGACCAATTTATAAAAGCATAAGTGAAAAATTACTCGCTAAGCAAGCAATTGTCACACTTAAGCCGTTATAAACCCGGTAGTCCGAAATCTCGAAGGATTTCAAACCAAACATCATCAACCAAGATCGTATGGGTTTAGCGTCACCATTCGCATGTTACAACATTTCACAAATAGTTCAACAACATCGAGTGCGGAAATAAAGTTATTACAACCCGAAGTTCTTCAAAGACAAATAGCGGAAACAAAATAGTTTTGAAAGCTCAACCCACACACAACAACTTGAGTATAAAATAATGCCACTGATGATCAATCCACAAAAGCAAGTGGGAAGAGTAGTAAGAACGACCATAGCCCTTTGGTGCTTAATCCACTGGATATAAGCAGGTTTCGCAATACCCGTGGTAGGTATGGCCATCTGCACAAACAACAAGCGGGAAAAACCCTGAGTACTAGAAGGTACTCAGCTAGACTTACCCGACTGACTCAAAAGTAAAAGACTCCAAGGAGTATGACAGGCTTTACCAGGGGGATAGCTTGACTCTTTTTTTGGAAAAGCGGTAGTAAGCTTTAATTAATAGCTCAGCTTAATCATTCCTACTTATGCTAGGTGAGCACCTATACTATGCATCATTATAGTATATTAGTCATGATTAAGCAAGCAAAAGTAATTAGAAGCATAATCATTAGCTTAACCCATCATCATCATTAACCACATTCCATAATCATTACTACGATGGTGCAGCTCAAGTCAAAGTGTTCACCGTCCAGAACGATGGCGATTCGAATCGATTACTACTTGAGCTCGGGGGGTATTCCTCATACAAACCACACTCACGGCGAAGTGAGCTACAGTCACGTGGCACGTATCCAGGGAAAAACAAGTACGCTGGACTCGCATAGAACCACCGTACCCGGGGACCGCCCGATCGCCTTAGCCATCCATGCCGACCTCGGACTTACTCTTCGCCCCCGTGGTCCCCCATCCATCTCCAATACGGTGCGAACGGATCGAGAACCGGCCCGGATAGTGTTAGGCTTCGCGGGTCGGAAGTGCTTATCCGGCCAGCTAAATATGAGGCATGCGTTCAATATGACTTGGGGTACAACAACGGTGCGGTCCTTAATCGACACGCACGGAATCACTATGGTCCAACAACCCCACAAGACTCCGCCCGGTCTCCATTTATCTCGACCATAATCATTAACCAGATGATATCAACATAAGCTTTCCATCAATCACAAGTAACCACCTATACTCGCGGATGACAGGAAATCACCCGACTTCTACCGTCTAAGCAAGCTAAGCAGTTTACTCGCCCTAGACTAGCAGGGTGTATCAAGGTAGGATAATCAAGGGTAAATCAAGGATATAATGCATCAACGGTGTCACACAACTCCTATACTTAATGCAACAATCATAAACCATAATTAGACTGTTAGAAAGCATAGGTAAGTGAATGCTCCGGTGCTTGCCTTGCACGAAGTCGGACGCAGCGGTGGTTGGTTAGGACACTCGAGCAGCTCTTCTTCGCCTTCTTCTTGAGGAACCTCCGGTGGGGCTCCTCCGGAAGATTCTCCTCGATCTCCGAATACGGGAGGTCCTCCTGCGAAACTTTGTATGATGCGATGCACGTGTATGAGTATGGCGAATGCATAACACATGATGCTCATGTATGGGAATGATTAACAGATCATTTGACAGAGTAGGTGCATATCTCCTCTCTACTAATAATTTAACTCATCTACTGAGTATGCGCATACCTCTTCTCTAAACATTTAGAGAAGTGCATAAAGAAGAGTGGTGTGTAGGCACACACACACATACACACATCACATGAATACAGAGAAATATCACTACTCATATCCAAACACCACATTTCAGTTACGATACAGCATTACATGACCAGCAAGTATAGCATAATTAAAAGTGCACAAGAAGTAATATAGAACTCCATAAATCATTTAATTCCAATGCTTATCATTTCATGTGAATAAACAAGCTTGAACTGTGACCTCTGTCTAAATAGTCCAGAAAAATCTACAAAAATTACAGGAGCTACTTCATGCTATAACAAGGCCATGATAAAATTTTCATCCCATTTCATCAAGTACAACAGCCTACACAAAAAGATTAAGCAGCAGGCCAGAAATGCACATTTAATAACTTTGTATTATGAAAAGTATCAAACCACAGATTTCATATTTTTATCTAGAACTTCTTAGCACAAGAGCAGTCAGCAAAAATTACCAGGGCATAATTCCTTATAATTATTTTATTAAAAATCATTTAAGAATCTGCCTAGAAATGCATTTAAATCACATCTCCATATTTCTACACAGGATCTGCATGTTATACATTTTTCACATAAAGTACATCTCATAACAAGACTAACAGAACAAGAATCATATTTTTTTTTGAGCAATATTCTATTTATTATGCATTTACTTAGTTTTCAGCCATTTAAGCATTTAAATAAATCTACACAGAAATTAGTCACCAAAAATACATCTCATATTTTTTAAGTGATAGATCTACTCACTAGAAGTCTAACAAAACAAGTTTCACCAGATTTGGATCCCATTTGCACCAGCAACAAATTCAAACTCATTTAAACAAATTTCTGGAAAACAAAAAAAAAAGAAAAGGGCCGAAGCCCAGGGTTCATGGGCTCGGTCCAGTGGACCATGAGCCACTGCCAGGCGGGCCAGGGGGGTCAACCCGCCCCACCTGTCGGCCGGCCGAGACAGGGGCCGGCCATTGACCGGCGCCTTTCTCGCCGACGGCGAGGTTGCCGGCGGTGGGGGTGGCACCAACGTGCTCCCCATCGCACGGGCGCACCCGTCGGGTGGTGTTGTTTGTTCTTGGGCGGCGGTCGGGAAAATGACGACGGCGAGCGGCGGCGCGAAGCCGCGCGACGGGGCGACGGCGCTCCGAAGGCCTCCCGGCGATGGCAAGGCGGTAAGGAGGAGCGCGAGCGCATGCAAACCCTAGCGACGGCTCTACGCGCGGTCGGGCGGTGGTGTGCTCGGCTGGGGCCGGCCGCGCATGGCAGCACGGGCGGAGCGTGGAGCTCGGCGAGCTCCCGCGTCTGCGGCGCGAGCCCAATGCCCACCCCAGCGCATCGAGTGCGATCGACCTCGCGCCAAGCGCGGCGCGACGCGACCGAGAGAGGGAGAGAGCGTATGAGCGGGAACGCGGACCGTGAGCTCCGCGACTCCCGCCATGGCGCGGCGGTGCGGTGGCGCAATGCGCCCTACCAGGCAAAGCCGCAGCGGCGTTTGGTGGCTCGGTGTGTGTGCGGGAACGGCGGCGGAGGTCGTCGCGTCGTTGGCGGGGCTCGGGCGCTGTAACGGCGGCGAAAGCACGCCAGGGCGGCGGCAATGGTGAGCCGCGGCGGCTCTGCTGCCGCGCTGCGAGGGGGAGAGCGAGGCGAGGCGTCGAAGCGAGTGGGCGAGCGAAATGGAGGCGAGTGTGTTTCCATTTCGGGCGCGGCACGGGTGAAGCGGCCGGCGTGGGGTCCGCTTGCGAGCTCGCCGGCCACGCTGGGCGGCGCGGGCAAAGGCGCGGTGCGTGGCGCGGCGCGGCCTGTGGGCCGGCCGGCCACGACCGACGCTTGGCGCTGGCGCGCGCGGGAGCAGGCGCTGGCCTGGAGGCGCGGGCCGTTGGGCGACGCTGGCCGAAATCGGCCTGCTCGCTCGCGGTGATGATTTCTCTTTTTTTTTGAAAAATTGAATTCAAACCAAACCGACACAAATGCCACTTTTTGACAAATTTGCAAGCTTTTTTCAGGAAATGACCCCCAAAATAGAAGTTGTAGATAATTTCAAACTGAACAACTTTCATTTAAGGGCCAAGTCAAAATTCCCAACAGATTTTAAAATACAAATTCCTTTTTGAATTTAGGGCAATAAAAGGAGATTTTCAATTTATTTTATTTTGATGCAAATTCCACCAAAGCTTTTGCAATTAAAATTTGACAAAACAAAATTTAAAATGCTGGGCAAGTGGATCCAAACTTGATCAAGTCATTTGGCAAGGTAATTAATTAACTAGACAAGCACTCAAGCAATTAATTAAATAAACAAAATGCAACACATGAAATGATGATGCATTTAGGGTTTGATGCTTGATGATGCTTATGCCATGATTAATGATGATCAAGTTAATTAATTAAGTGCCTAATGCATGCTTAACACCTGAGGTGTTACAGTATCTATGATCTATCTTTCAATCAACCTTGTTGCAATAGACGAAATGATATGTCCTTGTCGTTGCTGTAAAACAGTGGTAAAGCCTGATAGGGAGTCAACGGAGAGATATTCGGAATATAGGGAATCCGTGCACATGTATTGGCTACTCACTATGTAGAAGGTATGGTGATTTTTCTGCTGTAAAATGTTTCCTTATGTTTTTGGATGACCGGAGAGGGCTGCAAACTGCAATGAATTCACAAGGCTCCTCTGTTTCTGTAATTTCTTTTTTTCATACTAGCAGTTATATTTTGTTCGCTTATCACTACATAAGCAGTGCACATTGTAGGTTTCTAGACTACTGTAGCTGCATGCATGTAACGCTCATATACAGAAAAAATAATACAATTATGCATGCATGGGAAATAAATTAAATTTAAGATTTGAACTTGCTATTTTGTATCATTTTAGAAAGAGCGTTATAACTTTTCCCTTTTACCAAGTGCATAGGAAGATCTTTCAGCAAAGTTAGCCAAAGTGTGCTGCGTGTAAGGCCTGTTATTATGCCTAATTCGCTAGGCATGGCATTTCCTACACAACCAGCTTGTGGTGTAGCACCTCCAATGTATTATTCTTTTCTGGATAAAAAATAAAAAAACATTATTCTTTATTTCCTCGTGCCTACTTGCACCAATTTAATATTTGTGTTTCCCATTCTGTTCCTTATATACAAGTTATTATTAATTTGTATGTATGGAATTGTCATCTAAGGTAATTGGACTATGGTTGCCGAGTTATCTAGAAGGTGCTGATCTTTTTTTACACCTTTTGTTCATCGCATATATCAGGATCCCTTTGTGGATGTGCCACTGACAATCTCAAACAGCTTCCCAGGTCATAAGCGCATGTCCTGGACGTGCTTGCAGCTTTCCGTCCTCACAGGTCACATGGTACGAGGGAAGCTGTGGACTGTGGCACTGAGTTGCCATGTGCCAAGGTTGTAAAACACAAAAATGTGTAAATGATGAGGCATTCATGCATTTTTAGAAGAAATATGACATCACTAATGACTAGCAAAGTGAAGCGCTCAAGCTTAGCCTGGGTAGGATAAGAGTAAGTGAAAAATGTAGTGATGATTGATGAGTGTAAAGTAAGCAAGAGGTGGGAGAATACTGATCATTAGTTGCAACTGAATTGTACATTTTTGATTAATTGGTCTTGTGTTTCCATGATTTATTGATGAATATTTAAACAAGATGCTCATAGATTAGCCAAACAAGCTTGTCTTCTGGTATTTCTATAATATATTATGTTTTGACTGCTCCTAAGCACAAATTAAGGAAAAATTAAACCTGTTGCTACCCGTAGCAACGCACGGGCACTCAACTAGTATAAATAAGAATAGGGGGAGTAGAGAATATGGCGTGTGCTATGACAAGAAGATTTAAAAGGAGTCTCCACATTAGTAACAATTCTTATAAAACACTGTACTAATTTATTTGTTGCCACAAGAATTAAAAAAAAGAAAACTACAATTAGGTTAATCAGAACAGTAAAACTTTACTGTCGGGAAAATTTGCTACTGCAACTGCAACAGTCCAATAGGCGCTTTATCGTGAAAGAAGAAACTTCATCCTGGCCATTGTCCATAAAAAATATTGCAAATGTGCATAACAAAGAGAACCCTGGTGCCTTAGTTGTCACGTACATACATCATCTTCTTTGAAGCCTGGGAATGCTTAGCAGCACCAGGGACAACTCTGTCACGCACAAAAGAAAAGGCACAGGAAGAAAGCGCTGAAGATGGGGTGAAGTCTGAAGATTCAAAGCGTGTGTGCTTCTGCCTATTGTCGGGTGCGTCTACAGTCGTCAGGCTGTAGGTGAATCCGTTTGCCTCTGTAATGGCACTTAGCTGGTACTAGTGTGTGGGTTGTTAGCGGGCTGCTATGTCTGCCATTAGGGCTATGCTCAGGTACTCTGTTTACCTATAAGGAGGTAATATCTCATAATTGATCCAGATCGTTGATTTTTTATAATTTAATTAAATACTAAATAAATTAATAAATTTAAGAAAAACAAAAAATAAAACACTTGCATCCCCCCTAATCACGGGAGGGAAAATCCCGCACGCCCGGTTCCCCGAACTCCTCGCACGCCCGCAGCCGCCGGAGAGAAAAATTCTCACGCGAGATCCCGAACTCCTCGCACGCCGCAGCCGGGAGGTGAAATCTCACATACAACTTCCCCCAATCTTGCGCCTGACCTTCTCGCGCAGCGCAGCCGCCGGCCAGGTGCGCTCGCACCTCTTCTTCCCCATGTCAATATGATTTCTCCGTGAAACCTCGGAACCAAATCTCCTTCAAACCAGGGAAGATGGGCGCGTTCACGGTGTGACAGAACCGGCCAATTTATATACGATCAAGCATGACGGTCTCCGTTAATCACGTTGACACGCACATGCCATCACGCATATAAACCCGGTAGTCTGCCGAGAGTCACGAATGACCTCGGTAAATCAACTTTACAACCAGGATCGTATTCGATTAAGCAAATACATATCATATACTCAGAGTTCGCAGCATAAAGTTATTACAATAGGATAAAGCATAATGAATAAAAGTTTAGTTTCAAATCATTTTACAACAAAACCAAGTTTGGGATGATTACCAAATCGAAAACTTGAGTGTTATTGCTAGCTTATGACATCCTCCAGTGAAGTATAAATGGGAAGCCTATATGGAGTAGCCGTGTCCATCGGCTTTTAGTTAACACCATCTGCAAACAAAGCAATTCACCTGCAACAGGGTGGGATAAAACCCTGAGTACTCAATTGTACTCCGCAAGACTTACCCGTCAGGGAGAAGAAATAAAGGAGGATCATGATAGGCCATATGTGGAGTTTGATGGCTAGCATTGTAACAGAACCGCCCAATTTATAAAAGCATAAGTGCAAAAATCACTCGCCACGCAAGTAATTAGCACACTTAAGCCCTTATAAACCCGGTAGTCCGAAAATCTCGAAGGATTTCAAACCAAACATCATCAACCAAGATCGTACAAGTTTAGCGTCGCCATTCACACGTTACAACATTTCACAAATAGTCCGATAACATCAGAGTACGGAAATTAAAGTTATTACAAACCAGGTCTCGATTTAAGTAGCGAAAGCAAAGTTGTTTTAAAAGCTCAACCCACACACGCACTTTAAAGTTTAATACAGTGCTGATCAATCCACAAAAGCAAGTGGGGAGAATAGTAAGAACGACCATTGCCCTTTGGTACTTAATCCACTGGATATAAGCAGGTCTCGCAATACCCGTGGTAGGTATGGCCATCTGCACAAACAACAAGCGGAAAAAACCCTGAGTACGAGAAGGTACTTAGCTAGACTTACCCGTCTAACTCAAATAAAAAGACTCCAAGGAGTATGACAGGCTTTATCAGGGGATAGTTGACTCATTTGCGGAAAAGCGGTGGTAATCATTTTATAGTGACAGCTCAGCTTAATCATTCCTATTTATGCTAAGTGAATATCTATACTAAGCATCATTGTATTATATTAATCATGATTAAGCAATCAAGTAGTAACCATAATCATAACAGCTTAATTCATCATCATCTTTAACTACATTCCATAATCATTACTACGATGGCGTAGCTCAAGTCAAGTGTTCACTGTCCAGGAACGATGGCGATTCGAATTGATTACTACTGCGAGCTCGGGGGTATTCCTCACACAAACCACACTCACCCGTCGGTGAGCTACAGGTCACCGTGGCATATATCCGGGAAGAAAACGCGGTTTCGACAGGAACCACCGTACCCAGGGGCCGCCCGACTGCCTTAGCCAGCCATGCTGGACCTCGGACTTACTCTTCGCGCCCCCGTGGCCCCCCATCCATCTCCAATACGGTGCGAACGGATCGAGAGCCGGCCTGGATAGTGTTAGGCTTCATGGGTCGGAACGGCTTATCCGGCCCGGCTAAGTGTGAGGCATGCGTTCAACATGACTCGAGGGACGCCGCAACGGCACGGTCCTTAATCGACACGCACGGAATCACTATGGTCCAACAACCCCATAAGACTCCGCCCGGTCTCCAATTATCACAACCATCACCAATACCCAGATGATATCAACATAAGCTTCCATCAATCATAAGTAACCACCTATGCTCGCGGATGACGTGAAATCACCCGACTTTTACCGTCTAAGCAAGCTAAGCAATAAACTTCGCCCTAGACTAGCGGGGGTAATCAAGGCGGGATAATCAAGGGTAAACAAGGATATAATGCATTAACGGTTGCACACAACTCCTATACTTAATGCATCAATCATAAAGTATAATTAAACCGCTGTTAGAAAGCATAGGTAAGGAAATGCTCCGGGCTTGCCTGGATTATGACACAAGTCGGTGTTGTTAGATGGTACTCGCTTGGCGAGCATCTCCCTTCCATCTTCGGGATAAGTCCATCAAACACCGTCTTCGGGTTTGGATCCAACATCTCATCCTTCACGTCGTTCATCTAGCGTACCTAGATAAGATGCAAGATGCAAGTGCATGAATATAAAGAATACCAATAAAGAGATGCATCACTCAAGCATGCAAGACAAGTATCAAGCCACACTAGACAATATGAGCAATTAGAGAGCAAACGGTTCATAATCATGTCAAACATTGGTATAGCTTAGCATATCAAACATGAAATCAATATACAAGATCTCAGGTGTAGTCAGTTAACCAACATCAAAGACATGAGTCACACTTAGCATCACACAAACCAACACTATAACTAGAATCTACCAATTTCTAGACATACACGCAGCAGCTGAATAATTAAACTATATCTGGAGTTCTACAACTCCAAATTACTTGCAACAAGACAATCTAGAAAGCTTATGAAATTTCCTACAAATCATCTTTAATCATATCAGTATGATTCAACCTCTAATATAGCCAAACAATTCCATTTCTCCAATCTGGTCAGATAATTGCAGAGAGCAGCTATTTCTGAAGCTGAACAATACACAGCCATAACTCACAAACTATAAGGGCTATGACTATAAAAATTTAGCTCAAGCTAGATATGTAAGTTATCTACAACTTTATTATAGACAAGTTTCACAGCAAACATCGTTTATAAGGTGCAATCATCAAAGTCCTACAAACTGTCCAGAAAGCTCCAGAATTGAATAAATAGAGCAAATAATATTTCACTCATGTTTCAAACATCAATTTGAGCATAACCAATATTATTAACAGTTAGAGTATATTAAACAAACACTATAAAACATGATGACCAAGCTAAATTATTATCATGCACTTTTCTATTTATTTAGATAACAAGGTGACTTAAGGAGCATATATGGAACATCTATCAAATGTGCACATCAAATTATGAGAAAATTACAGTAGCTTACATACACTCCCAATAGACTACTGCTCAAATTTCATAGCATTTGAATAAGTATAGTAACCTCTATGAAAAAGACAAACTGCTATAGCAATAAATCATGGGAGAGCAAAATAAATCTAAAACTCAACATTTTCTTTAAACACATGGCCATGTTAAGTATCCAAAGGTCACAACAATATTATGTAAAGGTAGTGGAACCACATTTTCCATTTTTTCCATTTTTATTTCAATTATTAATCAATTAAAAGCATTTACTAGATATCAAACAAGATATCTAAATAACTCAATCATACTACATGCAATGACAATGAAATTTTTACCACAGCACATACATATCACCAGTAGCCTACCACAAAAATTTCACATCAAATGGAGCACTACAACTTGAAATATGAATTTATCGAGAGCAAACCCTAGATAGCCGAGATCTACTTTTATCTCAAAAACTTTCTACTAAAACATGCAATCTTATTACTCCACTGCATAGATCTACTCACAAGGATTCTAAAAAGTCCTCATTTGCCATTTTACGATTTTTCTATGATTTACTACGATTTATGAAAGTTTCAGCCAGATTTCATGTAAAAGGAAAACGAAAAAGAGAAAAATGCTCTGTGCAGTACTATTCAAATGAGTCATAACCTTTGCAGATAACCCTCTGGCCTCTACCAAATTTGAACCCGTGGTCCTTTCTTCTTCTTCAGAACGCAGAACGAGAGGAGCTCGTCGGGGGCGGCGGTTCCGGCGGGCTGGGCCGTCTCCAAAGCGGCCCGGCGGCGGAGGAGCAGCCCCCGCCAAGGCGCACTCGATGGCGGTCTCGCCTTTGCTCCACGGTGGCCCGACGCTGCCCCGCCGCGGAAGCGACGGTGCTCGCCATGACCGCACGACGGCGACGGCACTCCGGCGCCAGCCGCAATGATGGGCGGGGGCGGCAGACGGTACGGCGCGAGGGAGACCATGGCGTGCTTCGGTTTTGAATGGAGGAAGGCAGGAGGAGGAAGGACAGCGGTGGCCATGGAGCTTGAGATCTGCTCCCGGCCGGCAATGGCGGCTCGACGTGGCAGCGCGTGTTCCGAGCGGAAGGAGCAAGGAAGGGAGCCGTGGGAGCGTGGAATGGGTAGGGAGTGAGTTCGGCGTCCACAACGCAAGGGAGGGGAGTGGCCGGCCGGCTCGGAGGAGCAGGGGCGCGTGGAGGACAGCGAGGCGCTGCTGCTCGCGCATGCCCGGCGCGTGGAGGGGCACGCTGCCGCCTTGAAGCTTCCCCGAGCACGTGATTCGGCGCAGATTGTGGGCCACTTTTGGGCAATCTCGGGCCGAATTAGATCATGGGCCCAGAATGAAGTTTGTTGACCTCTTGATGCTCTACAAGTTTCGTTATAGGCGTCCAGGCATTTGTGCAACAGATTAGAAGACAATTAACCTCGAACTTGCTTTGCTTTGTCGGTGAGTGAAACCGATCACAAATTAATATCAAAACCATGTCAAACGCGGTCGAATTGATGCCATCTTCTGATATGCCCTTCCTTGATGAATTACCTTCAACTTCTATTTTTTGGTCCAACTCAAGTTGTTTAGCAAAATTTGGAGAACGCGAGACGTCAATATCGAAAACACCATTTTCAGCTTTTTAGAAATATTCTAATCTCCAAATCAGCCCTCCAATCTGCCTGTTAAGCACTTTTTGAGCATGATATGCACATTTTCATGACTTTGCGCTTAAACAAAGTTTATTCCTTATAAAATTCTCTACAACTTTGATTAAGGGTGCACAGCCACGTAAACTCTCTAAGTGGCACTTTATAAATGGTTAAACAAAAGTGCGCTAGAGGTCAACCTAGGTCAAACCATCGCTTAAGGCATTTTTTCGGGCACTTGCTCAATATGAACCCTTCATGACTTTTGTTGTAGAGTTAATGTAGAGTTATTTGAGCAAGGTTGCATGACTTGGTTGAATCTCGATATACTCATGCACTTGATAAGACCTTTCAAGCAAGGATAAAGCTTATCATTACATGTGGCTTTTTGATTCCAAACTTCACGAAACTTTTTCAGTGATCACTATAGATAGATAGTGATGTGAGACACATGAAGAAAGTTCATTATCACTACTCAACATATATAGCTTAAGTCCAATCTCGCTGCTTAGACTAACACCCGGGGTGTTACAAGCATCATTTGCAGAAAAGCTACTAATGTCATCATTACTTTAAGTTTTAGTAGCAATATTACTATTGAGCTATTTAGAACTATATTAGCACCTTTCTACATCATGTCATTTTAATCATAGAAACCATAGTTTGTGGATGGGATACCAATCAAAATCCTTACCTTCACCATCCAAGGTGTTCTTTTATCGCTACATCTCTGCGAAAAGGTATGAGTTTGTCACTATCCCGGAGACGGCGATTCGAATCGATTACACCAGCTGGGTCAAGCCTGTATCACACACCCGCACAAGTGTGTACATCACCCGCGCAGATCACCGTTCACTCTATTCGAAAGATAGGATTGAACCGCTTCGTAAAACTCATGGTCCTCGAGCCTCACCAGTCAGTACCCCAACAACCCGTGGCCTGTAGTTGCTGCTGGATTTTGGATCAGTCCCCTCACACCATTTGCTCTCCTCCCAGTAACGCTAATGGTTCAATACCTACCTCGAACAAGCTAATCGGTTTCACAGTCGAAACGAGTTATTCGGCGGTTATGTGAAGGTACGTTTAATCTCACACCTAGATCCAGAATACGGTATGGTCCTTAATCGACACAGACGGGAAAAATATAAGCGTACAAGACCTCCATGTCCTGTAGCATCACCATCACCAAGTCCCGTCCGGTCTTCAGTTATTAACCACCTCATGATTTAAGGATAGCACATATATATCCTGTAATATCAAGTAACCATCCTATATCTCGTGGATGACAGGAAATCACCTGACTTCTACCGGTCTAAGCATGGCTAAGCATTTAGGGAAAACGTCCTACACATACTAGTTGGATAATATCTGGAAATAACTGTAGATCAAGGTGATCATGCAGCAACGGTTTCAATCAACTCCTATTTACTTAATGCACATTACACTAGACTTAAGGTGTAATAAAGCATCTATAAAACAGAGAAAATAGGTCATGCTCCGGAGCTTGCCTGTGTTGCAGGTAAGATTAGCGGTTAATCTTGTCATCGGCATCTTCTGTGGAACCATCTTGTTGGAATTGGAGCATCACGAACCTTCCTCAAACTTGATCATCACGATTCTTCTCATTCACGTGCACTACATGTAATGAAATAATGCATGCTTAATGCTATGCGTGACATGATACGTGATATGATGATTTGCTTGAACAGTAATAAAGGAAAGCTACATAAGGTTCTATGTGTGCAATTCTCTTTCTCTGATGACAACACTATATTTTCAAGTTTGTTTTTAACTTCTATTAAATAGGTGTATAACTCTTCTTTAGAAAAGGTATTATTATTGCTTGCAACCAAACATATATTAACTACCATAAACCTATCATGCTCATCATAATTAATAATCAAGTTGCCGAGGATCGGTTGGGTTTCATGATCCAAGGTCTACAATCAATCCAAAAGTCACACAAAGTCATCACATGTTTAACCAAATCTTTACTTGGTTCACTAATCAAGTCAAGCATGGGCAAGCATGGACATAGGTCATGAAATACTATTAACATTGCTACATATAGGTACACTTATTCACTCAAGTCATGATAAAACAAAGATAATTTATGAACTCACATGCATGCATGATTTAATGGAAACACTTAAGTTCCTTTCATTTATTTAGTCTATAGGTAGATTATGGGCATACTAACAAGTAAAACAATCAATCATTTTACCAAGGAAAAGTTGGGTGAGTACCTTATGGATTTTATTCAACTTATTAAAGTAAGCAAGGTATACACTAATCCTTTACTTGATTTATTATTAGTCCACTAGCTAGTAACCATGTGATGAGAATGATTATTAAGCAACATCATTCACCTACTAACATGTTGTATAAAGTTACATGAAAGTACGCATTACAATGCCATGGGACACAAAGTGGACATGTGTAACAGAACCGACCAATTTATAAAAGCATAAGTGAAAAATCACTCGCTAAGCAAGCAATTGTCACACTTAAGCCATTATAAACCCGGTAGTCCGGAAATCTCGAAGGATTTCAAACCAAACATCATCAACCAAGATCGTATGGGTTTAGCGTCACCATTCGCATGTTACAACATTTCACAAATAGTTCAACAACATCAGAGTGTGGAAATAAAGTTATTACAACCCGAGTTCTTCAAATACAAATAGCGGAAACAAGATAGTTTTGAAGGCTCAACCCAACTCACACATTTCAGATAAATAAAGTGCCAGGCCACAGTCTATCCATCAAAAGCATGTTGGGGGGAATAGTAGAGATTGACCTTGCCCCAGGTCTTCTAGTCCACAGGAAAAAGACAAGTGGCGCAGTACCCGTGGAAGGTATGCCCGTCTGCACAAACAACAAGCGGGAAAAACCCTGAGTACAAGAAGGTACTCAGCTAGACTTACCCGACTGACGCAAAAGTAAAAGACTCCAAGGAGTATGACAGGCTTTATCAGGGGATAGCTTGACTCTTTTTGCGGAAAAGCGGTAGTAAAATTTAAAGTGATTGCTCAGCTTAATCATTCCTATTTATGCTAGGTGAGCGACTACACTATGCATCATTATAGTATATTAATCAGGATTAAGCAAGCAAGTAGTAACCATGAACATATTCATTAGCTTAACCCATCATCATCGTTAGCCACATTCCATAATCATTAATACGATGCTGCAGCTCAAGTCAAGGTGTTCACTGTCCAGGAACGATGGCGATTCGAATCGATTACTACTGAGCTCAGGGGGTATTCCTCACACAAACCACACTCACCCGCTAAAGTGAGCTACGATCACCGTGGCACGTATCCGGGAAAAACAAGCGCGGTCTCGCATGGAGCCACCGTACCCGAGGACCGCCCGACGCCTTAGCCCCCTCGGACTTACTCTTGGCGCCCACGTGGTCCCCATCCATCTCCAATACGGTGCGAACGGGTCGAGAACCGGCCCGGATAGTGTTAGGCTTCGCGGTCGGAAGTGCTTATCCGGCCAGCTAAATGTGAGGCATGCGTTCAATATGACTTGGGGTACAACAACGGTACGGTCCTTAATCGACACAGACGGAATCACTATGGTCCAACAACCCCATAAGACTCCGTCCGGTCTCCATTTATCATAACCGAACCATCAACCAGATGATATCAACATAAGCTTTGCCATCAATAGCAAGTAACCACCTATACTCGCGGATGACAGGAAATCACCCGACTTCTACCGTCTAAGCAAGCTAAGCCTATTACTCGCCCTAGACTAGCAGGGTGTATCAAGGTGGGATAAACAATGGTAAAGCAAGGATATAATGCATCAGCGGTTTCACACAACTCCTATACTTAATGCAACAATCATAAAGCATAATTAGACTGTTAGAAAGCATAGGTAAGTTAATGCTCCGGTGCTTGCCTTGCACGAAGTCGGACGCGCGGTGGTTAGGACACTCAGGCAGCTCTTCTTCGCCTTCTTCTTGAGGAACCTCCGGCTGGGACTCCTCCGGAAGATTCTCCTCGATCTCCGAATACGGGAGGTCCTCCTGCGAACCTGTATGATGCGATGCACGTGTATGAGTATGGCGAATGCATAACACATGATGCTCATGTATGAAGATGATTAACAGATCATTTGACAGAGTAGGTGCATATCTCCTCTCTACTAATAATTTAGCTCATTTACTGAGTATGTGCATACCTCTTCTCTAAACACTTAGAGAAGTGCATAAAAGAGTGGTGTGTAGGCACACACACATACACACATCACATGAATACAGAGAAATATCACTACTCATATCCAAACACCACATTTCAGTTACGATACAGCATTTCATGACCAGCAAGTATAGCATAATTAAAAGTGCACAAGAAGTAATATAGAACTCATTAAATCATCTAATTCCGATGCTTATCATTTCATGTGAATAAACAAGCTTGAACTGTGACCTCTGTCTAAACAGTTCAGAAAAATCTATAAAAATTACAGAAGCTACATCATACTATAACAGAGCCATGATAAAATTTTCATCACATTTCATCAAGTATATCAGCCTACACAAAAAAGATTAAACAGTAGGACAGAATTGCACATTTAATAACTTTACACTATGAAAAGTGTCAAACAACAGATTTCACATTTTAATCTAGAACTTCTTAGCACAAGAACAGTCACCAAAAATTACCAGGGCATAATTCCTTATAATTAATTTATTAAAAAAATCATACAAGAATCAGCCCAGAAATGAAATAAAATCATATTCCAATATTTTTGTACAGTAATTGCATGAAATACATTTTTCACAGAAAGTACATCTCATAACAAGACTAACAAAACAGGAATCACATTTTTTCAGAGCATTCTACAATTTATTATGCATTTACTCGATTTCAGCCATTTAAGCATTTAAATAAATCTATACAGGAAAATATCTCAAAAATTGCATCACATATTTTTCCTAGATAGATCTATTCACCAGGAATTCAACAAAACAAGAATCATCAAATTTGGAGTTCATTTGCACCAGCTATGAATTAACAAGTATTTAAATCGATTTTCTAGAAAATCTTTTTAAAGAAAAACCGGCTCTAAAACGCTAGGTGCACCCGGTCCATTGGACCAGGGCTCACTGGCGGGCTCGGGTGTGGGCCGGCCGCCCCACCGGGTCACCCGCCGTGAGTGTAGCCGCCGCTGACCGGTTCTAGCTCAACGGTGGCATGGCCGGGCCGCCAAGGGTACTAACGTGCTCGCGACAGGCGCGCATGACGATGGGGTTTAGGGTTTCGGGCGGACGGCCAGAACGGCGGCGCGACGAGCGGCGGCGCGGGAGGCGGCACGGCGCCCGCACCGCCGGTGGCTAATCCGGCGATGGCAGCATGACGCGGGGAGCACCAGCCCCCTGGTTCGCGGCGGAGCCGCCGACGAAGTTGTCCGCCCCGGATTGGGCGACCAGAGCTCCCCATGCGTGCATGGCGACGCGGCGGCTCGAAAGCGCACGGCGACGAGCGGCATTCCGGCCGTGCCCTAATCGACTAAATCGACTGACCGAAAACCCAGCGACTAGCCACAGGAAAAAACGACGATGGCGGGAGAGGGGAGGGGAAGAGCGCGGCGGCGGCGCACGGCCGAGACCGGCGGAGCGGAGGCCACCGCGCCGGGAGACGAAGAAGATGGCCCGATTGGCCCTTACCACAGCGTTTCGTCGGCGGCTAGCTAGGCTACGAGGTCGAGCGCGTGGGCGAGGCGGAGCTCAGGCGTGCGCAGGTGAGGCGCGAGCCCGACTAGTGGTGGTGGAACACGCCGGCGACGGGCGGAAATGCCGCGGCGGCGCCGCGGGCTCGTGCTGCTGCGAGAGCGGGAGAGAGCGAGGCAGAGAGTGAGCGAGCGAAATGGAACGGGCGCTTTCCATTTCGGGGTGTAGGCCGGTCCGCTGGTCCCACTGCCGGCGCTTTTGTCGCTACGGGCGGGCGGGCGTGCCAGGGCGCGGGCGCGGTGGCGCCGCGCGGCTGTTGCGGGTCGGCCACGCCTGGCCGGCGCGGTGCGTTCTCGCGCGGCGGGAGCGGAGCGGGCCACGGGCCGTGGTTGGGCCGGAAACGGCCTCGGCCGGTTGCGGTGGCCTTTTCTTTTTTTTTTGAAATTTGAAACTGAAACAAAAGCTCGCTTTTTGGTAAATTTAAATCCATTTCAAGAAATGTGCCCAAAACAAAAGTTGTAGAGAATTTCAAACTGAACAACTTTCATTTAAGACTCATCTCCAAAATCTGAATAAATTTTGAATCACAAATTCAATTTGAATTTAGGGCAATTAAAAGGGATTTTCAATTTATTTTCTTTTTGCTCCAAATTGCACCAAAACTTTTGCAATAAAAATTTGCTAAACCATTTCAAAGTGCTTGGGCAAGTGGATCCAAACTTGATCAAGTCATTTGGCAAGGTAATTAATTAACTAGACAAGCACTCAAGCAATTAATTAAATAGACAAAATGCAACACATGAAATGATGATGCATTTAGGGTTTGATGCTTGATGATGCTTATGCCATGATTAATGATGATCAAGTTAATTAATTAAGTGCCTAATGCATGCTTAACACCCGAGGTGTTACAGCCCCTACCCCCCTTAAAGAAATCTCGTCCCCGAGATTTGGGTTTACTAACCAGTGTTTTATGGAATTCGGGATAAACTTCTTTCGGGTAATCCTCGGTTTCCCATGATGCATCTCTATCATCATGGTAGCTCCACACGACCTTTGTAAATACGCACCAACCGATTCCGAGTAACTCTTTCCTTGCTATCAATAATTCTTACAGGCTCTTCTTTATAGACCAGATCAGCTGTCAACTTTAATTCTTGCTCATCGACTCTTTCTTCGGGCACACGCAAACACTTCTTCGGTTGAGAGATGTGAAAGACCGGAAAGATAGAACTCATTGACTCGAGCAACCGCAACTTGTGTTTACTTCACCTCTTCTTTCAAGAATCTTGTATGGACCCACATACCTTGGTGCTTGGCTACAAACCTTTGTGTACCTTTTATTGGTGAAACCCCGAGATATACATAGTCACCAACTTCAAACGTCAAGGGTCTTCTTCTATTGTCAGCATAACTCTTTTGTCGGGACTGTGCGGCTTTCATGTGCTCTTGGATGGTTCGAACCTTCTCTTCAACTTTTCGGGAACAAAGTCAATACCGTAGTATCTTCTTTCTCCAAATTCTACCCAGTTCAACGGAGTTCTACACTTCCCGCCATACAAAGCTTCAAACGGTGCCATCTTGATACTTTCTTGATAATCTGTTGTTGTAGGAGAACTTGGCCAAAGGTAGCCAAGATTCCCACGAACCCTTAGCGATAGCACACACGCTCTCAACATATCTTCCGAACTTGATTAAGTCTTTCGGTCGACACGAAGTCCGAGGATGATAAGCGATCTTTGTGCAATAACTTGGTACCCATTCCTTCATGCAAACGGGTCCGAAATGAGCGGTGAACTGCGATCCTCTATCGATACGATGGTCTTGGGTACTCCATGCAAACGAACAATCTCAGAGATGTAAAGATCAGCATACCGAGGTGGTCTGTAGGGTAGTCTTGACAGGTAAGAAGTGAGGCGACTTGGTTAGTCGATCAACGATTACCCGTTGAATCATTTCCTTTCTAGGTAGTTGGCAAACCTGTGATGAAATCCATATCGATATCATCCCACTTCCAAGCGAGAACCGGTAGAGGTTTCAAAAAACCTACCGGCTTCATGTGAATGGCCTTGACACGACAACAAGTATCGCATCGAGCCACGTATGTTGCTATCTCTTTCTTCATCTTTGTCCACCAATAACGAGGTCTCAGATCATGATACATCTTGTTACTTTCAGGGTGAATGGATAGCTTGGAAAGGTGAGCCTCATCCATTATCTTGTTCTTGAGTTCTCGGTCCTTCGGTACGACAAGACGAGCGTCGAACCAAAGTACACCATTGTCATCCAGTCTGAAATGCGGAATTGATTCCTTCTTCATTCTTTCTTTGAGGTGGTAGATACCAGGATCTGTCTTTTGCCCTTCAATGATCTGTTGGTCAAGAGAACACCGAACTTGGATATCATGCAGATCAAGCAGGATGCATCAGATTGAACTTCTCTTCAATCAACGGCTTCACAGCATGATGATGTAACTTGCGACTCAAAGCATCTGCAACTACATTTGCTTTTCCCGGGTGATAATGCACTTGCAAATCATAGTCCTTGATCAACTCTAACCATCTTCGCCTCATGTTAAGCTCAGTTGGGTAAAGATGTATTTGAGACTCTTGTGATCAAGATATATGTGGCACACATTTCCCAACAAATAGTGCCTCCAGATCTTTAAGGCATGCACAACTGCAGCTAACTCTAAATCATGCGTGGGATAGTTGACTTCATGCTTTCTCAACTGACGTGAAGCATAAGCAATCACTCGGCCTTCTTGCATCAGCACATAACCCAAACCAGTCTTCGATGCATCACAGTACACATCAAACGGCTTCTCGATATCTGGTTGTGCCAAGACAGGAGCAGTGGTTAGCAACTCTCGCAAGGTGCGGAAAGCTGCCTCACACTCTTCTTCGTCCCGCACAAACTTGTGCTCTTTTTGTAAATGCACTCGTCATTGGCTTGGCAATCTTAGAGAAATCGGAATGAAACGGCGATAGTACCCCGCCATTCCAAGAAAACTCCGAACTTCATGCACAGACGTGGGCGGTTGCCAATCCATGACCTCTTGTACTTTATCTGGGTTAACTGAAATACCATTCTCGGATATGATGTGACCAAGGAAAACAACTTCCTTCAGCCAAAACTCGCACTTTTTAAACTTGGCATACAGCTTATGCTCTCTAAGTCTGGTGAGCACAACTCTCAAATGTTGGGCATGCTCTTCTTCATTAGCAGAATAAACCAGGATGTCATCCAAGAATACAATCACGAACTTATCCAATTCGGGCATAAAGACTGAGTTCATAAGATACATAAAGTATGCAGGAGCATTCGTCAAGCCGAAAGACATAACGAGATACTCATACAACCCGTATCTTGTTACAAAAGCAGTCTTATGCACATCTTCGGGGCGAATCCTCGATCCGATGATAACCGGATCTCAAATCAATCTTGGAAAACACTTTTGCTTTAGACAACCGATCAAACAGAATATCAATTCTCGGCAGGGGTATTTGTTCTTGATTGTTACGGCATTGAGCGGCCGATAATCAACACATAGCCTCAAGGAATGATCTTTCTTCTTCACAAACAAAGCTGGACAACCCCATTCGAAGTACTTGGCCCGATGAAACCCAACTTCTTCAAATCAAACAAATTGTTTCTTCAACTCTGCTAACTCATTGGGAGGCATACGATATGGTCTCTTGCATATCGGAGCTGTACCGAGCACTAGATCAATTGCAAACTCAATGTCTCTCGTCAAAGGCGGTAGCCCGGTAAATCTTCGGGAAAAACATCGGAAACTCACAAACCACAGGAATCTCGGCAAAGAGCGAGAGGCTCGGATAGCATAGGTCAACTTGGTCATATCTCGCAACTCGAGGCAATAACACTTGAAAAGTGTTTTGGCCCGCAAGGATCCGTGAGGGTAATCGTTCTATTTCCAAAGATCAATCACAACTTGTTTATCTTTCATCCAATCCATCCCCAAGATTACATCCATAGTTAACCCGTAGAACTACCAAATTAATTCTATATGCTTTATCTCCAATTTCAAAAATTGCACGCTCAAGCATCCGATTAGATAGGACATCGCCACCACGAGCCGATGTGGTACCCATAATCTAATTGCTTAAGTTCTAATTCATGTGATCGCATGCATATGCTTGACTCATAAAAGAATGCGATGATCCGTAATCAAATAAAACAACTGCAGGGATGCTTATTAACAAGGACCGCACCATGCGTTGATCGGTTCTCCCTCGGGAATCTCATTTATGGAGGTGTGGTGAGCACGAGCTTGGTAGGTCGCCCGCTTCTTTGGGTAGGGACAAGATGCTTGGCGAAGTGACCCGGTTGATTGCGCTTGAAGCACGGGCCCCGCACAGCCAGTGCATTGGCGATGGGACCACCAGTCCTAGCTTGAGCTTGAGGTGCGGGTGGGCGATAGCCCCTCTGGTTCTTTGGGGGTGGTGGAGCATTCCTCTTTGGAGCAGGTGCACGGAACCTTGAGTTTTGCAATGAGAGGGCGGTGCGAGGGCGATTAGCCATTGGAGGCCTCAGACCGAGAAGATCCTCCCTCGAAGTTCCTCTTGCGGTTCTTGGAAGCAAAGGCAAGTTGTTGTTGTTCTCTTGAGTCAAGCAATCACCGATGAACTCATTGAAGGTAGCTCTTGAACTGATGCCCATAGTCTTGGCCATCTTGGTGTTGAGGCCTCTCTTGAAGCTAGCTATCTTGTTTTCTTCAAGTCCACATAGGTAGGAGCATAGCGTGACAAGTTGTTAAACTCTTGCAAGTACTCATTCACGCTCTTATTACCTTGGTTAAGCTTCATGAACTCGATACTTTCATAGCCATCGGACCGGTGGGACATAAGTGCCGCGGAACATCCGGGTAACCGCGCCCGGTGTGATTGGGGTGTTTGGCGGGAAAGTGGCACGTTGATGAGACCACCACATTCCAGCCTCGGCCCCCGCGGCCCGATGCGCCCCGTACTCAACCTTCAAATGCGTCTCGGTCATACGCCAGAAGACGAAACTTGTCTTCCATCGTGTTGATCCACTTTCGAGAGCCTTGAGCGGTTCCTTAGCTTGCAAGAACTTAGGTGGATCCGTGTCCGTAAAAATCCTTGAAAGAGTGTGCTTGGTTGACTGACGGTCACGGGGCCCCCCCAAGGACCGGTGTTTGCTGCAATGTCACGCAAAGTGGCCTCCATGTTACGGCCCGACTACCGAGGAACCGTTGGAAAAGTTGCTCACCGTTGTCAATGGTGGTGGAGGTGGTGGTGGCGCCCGTTCCGTCACAGGGTTTGCTCCGTTACCCCGTTTCCTCCGTTGTCTCCGTGGCTACCATTTCCACCGTTTCCGCCATTACCATCACCATTGCCTCCTTGGCCGAATCCGTCACCAACCAAGGACCCACCGGCAAGACGGGCGGGTTCCAACCATCTCGCATATTTCAGCATTAAGTAATCATTAGGTGATGTTACAACATTGTGTTTAATGTAATAATCATGCCAATGAATTATCGGGGAAAATAAATTCATTCTCAACACATAGGCATAAAGATTCACTCCCACAATTTATAACATCACTAATTCGGTTACTAAATAAAAGCATCATCCGGGGCATACAACATCCAAAATTGCCAAAGATACATACACCGGGCTTTAGGCGTTCAGATAGCACCACAACACATGACGATCCAATACACATGAGTCACATCTCATATAAGTTACAAGACAACAACGAAAGAGACTAAAGCACCACTACGGCTAGCGAAGAGACTACTAGTCTACTCGTGCTCGCTACGGACGTCGGACTCGTCAGCCAGAACAACGTCGTGGTCGGGTGCAGGCTCGGGTGCAGGTGGAAGGTCAGCGTCCTCCTCGCCACCATCGGGGTCGATGACTCCCGGCTCCATCTCGGCAGCTCCAGGCGCATGGTGACCATGAACCTGGTTGTACGTAACGTGGTACTCCCCGTGCAAGCCGGTCAATGTACCGCTCGCGGTCAAAGAGCCAGTGCCCCAGCTGGTGGGCGTCGTTCCGGGCTTCATTCCTCTCAGTGACCAACTGGGCCATCATCCTGTCGGCGTTCTTCTCGTACTTCTCATAGTGTGCAACACGTGCGGCGCAAAGTCTCGAGCTCCCCCTGGTGACCTCTCTCACATCTCGCCTCAACCTCGTCTCTAGTAGCTATGATGGTGTCCATCTGCCGCCTCAAGTCTCGGATTTGGTCCGAGTGCTCCTTCTTCATTTTCTTCTCATTCTTCCACATAGCCTTGTTCCAATCCACGAGCTTGTACATGGTAGTTTCAAAGAGCATCATAGGCCTACATCGGTGCAAACATGGCACTCATAGCCGTGTGTTATCACCGCCATCAATCTCGTCAACTCGGCCAACGTGCTCGGCTAGGGGCTGCCCCCAAACAAAGGTCCCGAGGATCATCCCTAGGAAAAGTCCCCCGCCAAAGCCGTTGCCGCCTCTCGGAAAGCGCTCCATGATCTGGGCGGAGCACATGGAATGCGGCTCTGCTAGCCCCATCCTGTGCGGTGACACCAATGGCACGGACGCGCCACCCGTCCCCACTCGTAGTCCGGGTGGAGTGGAGGAACAAAGGATCTCCACAAAGAACCAAGTCGTCTCCACGACGTGGCTCCTCAGAACCCAGAGTAAACGGGCCGCGCTCCTCCCTCAGTATCCGGCGTGACCTAGCACCCTCCCCGAGAAGCGTGGGCATGCCAAACTCCTCAAGAAAGTGATCCTCCCCCGATCACAAAGTGCGTGGTGCAAGCCGACGGCGAGGTACCCCGCCCCTCGTGGACTTGCGTGCGGTTTGCTTAGTGCGAGCCATCTGTCGAAATTTATCCCGGTGAGACAAGTTATTAATTAACCAAATTTTAATGGGCGTAAGTAATCAATTTATAAGGGAAGGTAAATGTAATGACATGAGATGAACAAACATGATGTATGCACGTATCTTACGTTCTCACAAACTTAGCAAAAATAATTCTAGCGGATATACAGTGGCATACAACGTTCTCTCATAGCGTATAACTAGTCGTTCTACACGAATCGCTGTTATGTACCTGCAGAAAATCCACTTCAGCCCATCCCAACAAGATGAATAAATGCATTGCGGGAAGTAAAGATTAAGCACTCACACACACGTGCATTCCCAAATACACGCACATGTAGTACAACTACCCGATCCTCGTCCAAAGACGGCATCGTCTCAACAGACGGCACAACCCACAATTAAACACCTTGGTAAGTACATGGTTTTGACATGTAAATACTTCCCCGGTATCACACTAGCACTCCCCTAGATTGCCGGTTGGACAACCATGCTCTCACAACTCCCACTTACCGAGGCGTAGAGGCATTTGAACCATACATTACCATCCAAGCGAATGGCACCCATACAATTACCTTGCTTGCATGGGCAACAGTGAAAATAAAATATGATGCAAGCCCCCAAGTTAGTACTTAAATAGCCACCTAGAGTCCTTATTTGGGCATAAAGGATATGACCACTGGCACACTCTTAGTTTTGCAAACGAATTTTTCTCAAAAGACTTATAGATCTATAAGTTGAAATCCAGTTTTGAAAACCAAAATCCTTTGTTTTAAATAGACATGTGAACGATGTCGCTAAACCTTGCTCGATGCCACCGTAATGAACCGACCAATTTATAAAAGCATAAGTGAAAAATCACTCGCTAAGCAAGCAATTGTCACACTTAAGCCGTTATAAACCCGGTAGTCCGAAAATCTCGAAGGATTTCAAACCAAACATCATCAACCAAGATCGTATGGGTTTAGCGTCACCATTCGCATGTTACAACATTTCACAAATAGTTCAACAACATCGAGTGCGGAAATAAAGTTATTACAACCCGAGTTCTTCAAATACAAATAGCGGAAACAAGATAGTTTCGAAGGCTCAACCCAACTCACACATTTCGGATAAATAAAGTGCCGGGCCACGCCTTTCCATCAAAAGCATGTTGGGGGAATAGTAGAGATTGACCTTGCCCCCCAGTCTTCTAGTCCACGGGAAAAAGACAAGTGGCGCGAGCACTGGTGGAAGGTATGCCCGTCTGCACAAACAACAAGCGGGAAAAACCCCGAGTACAAGAAGGTACTCGGCCTAGACTTACCCGACCGACGCAAAAGTAAAAGACTCCAAGGAGTATGACAGGGCTTTATCGGGGGATAGCTTGACTCTTTTTTTGAAAAGCGGTAGTAAAATTTAAAGTGATTGCTCGGCTTAATCATTCCTATTTATGCTAGGTGAGCGACTACACTATGCATCATTATAGTATATTAATCGAGGATTAAGCAAGCAAGTAGTAACCATGAACATATTCATTAGCTTAACCCATCATCATCGTTAGCCACATTCCATAATCATTACTACGATGTTTGCAGCTCAAGTCAAGGTGTTCACCGTCCCAGAACGATGGCGATTCGAATCGATTACTACGAGCTCGGGGGGGTATTCCTCACACAAACCACACTCACCCGCTAAAGTGAGCTACAGATCACCGTGGCACGTATCCAGGAAAACAAGCGCGGTCTCGCATGGAGCCACCGTACCGGGGGGACCGCCCGACGCCTTAACCCGGCCAAAGCCGGACCTCGGACTTACTCTTCGCGCCCCCGTGGTCCCCATCCATCTCCAATACGGTGCGAACGGGTCGAGAACCGGCCCGGATAGTGTTAGGCCCCGCGGGTCGGAAGTGCTTATCCGGCCAGGTAAATGTGAGGCATGCGTTCAATATGACTTGGGGTACAACAACGGTGCGGTCCTTAATCGACACGCACGGAATCACTATGGTCCAACAACCCCATAAGACTCCGTCCGGTCTCCATTTATCATAACCGAACCATCAACCGGATGATATCAACATAAGCTTTGCCATCAATAGCAAGTAACCACCTATACTCGCGGATGACGTGAAATCACCCGACTTCTACCGTCTAAGCAAGCTAAGCCTATTACTCGCCCTAGACTAGCGGGGGTGTATCAAGGTGGGATAAACAATGGTAAAGCAAGGATATAATGCATCGGCGGTTTCACACAACTCCTATACTTAATGCAACAATCATAAAGCATAATTAGACTGTTAGAAAGCATAGGTAAGTTAATGCTCCTGCTTGCCTTGCACGAAGTCGGACGCGGGTGGGTGGTTAGGACACTCAGGCAGCTCTTCTTCGCCTTCTTCTTGAGGAACCTCCGGCTGGGACTCCTCCGGAAGATTCTCCTCGATCTCCGAATACGGGAGGTCCTCCTGCGAACCTGTATGATGCGATGCACGTGTATGAGTATGGCGAATGCATAACACATGATGCTCATGTATGAAGATGATTAACAGATCATTTGACAGAGTAGGTGCATATCTCCTCTCTACTAATAATTTAGCTCATTTACTGAGTATGTGCATACCTCTTCTCTAAACACTTAGAGAAGTGCATAAAGAAGAGTGGTGTGTAGGCACACACACATACACACATCACATGAATACAGAGAAATATCACTACTCATATCCAAACACCACATTTCAGTTACGATACAGCATTTCATGACCAGCAAGTATAGCATAATTAAAAGTGCACAAGAAGTAATATAGAACTCATTAAATCATCTAATTCCGATGCTTATCATTTCATGTGAATAAACAAGCTTGAACTGTGACCTCTGTCTAAATAGTTCAGAAAAATCTATAAAAATTACAGGAGCTACATCATGCTATAACAGAGCCATGATAAAATTTTCATCACATTTCATCAAGTATATCAGCCTACACAAAAAGATTAAACAGCAGGACAGAATTGCACATTTAATAACTTTACACTATGAAAAGTGTCAAACAACAGATTTCACATTTTTATCTAGAACTTCTTAGCACAAGAACAGTCACCAAAAATTACCAGGGCATAATTCCTTATAATTAATTTATTAAAAAAATCATACAAGAATCAGCCCAGAAATGAAATAAAATCATATTCCAATATTTTTGTACAGTAACTGCATGAAATACATTTTTCACAGAAAGTACATCTCATAACAAGACTAACAAAATAGGAATCACATTTTTCAGAGCATTCTACAATTTATTATGCATTTACTCAGATTTCACCATTTAAGCATTTAAATAAATCTATACAGGAAAATATCTCAAAAATTGCATCACATATTTTTCCTAGATAGATCTATTCACCAGGAATTCAACAAAACAAGAACCATCAAATTTGGAGTTCATTTGCACCAGCTATGAATTAACAAGTATTTAAATCGATTTTCTAGAAAATCTTTTAAAGAAAACCGGCTCTAAAACGCTAGGTGCACCCGGTCCATTGGACCAGGGGCTCACTGGCGCGCGGGCTCGGTGGGTCAACCGCCCCACCGGTCGGCCGGCCGCGTGAGCGAGCCGGCCGCGACCGACCCCTAGCTCACCGGCATGGCGAGGCGGGCCGGGCGCCAAGGTACCAACGTGCTCGGTGCGACGAGGCGCACCCGATGACGGGGTTTAGGGTTTCGGCGGACGGCCAGAACGGCGGCGCGACGAGCGGCGGCGCGGAGGCGGCAGGCGCCTCACCGCCATTGGCTAATCCGGCGATGGCGGGGGCATGACGCTGGGGAAACACCGCTCCAGGGTTCGCGCGGAGCTTCGCCGACGAAGTTGTCCGCCCGGACAAGGCGACCGAGCTCCGGCGGCGTGCATGGCGACGCGGCGGCTCGAGCGCGACGGCGACGAGGCGGCATTCCGCCGCGCCGTGCCCTAATCGACTAAATCGACTCGACCAAAACCTAGCGCACTAGCCATCGCCAGAAACGCCGCGATGGCGTGGGAGAGAGGAAGAGCGCGGCGCGCCGGCGCACGTCGGCCGACCGCTGGCGGAGCGCCACCGCGCCGGAGACGAAGAAGATGGCCCGATTGGCCCTTACCACAGCGTTCGTCGGCGGCTAGCTAGGCTACGAGGTCGAAGCGCATGGCGAGGCGGAGCTCAGCGCGCGCAGGGAGGCGCGAGCTCGACTAGTGGCGGTGGAACACGCCGGGCGACGGCGAGCGTCGCGGCGGCGCTGCAAGGGCCGAGCTAAGCGAGCGGAGAGCGAGGCAGAGAGTGGCGAGCGAAATGGAACGGGCGCGCGTTCCATTTTCGGGTGTAGGCCGGGTCGCTGGTCCCACTCGCCGGGGCGCTTTGGTCGCCACGGGCGGGCGGCGTGCCGGGCGCGGCCCGGCGCGTGGCGTCGCGCGGCGCCGCGCGGTCGGCCACGCCGGCCGGCGGGGTGCGTTCGCCTTTGAGGGCGGGAGCGAGCGGCCACCGGGCCGTGCCGGGCCGGAAACGGCCCGGCCGGCTGCGTGGCCTTTCTTTTTTTTTTTGAAATTTGAAACTGAAACAAAAGCTCGCTTTTTGGTAAATTTAAATCCATTTCCAAGAAATGTGCCCAAAACAAAAGTTGTAGAGAATTTCAAACTGAACAACTTTCATTTAAGACTCATCTCCAAAATCTGAATAAATTTTGAATCACAAATTCAATTTGAATTTAGGGCAATTAAAAGGGATTTTCAATTTATTTTCTTTTTTGCTCCAAATTGCACCAAAACTTTTGCAATAAAAATTTGCTAAACCATTTCAAAGTGCTGGGCAAGTGGATCCAAACTTGATCAAGTCATTTGGCAAGGTAATTAATTAACTAGACAAGCACTCAAGCAATTAATTAAATAGACAAAATGCAACACATGAAATGATGATGCATTTAGGGTTTGATGCTTGATGATGCTTATGCCATGATTAATGATGATCAAGTTAATTAATTAAGTGCCTAATGCATGCTTAACACCTGAGGTGTTACAACATGTTCCATGGTCTTTAAACAAAAGTCTTAAGTACATACAACATTAAATTATCTCTCTTTTTTATTCATTCGTTTATTGCTAAGCATAGAACTAACATCACCATCACTCATAGCAAATCACTGTCATGAATCAGCAAGGGTACCGTGATTCATGGTCTTCACTCAATTCCAAAAGGTCACACAATTTGTCATATGATTATTTCTTTTTTAAAAGAAAACCTTTGGTGTGTGCGCATTTGCTTTTATATTTTAATAATCATGACATAAAATTATAAGCCATCAACTACTCAACTAAAGTATTTTAGGGTCCAATAGTATTCAATAAAGCTAAGACAGCAAAGTGATTATTTGCAATTATTTAAAACACATACATATACTTAACCCAATTTCTCCTTTTAATTTATTAATAAGTATAGAAATAAGGATTTTATTAAACATGCTCAAATTCACCCCAAATTTTTTTTGTGGAGGTTGGTGTTACCATAAAATAGTTGCAAAATAATTTTCATAATTTTTGGATGAATATTGTGGCCTACAAAAATCATGGAACATGCATTTATTAATTAAAAGATATAATTTTAACACATGTCAAAATTATCAAACATGGCAAAGTTATATTTTTCCATGATAGAGCATCTTACAAGGAACTCAAATATATTTATTTTATATTTTTATGAGCTCTAATTAATTAGTTATAAAATAAACAAAATTTTGCAATATTCAAACAATTCGAAAAACATGAAATAAAAAGGAAAACGGCCTACTGGACTTGGGCCGTAGGCACGCCCAAGCCGACCGAGATGGCCCAAGACGGCCCGCCTGCATGGCTGCATCACTCCCCTCTCTTCCCTCTCAGGCCGACAGTCCGGCCCGTGTGTCGGTGACACGGAAAGCGAGCTCCGTGCCGACCACCATGGCTGCCGGGCGCTGGCCGGTTCGCTCACCACCATGGTGGCGACCTTGCCGGCGGGCCGCAATCGCACCGACATACTCTCCTTTCCTTCCCGCACCTCATGACACCCCAGTCCCAACTTCTCGAGCACCGGAGCGCCCACCGTGGCGGCCATGGCGGACGGTGGTTCACTGACTCGACAGCGGTGAACACCGACGGCCTTTCTGGCGCAACCAACACCACTGACTGACTTAACTCGTCCAAAAGAACACGATTAATTGGTTTACTAGCTCAGAAACATTAGCTATGGTGATTGACCATGGTGGCGACAGTCGGCATGGCGGAGCTCGCGGGTGCAGCGACGTTCCAACGGTCCTAACATGGTAGAGACCTCAAAGATGGCAGGGTTATGGTTTGGAGCTCACCGAAACTTCGATTCATGGGTTGGTTGGGCTTGAGACGGGGCGGCAGGTGGCTGTCGCCGGTGGGGGCGGAGACGACGGTGCGGACTCGTAGTTCCGTGTCGTTCCGGCGTGTCGGGACCTCCCGGTAGCGCCGGCGAAAAGAGACGGAGACGAAGACATCCTGTGGCCGATTTCGACGACGATTGATGACACGGTTGGGTGCTATAGGTGCGTGAGAGGCTTGCGGAGAGGTGTGTGCAAGAGCTCAAGCGCCGATCATAGAGCGAGGAGCGCGAATTTCGCAGCGGAGAGGGAAACGGCCGGCGATGATCGAGGGGAAGAAGAGAGACGCCGACGGCGGGGTTCAGCTTTTTATAGAGCATGGGCGGTTGGGTAAGGTGGTCGGGCGCCTTTGTGATCTTGGCCACGCAACTAGATACGTGGGCTCACACGCGAGATGGCGGGAAGCCACGACGACTCCAAAGGAATGTAAGAAAGGGAGAAGAAGAGAAGAGAAGACACGGAGTCTATCAGAGCAACCGAATCGCCGATACGGGACGTAGACGGCTATTCACCAGCACGGCTCCCGTCAGGACAAAAGCAAGAAGGCCGGATCTGAGTAGATAACGGATCATCCTAGTTAGACAAATAGAAAGTAACTTCTGTAATAGGAGCGGAACTCTTCCTACAAGTCCGACTAGGATTAGAAACCGCAGCTCTGGCTCCTTTCCTCTCATAAAAAGGAGCCAGAGCACCCTCTTTTATAACAGACGAACAACACACAATCACGGTCCGAACTAATTGTTGAAGTGCAAAATAGCTACAACCTAGCTTGAGCCCAACCATTCCGGGTTGTTTTCACAACACCGATGAGAGTACGGCTAAAATAGTCAATACTCGCCCTATCCTAGCTTCTTTTCAGAACTAGATGAGAGCCAACAGAGAGCTCAACCTATCCCGTCTTCTAGAGTATAGAACTCGGATGAGGGCCTACGGTCCGAACTAATTGTTGAAGTGCAAAATGGCTACAACCTAGCCTGAGCCCAACCATTCCGGGTTGTTTTTACAACACCGATGAGAGTACGGCTAAAATAGTCAACACTCGCCCTATCCTAGCTTCTTTTCAGAACTAGATGAGAGCCAACAGAGAGCTCGACCTATCCCGACTTCTAGAGTACAGAACTCGGATGAGGGCCTACGGTCTGAACTAATTGTTGAAGTGTAAAATGGCTACAACCTAGCCTGAGCCCAACCATTCCGGGTTGTTTTTACAACACCAATGAGAGTACGACTAAAATAGTCAACACTCGCCCCATCCTAGCTTCTTTTCAGAACTAGATGAGAGCCAACAGAGAGCTCGACCTATCCCGACTTCTAGAGTATAGAACTCGAATGAGGGCCTACGGTCCGAACTAATTGTTGAAGTACAAAATGGCTACAACCTAGTCTGAGCCCAACCATTCCGGGTTGTTTTCACAACACCAATGAGAGTACGGCTAAGGAGATAACACTCGCCCTATCCTAGCTTCTTTTCAGAACTAGATGAGAGCCAACATAGAGCTCGAAAGATCCCGACTTCTAGAGTATAGAACTCGGATGAGGGCCCACGGTCCGAACTAAGCAAAAACGTCAAATTATTTGAAGTGCAAAACAGCTAAAAAGTCAACTCCAAGATATCCTTGTTGTTTCTACAACATCGGATGAGGACCCTCGATCAAAATATACCGACTTCTTCTATAGACCTAGATGGGGGCAACATGACAACTCAACACATCTCGACTCAAGCCGGACGACGAGCGACGAAGCATACAAGCATCTCAAGACAAAAACAAGGCATTCAATAAGATCCAAGAAAAAAGTTTATATACAAAAAGCCTCAAGAAGGCGTCAAGTATCATTACAATCTTCTACACCTAGTCATCATCTTCATCAAAGACGTACAAAGAAGAACTTCTACAAGTTCGGTAAACCCTCGAGCTAAGGGCAAGACAAATGGCTTCTTCAGACTCCGAAAGTGCCCGCTCAGCCTCAGGAGTATGAGTCCCGTCCAGCAAGACTCTCTCAAGAGGCAAGTTGCCATCAAGCAACCGGACACGAGCCAATACACCCCGAACACCGAGCAAAAAACAAAGATCCTTCGCAAAGTTGATGGTCCGCTCGGTCAGCCGGGGATAAATTGAACCCAGGTCAAGCCAGCATCTTCAGGCCTCCTCAAAGATGATGGCAAGTTCTTGAACAGAACTCAGCAAAGCGACCATCTATCCTTCGAGGCCTTCGATGAACCGTCAAGTCCTCCACCGATGCCTTAGCCTGCAAAAAAGATCTCGATCGGACCACGCCTAATCGCCCAAGCCCCGGCTAGAATCTCTTCAAATCCTCCTTTACCTTCTCCGAGTCATTGCGAAAGGTTTTCACTTCAAGCTTCAAAGCTTCAGTCTCTTCCGAGTACTTTTTCTTCAAAGCTGCAAAAAGAAAACAGAAGGAAGTTAGAGAAAAAGCAGCGACAAAGTTATACACAGAAAAGAGCATACACAAGTACCTTGGAGATCTCGAGAAACCTTCTTTTCGGATTCAATTGCAGCCGACTTCTGCTGTTCAGCTGCAACAACTTGAGCTCTTAAGGCAGTCTCCGAGGATTGGCGTCCTTGACGCTCCTCATCAAGCGCCAAATAAGAAAAGAAGCCAGCTCATCCAACAACTTCTTTTGAGACTCAAGACGAGCCAAAGAAGATGTCAGAATCACTGACGTATTCCTGCATTTAGATGAAAGGAAAGTAAGGAAAAAGGTCAAGCCAGAAAATAAAATAAATAAGTCATATTACCTAGAACTGTTCAGCAAAAGACTTAAATCCAACTTCAAGCTTCTTGAGGCGAGAACTCGGATTAAACTCTTCTTCCAGCTCCTGCATCAACCTCAAATCACGAACAGAATCCCAAGGAGCGTAAGAAGGCGATAAAGAAGGAGAACTCCCAACCCTAGAATGAGAAGTAGTCAGGGGTTGGCAAGAGGCAACTTTTCTGCCCCTAAAGAAGTCGCCGCAACCGCTTGCGAACTGGCAGCAAAGAAGTTCCAGCAGCAGAAGAGGAAGCCACCATCGTGGGCGGACTCCATACCGGGATGCGGATCGGGGCAAAGACACCCCGACCCACTACACCAACACTCACGGTCTTCTCAGAATCAGAAGCCGGAGCAGAAGAAATAGTGGTAGATAACCTACAAGAACCAAAAAGCTAAGGAGAAATGATACAAGAAATAAAAAAGAAGTCAGTAAGAAGAAAAACTTACTTAGGGGCACGACGGAGAGCAATACGAGGCCGAGTTGGTGGAGGCGGCATAACCTGATTCAGATCCACCAACAACTCGGCAGAAGAAAGGACAGGACCCGGCAGGGATCCCAAGTCCGGAGAATGAGAAGAAGTCACCCGGGGGCTACAGAAAACCAAAATCAAAATTAAACAAAGAAAAAGTATGTACACCAAAACTAAGAAGACAACACTCACCGACGAAGAAGAGGGGAGTCATCAACATTTTGACCCTCGTCTTCAAAAAGAAGAACAGATCCATCACCTACCAAGGAAAAAGAATCAAGACTGCTTTCCAAAAAGAACAAGCAAGGCAAGACCAAACAACCTCTCACCTATCAGAAGGTTACCTGAAGGCTGGGGAAAAGAAGAAGAGCGCGCTCGCTTCTGAGGCGCAGTAGAAGAAGAATCACCCGCAGCAGGCCTCTTTCCACCCCGGCCGCGAGTAACTCGAGCAAGGGCCACCTACCGATAAGGAACATATTGAAGAACAGGCTCCATTTCAGAAACACCGGGCAAAACAACTCAACCTTCAATTACCTTATGACCAGGAGCAACCAAGGGAGCCGAAAGAGGAGCAATCTCTCCATCAACATAGAGAGAGGCATCAAATCGAAATCCCCGCCAAAAAGGCTTCAAAAAACAACAAAAGAAACAAGTCAGCTTCAATTAAAAGTACTGGAAACACAAAAACAAGCAGAAAAACACAACTTACAAGCGGGGGAGGCGAGGTTTGTTTGGCGAGTACTCAAAGCCAATCATGGGGACCACTGACGCTCCTTTCAAGATCTTCTGGAGGCGCGCAAGCACCTCATCATCTGACAACTCGGTTGTGGCCACCATACGAGAGGGATCCTCGGTGCCCGAGTACTCAAAGCCAAAATGCTCACGCGCCTTTAAAGGCTGTACTCGGCGACGAAGATAACTTGCCACTATGGCGAAACCAGACAAGCCATTTTGCTTCAAATAACTTATCCTATTGAAAAGAGGTTGGAGAAGAGTCAACTCGGCAAAGAAGTGAGCTGCTCCTTCTCCCACCGATCATTAGGAAACAAAGCGGGACCCCGAGTAGGTTTGGAGTGCCGGAGCACCAAAGACCCCCCCATCAAGATTTCCAAATAAAACCACTCGACCGCCAATCCTTCATAGATTCAACAAGGTCGTACTCAAAGAAGTGGCTCGACTTACGCCCCTGCCGAAATTGAATCCCACATCCACCAAGGGTGTGAAGGGAATCATTGCGGGGCTGCGGCTTGAGGCGGAAAAGAAAGCGGAATAGATTTAGAGAAGGAGGAATGCTAAGGAAAGTTTCACAAAAGTGAACAAAAACAGACAGATGAAGAACTCCATTCGGGGTAAGATCATGGAGAGAGATGCAAAAATAGCGAAGAAAACGATGAAGGAAGGAACACGCTGGAAGACAAAGACCGGCGCGGATAAAAGAAATAAAAAGAACAATTTCCCCTGGGCGAGGAACAGGAACGCGATGCTCACCAGGAGCAACCCAACCAGAGAACTCCTTAGGCTGGATCATCCCCCACTCCTGTAGCTCGACTAGATGCTTCTCCTGAGTAGTCGGAGGAGGGAAGTTCTTCGCGGTGGCCTTCATTGCAGCAAATTCTGGGTTTAGCTGCTCGTCGACCTCCTCCTCAAGAATAGGCCTCTCAACTACTGGCTTCTGGGACGCGACCTTCTTCCTACCCATGCAACGAATCAAGCGACCAAAGCTAAGGGAAAGATGCGCAAAGAAAGCAAGAGCAGGGGTTTGGAGATTTTTTTCTTCTAGCGCTAGGGTTTCGTGAAGCAAAGGCAAGGTGAAGAAGAAAAATAGACACGGGTAGATTTATAGCCTCGGTCTTAAAGCCCACTTAAGGGGCAACGGTAAAAAGGCCAACGGATACAAAGCGCAATAACAAGAAAGGCCCAGTAAACCCCCAAATCTCGAGATAACGGTTCTAATCCCGTTACCCACCAATGGTAAAAAATAATACCGTTACAAGAAAAGGTAACTCCGCCGAAATTTCCATAACGAGTCGGCACGAAGTAAGACGTCTAAGAACAAGTCCACACGAAGGAAGACAGTTGGCATCTCAGCTAAAACAAGTCCACTCGAAGACAGACAGTCTTCTTATCAATCAAAACAACTCGGCACAAAGGCAGACAACCAGCAACTCAAGACAAAACAACTCGGATCATTTCAAGAACATATATTTTCTTCAACACAACTTGCAGGATACAAGGATACAAGTCTTACATGCTATAAGGATCTAAGTCTTACAAGATACGAGTCTTAGAAGACCCATCGAATTCAGAAAGAACACCAAAACAACGGTTATAAGGAACCCTGTAGAATTTGGCCATAGAAGAAAATTACGCGAAAAATCTACAAGGAACCCCATGGAATTCTGTCATAGAAGACAACTACGCAGAACCCAAGGAGGTAACCGCCGCGGACCCGCACTACCTCTTGAATAGATCGGGCCGAAAGCAGATCCAAAGCAACCTAGATACACCATCACAGTGCATCCAAGATCGCCAAAAGTAGCACTGACTGATCAAGCATCACATCGGGCCTCTCAAAAAATAAGCCGGATCGAACCCCATGTGAACAAGAGAGCACCAGCTGTGCGTGGGGCGGTAGCTGATTTGCACCGAACAGCTAGAGGACAGTGCGGCTCGGCTACCTTCCCACGCAGAGCATATGTCTGGCAGAGTGGAAAAGAAGAACTAAGAGTGCAAAATGACCCAACAATAAGGCACATCTCAAGACTTCTTCTACCCACCGAACGAAGCTTCAATCCACATTGTACTTCGGGGTTTGTTCGGCTCTAATCCCTATCTCAAGAATTCTTCTACCCACTAAATGGACCATACTGGAAGAACAAGAAAAAAGCCCGGGGGCTGCTCCACCTCACAAACTATCATCTTTATAAAAACAGAAAGAAGCACACTACAAGACACTGAAAGACAACCGAGAGGGAGGTCCAATTTATAGTATCAGATCGACGTACATAGATCAAGTTCACCAAGACAAAGAAGCACTGACAAGGACAATAAAAGAGGGCAGTAAAGAAAGCGAAGAAAGGAGCATATTCCGGGCATATTCCGAGCAAGTAAAAGCCTTTACACCACCAAATACCAACGTCCAACCATAAAAGCAGACATAAAGAGCAGTAAAAGCAAGTCACGAGCCGTTGTCCAATTCCTACAACAGAGGAACTCAGGAAAAGTTTGGGGGCTACAACTAAAAGTAAGTCACGAGCATTTGTCAAGTTCCTGCACAGAAGAGCTCAGAAAAGCTCGGGGGCTACGGCTAAAGCAAGTCACGAGCCTTCGCCCAGTTCTTACAAAGAACTCGGAAGAGCTCGGGGGCTACGCTTAAGGAAACGCACTTACAATACCGAGCAGACTAAAAGCCATCGCCCGACTTCTTTTTTGACCAAAAACAACTCGGATTTAGGAAGGCTCGGGGGCTACAGGGCATACACCCTCAACTTTTTTTCTTCCTCTCAAGACCCTCTCCGCTACTTATAAATAAGTAGCAAGAGGCTCGAGAACTACACTCAATGAGTGCACCTACGGCGCACAACATAAGGAAAAGAAGTCTTCAGCTAGATCATTTCAAAGCATCACTCAAGAAACAAAACGTTCCCCGAGTTCTACTTCGAAATGCTCGGGGGCTTGTCGATACGGGACATAGACGGCTATTCACCAGCACGGCTCTCGTCAGGACAAAAGCAAGAAGGCCGGATCCGAGTAGATAACGGATCATCCTAGTTAGACAAATAGAAAGTAACTTCTGTAATAGGAGCGGAACTCTTCCTACAAGTCCGACTAGGATTAGAAACCGCAGCTCTGGCTCCTTTCCTCTCATAAAAAGGAGCCAGAGCACCCTCTTTTGTAACAGACGAACAACACACAATCACATATCAATCCAACGCAAAAGGTCAAGGCCGACTGGAGTAGAGCTTTTACTCGACGACGAGGGCTCGAACCAGGATAAACCGTGTGTCTCTCGCGTGAAACCGCCGAGTTCTAGTTATTCGCCGAGATCCGAATCAACTGCTACGGGAACCCCGTGGCAGGCTATCGGTGGCTAAACATCGACATGAACCTCGATATTTCTCCCTCTCTAACTCTCTGTCCAGTAGATTATAAAGCAAACCAATGGCACCACACTGCTCTCCTATAGATGCTCTTCAACTTTGATTAAGGAATCAAGAAGTAACTCTTAGTAGTTTGGGAGATACAAGGTGAAGAACATCCCTATAATGAAACTGAATTTAGGGTTTCAGTTTCAGTTTTGAAACCAGATTTTGTTAATCAAGTTTTTTAAGCAATTTAATTATTGGCTAACCAGTCACAGATCAAGCCAATCAATAGCATAGCTTTACAGCACAAACTTAATAGCAGACAATGAAACAAAAGTTGGGTAAATTTTATTCATAGAAATTCATTTGATAAATCCCTAATCATTGAACTTTGAATTGAAAACTCTGAATTCAGTTCAGGAAGGTTCTAACTTTTGCTGTTTAGCTGTTTTGGCAATTAATTAAGGATTAATCCACAGTAATAAAGCTCAACCAATCACATGCCATCAAAGTACAAACAATATACTATCAAGTGGTGCAATTGGTTTCAAAATTCCATTAAGGAAAAACTATTTTACACAGCCCTAAACATTCAATAAAATAAATAAAATTCAGGACAGAAAAATTCTAAGTCCCTTTTCTAATTCACTTCAAATTCAAATTGAGTGCACCTTTTGAGCAAGCTAAAGTGGGGTTTAGCCTTGGACCTTTAAATAAAGTTTGTAGCATACATTTTATACTACAACTTTCATTTAGGGTCCATCCCCAAAAAGTGAATAAATCTTAAAGTTGCACTTTTGACCATTTATCAACATGATAAAAACTCAAACAACCTTTTCATCACATGTGGGCACATTTTGGCAAAATTATCAATATAAACCCTACACCATATTTGATTCTAGGGCATTGTAAATCACTTTTGAGATTATTTAACAAACTTTTGGATTGAACACATAGACCTTGCATTATTGCATGCTCATAGATGAATGCTTAATGATGCATTATGACTAACGAAATGCAAAGCAAAATGCTTAACACCCAGGGTGTTACACACGGGACAAACCGCCTGTCCCTTGGGGTACCGCTGCACGCCCGACCAAGGGCGAGACGCCGCTGGACGCAGCACCACCGGACCATGGCGACGTCGAACGAGCGTGACGCTGTTGGACGCGCCACCGTTGGAGGCTCTCTGCCGCAATGGACGCCTTCTGCCGCCATTGGACCATGTTTAAAAAGATTTTTAACAACCTAAATCAACAAGATTTTCGCATGCATCAACCAAATCTTAACAACCAAATCTTAAAAAAGATTTTTAATATTTCTAACCTTCCTTATTTACTTTATTTTTATAAAATAAAAATTCAATAAATACTATTACCTCCTAGGAGGTAACAGATGATCGTGACCGTTGGATCGGAATAAATGGACGGTCCACAGTCATTTTGGAGTACCGCAGCAAAAGCCCTGCGATTAACGGCTGTAAGGCGATAGCCTTGGTGGAGTATAAAAGGCGACCGGTGTGACCGAATTGGTATTGATGAATGGAATAAGTCTGAATTCTGAAACTCGCTGCGTCTTGTATTCTGTATCTGAACTTCTCTGAAATCTGATTCCACTTCCATATCCCGTCAGGATCTTGACCCGGATCCTGACAAACTCCTTGGCCACGCTAACTGAATCGTCGAAAAATACCCTTACCTTCTCTAAGGATGTCGCCCAATTGAGCAGCAGCTTCACAAAAGTAACTTAATTTTCAGATCCTCTCATCCTAGTGACCTTTCTACTTCTTTGAGGCAATTCAACAATCGTTGCTTGGTTTCCCAGCTTTGTTGCTCACCGCAGATGCAAGCCGGTGGGCATGTAGTTTGTTCCTGGAACAAGAAATGCATTAAACTGTAATTGTAAGGCTAACTTCAAAGTACATTCCTCAATCAAGAATAAACAATCTCTGAACTACTATGAACATTGCTGAAATACTGAAACTGAACAATGGCAATTGTGATGCGTGGTTCAGGTGTACCCAAATGGGTGGTTGGCGATCCTGGTGTTGCTGGACAACCAGGGAATATGGAACCTAAGGTCAGTGATCTGGGACAGGCAGTGCCTCGACCAGCAGCTCTACCTCAGGGAGTGGACGCTGGAGCAGAGCTTCTCCAACGAGTACGTCATCCCGACCAACGCTATGCTCTGTGGGAAGGCCGCCGGCCTTCCACACTGACGAACAAGATTCAGCAGCTTACTGCATTATGTCGCCCCGGTATATGTCGAGTAGAGTAAACCATACTAAGTACTAATTTATATATATAGCTGAAAATCAGGATGAATAGGTGCTCATATGAGCTACTCCCTCTTTCAAATTGACTGTCGCAGTTGGTTTTCGTGCCACAAGTTTGACTCGATTTGTAGAAAATACGTGCAATATTTGTATTTCTAATTTTTTTTTTAAGAAAACTAGATTCAAAGATCTTTCCAATGATACTAAATATGATACTAATTGATGATATTTAATATTTATAAAAATTGCCGGCAGTTGTTTCTCGAGAAGCGAAAGCGACAGATATTTTGGAACGGAGGGAGTACTGCTCTATTCTTTGATGGTGACGTCAGTCAGTGATTTGTAGTTTGCCTGTGGATAAGAAATACCTCAGGCTGCTGATCTTCTCTTCAATGCATTGTTGATGAAAGATTCTCAAATCTGTGCAAGCTATAGTTTTTATTTAGATGTTTATGTTATTGTGATTGTCAGTAGAAAGAGACATCATAAGTAAACACGTTTTAACTTATGCAGCAAAAAGTCGTCAAGCCCCAAGATGGTGAACCAAACTAGAATTAGGTAGAAATAATGTAGCCATTGATAGTATTCTAAATTCAAATCCATTCTTCACTTCCATTGTGACTTTGTGAGTTGAACAGGTCCTACCTACTTACATACAAGCCCAATAAACCTTGACAGCAATCATCAAAGTTTAAAAACTTAAGAGGCATCATCTCTCATCCATTCATAGCATGCATAACAAATGAATGAATTGCTAGGATCAGCCCCCAAGGTAGACGGTTGAGCATATGCATCACCAACTTTCTAAGAATCCTGCATAGTTTAAGTGTTGAAAGGGGTAACAGCACGCCAGCGAACCAATCTGAATGCACTGTGCAGCAGGAGGCAGCCGTTGAAGTATATACATTGAGATAAGGGAATTATTAGATTCTAGTATTAATAGAGTGCATTACTGTATTGAAAGAGATCTTATAAATTGTGGCGCAGCCAACTGCAACGCTTCGAGCTCCTGGAGACGTTATGTCGTGCCCAAGTTACGGAGAAAGAGTCGAGATGCAACCCGGTACGATGTCAAGGAGTGGTGCGAAAGAGAACCAAAAAGTTCAACTGGTCTTTTGCAAATGGTTATTTAAGCCATTGAGATGTTAAGCGCTTTCAACGACATGTGAAAAATTCACTAGTTTTTAACATTTCTGGTATCAGTTTTTTTTAAAAAATATATGGATGTATTTTAATTTTTTAAGGAACTAATAGCATCTTGATGTTGTTATAAGCACTCTAGTAGTATTGATATCAAGACGAAGCCTACAGGGGGAAAAAAAAAAAAGCTGTAGGGAGAGGCAGAGCCGAAGGAGGATGCAGAGAATATCACAAAGTTTCTAGTGCTCACCATGGAACGAGACTGGCTCTGAATATAATAATAATATAATATCAGCATATCAGCATGGCCGTCATGGCTTTACAAAAGAGGTTTTAGTTTAGTGAGGAAACAAAAATGTATTTTGATGGGGGATATATACGATTGCAAGACATCTCAAGAGCCCTTCTTTATTTAAAAGGAAATATATCACCACCACAAAATCATTTAAACAGACAAAGGATTCTTTAAAGCAATGTACCAATTGCAGCCACGAAATGGAACTACCTACTCCTAGTTGGAGCGTTCCTTAAATGCTGGTGTGGCCCTGCCTCAGTGGTATGGTATATCGGGTGCTCTTGTAATGACAGACTAACAGAGCAAAGCTTTCTCCATGGCCGCCGCAGCGCAACCGCTGCTCCTCGTCCTCCTGCTCGCCTGGCCCTGCTTCTCCTTCGCCGGCTCGCTGGCGCGTGGACCTGCCGACCTCCTCCACCCGGTCGTCCTGCTGCCCGGCTTCAGCTGCAGCCAGCTCGACGCGCGGCTCACCCACGAGTTCGACCCCTCCACGGCGCCGAGCTGCGGCGCACGCATCTTGGGGAAGAAGGGCTGGTTCCGGCTCTGGAAGAACTACACGGCGATGCAGGAGGACCCTGCGCTGGTACCGTGCTACGCCGAGCTGATGCGGCTGGTCTACGACCCTGTCGCCGGCGACTACCGCAACTTGCCGGGCGTCGAGACCCGCGTCGTGTCCTTCGGCACCACGACGGGGTTCGGCTCCGATGATCCAGCCACCAAGTTAGATGTAGTACAGTGAAACATAATATTTTATTCGCTAAGCAAGTGAAAGAAAATGAAAAAGTTTTCCACCTTATCTTGTTGTGCTACACTGCTGCGTGCTACACTTGCTGGTCACAGCAACACCTGCATGAAAAAACTCGTTCCGGCACTGGAAGGAGTAGGATACAGAGAAGGCGAGAACCTCTTCGGCGCGCCGTACGACTTCCGATACGCGGCGGCGCCGCCCGGCCAGGCGTCCAGGGAGTTCTCTCGCTTCCTCTCCAAGCTGAGGGCGCTCGTGGAGCATGCAAGCGAGAGGAACAACGACATGCCGGTCATCCTCGTGACGCACAGCTTCGGCGGCCTCAACGCCAACGTACGTCTTCCTCAGCCGGAGCCCCCTGGCGTGGCGCAGGAGGTACGTCAAGCACTTCGTCATGGTCTCCACCGGCGCGGGCGGCTGCGTGGTCGAGCTAAAGCTGATCGGGGATTCGAAGTCGTCGTCGCCGCCGCCGCCGCCGCCGCCGCCGCCGACGGACCTGCTGTCGTTCGCCAACACTCGTCTGAGCTTCGCGACCGCGTTCTCGATCCTGCCGTCCCCCAAGGTGTTCGGCCACGCGCCGCTGGTGGTCACACGTCACTATGCCGAAAAAAGCCTATTGGTGACGCCCCTATCCGTGACACGAAAAAAAACGCGTCACCAATAGACTATTGGTGACGCGGCGTTTGTGTAGACGTGTCACCAATTAGAAAAACGCCACGCGTCCAAAACGATTACGGCGTCACTAATAACTGCTTATTGGTGACGCGTGGTGGTGCAAACGCGTCCACCGATAACGTTCGTGGACGCGTATTTTTTCGAGGCGTCACCAATAGTAGTATCTATTCGTGACGCGGATTTTAACGACAGCGTCACCGGTAATGATGGTGACGCATTTTATTAACACGCGTCACAGATACGGATACATATATGTGATGCGGGTGGTTCATACGCGTCACGGATAGAGTAAATGACGTCGCTCTGTACGCGGTTGGTTAATACCGTCGAATCCATCGTAAAAAATAAAAAAAAACCCTAAAAGGCACTCCACCCCGGCCGGCACCAGCTTCCGCGCACAAAGCCACGAACCGCAGCCCAGCCCAAGAGTGAACCGACGGGAACAACTTGTCAAACCCTATCCTCAACTCCTCTCAACACAGAGCCACGTCTGACCACTCGAAGCCGCCGCCGTCCTCCGCCGCATCGCGACCCCCGCCCTCTGCCGCGGCCGCCGACGTCCACCGCATCGCAACTCCCGACCTCCGCCGCGGCCGCCGACGTCCACGGCATCGCAACTCCTGCTCTCCGCGGTGGCCGCCGATGCCCTCCACACGAACCTACCCGCCCCCTCTCGGGAGATCTAGGACTGGTGAAGACTGCATCAGCCCCAACACCCCTCCCATGTCGGCCGCAAGCTGTGGGCACCGGCAGCGCCCTCTTGCATCGGCCACAAGACGCAGAAGCAAAAGGTGAGTCGTGCTGCCTCTCCCTTCTCATGCACAGCGAGATTTGTTTCTAGAACCGGAGTGGATCTAGTATCTCGATCTAAATATCTTGTCAACACCTTCTCTGATCTAGTGCTATCTGATTTATTGGGAGTAGAGCAGCTTGGATTTTTCAGAGGTGCAGATCTAGTGCTAGCTTGGAACTAGTGGAGTGGTAGAATGTGATTGGGAAAAGCGGAGCAGCATGGATTTTCAGATCCAGTTGACTAACTGCCTTTACCATCCCCACAAGGTAATTACTTGAAGGAGCTGAGATTCAGTAACCTATGCACAAGTACTATACTAGGTTCAGAACTACGAATTATACTGCAGAAGCTAGCTGCCACAACATTACATTCTACAATCAGTCTTGCAACTTTTAGATTAGGCATGGTTTTTTCAGATAGACTGGTTTATCTTGGCTGAGATCTTGCTCGATGTTCAAAGTAAAATGTGAATACACGATGACTTCGAGTAAAATGTGAATGCACAATGTTCAGAGAAAAAACAAAGCTCCTTGATTTAGTACTGAAGCACATTGCAAATTTATTATCAGGTTTTCTGTGAAAAATACAAAGCATATTAATACTACCATTTGAGAAGTTGGCACTATATATTTCTTAAGATCTGAGAAGTTGTATGACTGAAATTGTCTACATTATCCATTATCCAACACTGTGTTGGTACATGCTAATGCCTTCAATTTGCTACTGAACTTTGTAGTATTCATGTTTTGCCTTACTTTAATTTCTTTTCTCAGTTTAGAACTAATATATAGGTGGCATGGCACAACGCCGCCGCCATCACCTTCACTCCCAGGCTCCTCTGCCCCCCCAAACGCCGCCGCCATCGGCCCAAGGCTCCCAAGGTTGAGTTTGAGAGCAGGTACCACCACCCCCTAAATTTTTTTTCAAGATGCTAACACATGAATAGATCTCATTCTGGCCTGCAGACACCCAAAGTCTAGGTCTAGAGACTGCAACATCCTAGATCTGCCACGGTACTGGAATCATTTGTCTCCATCCATTTTTGCAAGGTTTGTTCCTGGATGATCTTTGATTTACTTTATTTTTTTCGTTTTTTTACAACATTGGAACCTTTGTAGCTATGGCTGTGTGACAAGCAAGATACTTTTCTGATAGTTAGGCCTTAGGAGTCTTCTTGATACTGTGAATAAATTAGTGTAATCGATTTGGTTGTTCAGGTGATAAAGTTAAATGTCTGTGTTAAGTTACAGAACCTAATAGTTTTTACCTTGTAGTCTTTGCAAAAAAAAAAAATTAAAAAGAAACCAGACTGCATATATAAGATTCAAGAATGGATAGACAACCTAGAGTAATTTGGAGGCCTTCGGTCTAGTCACTGCTCCCTTTTCTGTTTCTCCTTTCTAGTACCTTAGCTTAGCACCTCTTTCCTTGATCTCTTATAAGGGTTATCTGCTCCTTTACTTGTTTTTGTTAGTGGACCATTTTTTTTAATGTTTCATGAATTCAATCTAAAGAAAATACATTGGCTAATACAGGTACATTGTGCTTGCAATTGAGTGACCAAACAACTATGGCACATTGGTTCAATATTTTGATTCGGTAGGCTTGTTTTTCTTATTGTAATTCTACTTTTTGTCACATAAGACTAATGAAAAAGCGTAAGACTGAAATCTTCACCATGCAGTTTTCTTAGTAATCATGTATCGTATCTTTTTGTTTAGCTTCACAATGAACTCTATGTGCTTATGACATACAACATGAGAGCTAGTTATGAACACAAAGTATATGCATTAATCAAGAACTCTAGATCAGTTACTTTTGGGTACAAGTAATGAATCTGTGCAATTTATGAACACAAAGTATATGCCTTGGTATGTTCTGTGTAATTTATTTTGTCTATACATCTGTGTAAATATATCTATCCTCTGTTATACTTATGTTGATACAACTTTGCCTTTAGGTTTCTAGTAGTAATGGCTAACCATCTGATGCAATAAACTTTATCATGTACTCATGTTGCAGATACCAAACAGAATGCAATAGACTTGATAGAAAGCATAAGGTTATTTCAGCTTAGTTCTCCAAATAGGCTTGCCAGCCTGGTAGTGGTAAGCCCATGTTCATTTGGGAACCGTGTCAATCTGGATGTTTTACTTATAAATAGGAATCATTCTTCTGCACCCCTGGTATCTAATTTTCTTGTTGTGTCTGCAGCAGCTTCTCATGGATTCCATGCCACTGGTGTGAAGAGCATGGGAGGACATATGGCCATGACGTGTGTGCACATGAAGCATCAAGGGTTGAAGGTGACTATTTTCCCAAGTAGAAGGATGTTGTGTGATGTAATGTGTTAAATAAATCAACTGAGACATGTGTATGTGAATCAGTGATGATCTATATATATAAATTATCTTATGTGAATCTGTATGTGTACATATATATATCCGGGGATCGGTATGTGTGGATCGATGATTTGTATTGTATGTGTGAGAATTAGAAGATGCTATTCGTGACGTGTGATTCACCTTATCGGTGACGTGTATTAACTAAGCATGTCACTCGTATAACCACTATTGGTGATGCGTATTAACCAAGCGCGTCACTCATATCACTGTTATTGGTGACACGTTTTAATCCAACGTGTCACCAATAGGTTCTTATTGGTGACGCGTTTTTACGGACAAAAGCGTCACCAATGTTTTCTTATTGGTGACGCGTGTTCTAGTTATCCGTGACGCGTGTTGTTAACACACGTCACTAATGTGTTCTTATTGGTGGCCAGCGTGTTTTGCGCGTGGTGGCGCGTAAACACGCGTCACCAATAGCCCTAAAAACGCGTCACGAATAGGCTTTTTCGGCATAGTGCGTGCCAAGAACTACTCCGCCTACGACATCCCGGAGTATCTCAAGGCCAATGGGTTCTCCGACGACGAGGTTGCGCGTTACATGACGAGGGTGCTGCCGGTCACGCTGAGTTTCGGTGCGCCGGGCGTGCCGGTGACCTGCATCAATGGTATCGGCATGCCGACGGTGGAGCAGCTGATGTACTGGGACGGCGACTTCGGTGCCAACCCTCGACTGGTTTACGGCGATGGTGACGAGGCCATCAACGTAGCGAGCATGTTGGCGTTGGACGCATTGATCGGGGCTCAACCGGGGCAGGATTACTTTAAGTCCATTCTGATTCATAACACTAGTCACGTTGGCACCTTGTCGGATGATTTTGCCCTCAGGCGTGTGGTCAACGAGGTTCTTGATGCCAATGGCAATAGCATCAACTCTATTTAGATTTCCTTTTAACCCTTCATTTGTGATTCGATGACGACTTTTACTGTTTACTTGTAAACGTGTCCGTATGTTGTAATATATATTGAAATAAGATATTGGCATATTATTGTCGTCGGACATGTAAGTGAGTTGTAGCATGGATGATGAATCCGAATCACATGCAGGTGATATGATTAAACTAACTTTGTGGTACAAATCTTTGTTTCTTAGGGAGTCAAGTATTAAAACAATGGTGGCCTCTTTTTTTTTTTTTTTCTCTTATTATATGTAGAGCAAACATGTCTGTGCATGACAATAAGAGAAAAAAAATTCAACTATTTGACTTTCTTGCTTTAGATATGACATGCTTTGTGAAATTTGTATAACTCATCTCAATATTAGGTACAGAGGTACGGTATTCATATAAATATAGAATATTGATTATGATTTCTATTTATATGTTAATAAAAGTCTCTTGTAGTTGCTCTTAAAAACTAACTAAGCAATGCATGCTCTAACTATGTAACCCTGCTCTTATAATTCGTACATTTAAGTGTTTGATTTTATTTTTTTCCTTGCGTGCATGAAAATGGAAAAAAAAAACACATACCTTGATGATCCGGCACGTATTCTCCACCCCACATGAGCTGTTTTTTCACCAATATTTAGAACAAGGACCACACTCCATGCGTGGAACCCACACCATTAAAAATTCAAATGGAGACCCCATACTTGTGCATTCTTTGTGAGAAATTTTTTGAATTGGAGGATTGCGGTCTCCACGGGATGGAGGAAGTATCTTCTGATTGACATCTAGACATGACACGTCCTCGCAATTCCCGTCCGCATGTCCGGTCCCCATCTCATCATCTTCCTATGTCGGCGCCGATACGAGTCGGCACATCTAGATCTGCCCAGCCTGTAGCACCTAGCTTTTCTTTGCAGTTCTAGCCGTCCCCGCCTCTCTTTCCTCTTCCCTCTTCCTTCCTCTCGCTAGGTCTCTGTAAAGGATCGCGCCCGACACCGTGAAGCTAGGAGCTCGGCTCGACGAACTTCGCCATCACGCTGCCTCGCCTGTGCCTTCACATCCGCGGTTGTGCCGATCTTCGCCGCCCGGCGTCGGCGTTCCAACGTGCAAGCTCACTTTGCGCGCATAATCGTCGAACAAGAAATAACCGAAGCTCGACCGCCAACCATGCCTACTTCCCCGTCCATAAAAAACGCAATTGTAAAAACTTTTTTAAAAATAGTGTTTGACCATTCGTCTTATTCAAAATCTTTACATAAATATCATATATCTTGTTATGATTTATTTTATCACTAAAGATACTTTACTAATAATTTATTTATCTTATAGTATGTGTAAATTTTTTAAATAAAATGAATGGTCAAACGTTGTTTCTAGAAGTCTTAGAATTGCGTTCTTTCCGGATGGAGGAGTACTCAACCTCAAAGCTATCCGCACTCATCATCCTTTTTATTTTCATCCTCTATACATCCTAGTCATCAAGATTCTCTACTCTATACCACTTTCTCCCGCACCCATCCATCTTCTATATTATCCTCTATCCACTGTGGGGTCTACTTGTCACTTTACCTAAATATATCCATGTGACATCTTGTTTTGAAGAATTTATTGAAACAAATTTAATGGTACAATCGGAATTTAATTTGGCATTCTGGTTTGTGAGATAAAGTATTTTTTTCAAGTTAAAATAGTAGGGCCTACCTAAGATTCCCTCCCGCATGCCCCGCTCTCTCGCGTGCTGTTGTCCTTCGGTGGGCCCCCGGCCGGTACCAGACGTCCGTCACTCCGCCGAAAACACCGTGTGTGCGCGCGTCCAGGAGGTTTTAACATACCCCGCTGCAGCTGATTTCGTCCGCCATCAAGCCTGCGTGGCTGGTACCGGAGACTTTACCGCACAGCAGTGCGGATAGTCTCACTGCCATTCCGTGGACGCAGACGACTCCGAGCACCAGCTTTTATTGATTCTTCCATGTGGACACGTGGAAAAAAAGGACCATCACAGATCTAGCAACTGAATAGTACAGTTCCCTCAAAACAGTTCGTTCTAGCCTCTGGTCAGTTTTCACAGAACAGTTCGTTGCATTGCATATGGACCACCGGTAGACTAGACGATTTTGCCATGCGCGGCAGCAGCGAGGGCTGCGAGGGGGTCGAACTCGCGCCTCCAACGGATGGGTAATGCAATGCTTAGAGCATTTCCAACAACTTGGTATTTTAACTTACTATCCTTATTTTTTTGGTAAAATCATAAAAAATCCTCTCCAACAACTTCTCAAATCAACTCCTCATTTATCCCAAGTTGCTATTCTTTTCTCCCGCACGCGGATATTCCCGTCTTGGCGGATGCGACTTTTGCCATCGAGCTTTTTACAAGAGGTGGAAGGGTGAAAAAACAATTTTGTTTTACTCGCTTGGGGTTCCCGATGTAAGTTTTCAAGAGGTGGAAGGATATAAACATAATTTTGTTTTACGTCTCGGGGTTCCTCGATGTAAGTTTGATATGTGTTTGGCAAGTGAATTATGCCAAACTATTGGAGAGGAACTCTTTTTTTCACTTACTATATAATTTAGAGAGTTGCTAAATTATAAGATTTACCAAGTGAATTTTGACACTCTTTTAGAGATGCTTAAAGACAAACTAGGAAAATAACTAAGAGTACCTTATTTTTTTTTTCTCTAAAACATGATGCTTTCAACTCCTAAAAAAATATTAGAAAAAATAAATAAGACTATCTCGCAATAGTACCCTATAATTCTTTCCAATCCTCGCCCCAAAGTGATCTAGAGACCATCGCCAGCCCCTAGTCTGGCCACAAACACCAAAGAAGACCTCCTAGCCGGCCGCCACCCACAGCAAGCCGCCCAGCCTCAACCAGCCTTGATCAAGAAGCCGCAACCGGCCAACAGACTCTCTCGGCCGGCCATAGTAGGCTGAGAGAGCATCGCTTGACCGGGTCGGGTTGTGGCAAATTGTAGACGTCAAGGAGAACAACCACACGGAAAGACTGATTCACGTGACAGGAGTCGCTCAACTTTACACGCAAAGGGGTTTTTTTCCGAGCAAAAAGATTGGAAGGTGATTTTGGAAGTTATTGGAGATGGATTTTAGTCATTCTTCCAAAAAATCAAGGATTGGGAAAGATTATAGGTTACTCTTGAAGATGCTTTAATTAATTACTCCTTGGTATTCTAAATCATGTCCAAAATAAACTTATTTCTAGATTGTTACATGAATACATTTTCTAATCTAATACGGCTAGGTTGATGTTGAGTCCTTGCGATTTCCGTTATCGTGTCTTGATTTTCTTCAAGAAACTTTGGGTCGTCTCGGACCCATAGAAGCGTCGGCATGCGCTGATCCTATGAATTCCAATCCCTCACCGCCACTCACCTTCTCCAAAGAGGGGGGTTGCTCGCAGGAAGCGTTCTCTACGGTAGGGGCACCTCACCTTGGTAGACTACACTGCCCACCCTATTCGTCCGTGTTACACTCCACCTAAATCAAGCTCCATGTTGATGAGCCTCTATTTCATCCAAGCATAAAGATATTGCTTTTAAAAACGTATGTTGCAAGAGTCTGTTTCAAGTGTTTTACATGTTTCCAAGGTAATGTTACGTGTGTTTTGTATGGATATTGTAAAAGTAGATCATGATATTGCATATGGTGCAATTGTTTTTTGCAAATGTTTTATCTGGAAGTTTCAAAATAGATCGAGTATTGCGTCTCTGTTTGTTATTTTATTTCCTTATTTCGGTGTCTCTTTCTCCAAGCGTTGGATGGGGATCTGTCGTCCCCCCTCCTCCTGTGAAATGGCACAAGTATAATGGGTTTTAAGTGTTTTTTCAAACATTTTTATTAGTGTTTCATATGTATGTTTTGAGTGTTTTATCTGCTTTCAGGACGAATGTTGCAAGTGCTATTTCTTGTCATTTCAAAAATATATCGGATGTTGTATCTTCCTTTTCTTTTTTGCAGCCTGGCATCGTCTCTCTTCCTTCTCCACATGCTGGATGGTCATCTGCCGCCCCTCCCCGTCCTCTCAATGCTGGTGACGCAGAGGACAACGCGAGCACAGCATGGACACGAGAAACGGCACGGCCGGGGAAGTAGTAGGTGTGGACGTCCGAACACCAGCAATATCGTTATTTTATTTTGGATTTCTCGCTAAGTAAAGATAAAAACGAGAATGACTCTCTGCAATACAAATAAGATATGGAAAAAAATTGTTGGAGACTGAAAGTTATAAAAAACAATTGTTAAGCAAATAACTTTTCAAATGACGATTTAAAAAGAATGATTTAGAAAACTCTTAGAGATGCTGTATTAACTATTGCCATTGGCATCAAGAACCTCGTTGACCACACGCCTGAGGGCAAAATCATCCGAGATGATGCCACCGTGACTCGTGTTATGAATCAGAATCGACTTGAAGTAATCCTGCTCCGGTTGAGCCCCGATCAATATGTCCAATGCCAACATGCTCGCTATGTTTTTTTTTTTTTTTTTTTGGGAGAAGCCGGAGCTTTCATTAATCATACGAATTGTTACAATCAGAAGTTATCGCATCCCACAGGACCGGCGGTGGATCAAGCCACTCCAGCACCGGGTTTCCTTGGGATACCATTTTTGCACACTCATGAGCTAGCTTATTACAATTTCTACCTGAGAAAATAAGAGCAAACTCTTCAAAACTCCGGCTCTTCTCATTAAGGATGCAGATTTTTCTGGGTCAACCCAATGACCCACTACCCAAAATATAAAGTGTAGTGTAAATACCCAATAATTTGGCCCACTAAATTTTAGTTCCAATTAGTGTTGATTTGGCTGGGTTATTTGGCTAACCCAATCCCATCGCTGACTCACGCGGCCGCGCAGCCTCCGACGAACTCGCGACGCCGTCGGCCCGCCTCCTCCGAGGCTTCGACGCTCGCAGTCCCGCAGGCGATGGCGGCGGCTGGGCGGGGTCCCGCGCCTGCGCTCGCCAGTGCCCGAGCCCCCCCGCGCGCGCTCGCCGACGGCAAGGTCCAGCAGTGGCCGGATGGCTAGGACTGCAGGTGCTCGTGCGTGCGGTGGCTAGGGCTACAGCTGCCTGTGTGTGCGGCGGCCGGGTGCCTGCGCTCACCCACGCCCAGGGGCCGGTAGCGGCGGCGGCAGCGAGCTTGTCCGCACGGCTGCTGCCAGGCGCCCGCACGTATTCCCTTGGTTTGTTTGTGCTGGTCTTCCGCATCGCCGCCTTCCTCAATCCTCACCATGGTCGAGCTTCCAGCCCACCTGCATCTTTGTTTGGATAATTGCAGTACTTCTTCCGATGCCACCGTTTGGGAATTGGGATTAATCTAGTGACTGAAATCTTCTGTTTACTATTGATTTGGTGTTTTCTGGTGGAACTGAAACTAAAGGATGAAATGGGTTGGGTTGACCCAAAACCCAAAAAGAAATTATTGGGTACCGTGGGTTAGTGTTTGGGTCAGGTAATTGTGACCCACTTACATCCTGACTTCTCATCAATCTTCTGAAGAATTGGACCAACTTCTGAATATTGTGACTGACGGCTGTTCCAAAGATTCACCAACGCCTGACAGTCTGTTTCAAGTTGAAGGCGTCGCACTCCTCGATCAATGGCGAACTGCACCCCATCCAGGCATGAAGATCCCTCCGTCGATAGAGCGCTGAGACAGTGCTCATACCACTTGGCTCGGCCTCCACGTGCGTGACCATTGTGATCTCTAAGTACCACTCCGGTCGCACCCCGTCCATTGCGTGAATCAAAGGCCGCATCAACATTGCATTTCACCCAACCGGGAGGGGGACGACTCCACCGCTGCTTGTTCTCGGAGTTCACCTTCTGTTTGACAGGATGCTCAATCTGCCAGAGATCAAATGCCACATCTTTTGCCCATTCCACTGCCTTTGATAGAGGAACGCCTGGGTTACCATGTCTTCTGTTGTTTCTCCCCGTCCATAATGCCCAGAAACCGCAGAGAAATATTGCTGCATGCTGCTCCGGACATGCATTGGGTTCAATCAGGTCCCTGGCCCACGATTCGGACTGCAGTGATGGGAGTTTGGCTCCAGTGAGGACTCGGATGTGCTCCTAGAAGCAGCGAGCCACCGTGCACTCGGCAAGCACATGCTTGATCGATTCTTCGTCCGCCCCACATAAATCACAGTTTGGAACTGGTTCCATATGCCGCTTGTGAAGAATGGATTTGGCCGGTAAGAAGCCGTTCACCACTCTCCACCAGAAGACACGAACTTTTGGGGGAACGCAGAGAGACCAGATGCGTCTCCATGTGTGATCTTCAGAAGACGATGCCGCCTCCTGTCCACCATGATCCCAGTGTTCATTGTACAGGCGCCTATATGCCGACTTGACTGTGTATATTCCATTCCTCTCCAGTTCCCAGGCCCATAAGTCAGCTCCTTCGCCTCTGATTGGTGTACGCAAGATAGCGTTCGCATCAATATCCTCAAAGATTTGCTTTATCAAACTTTCATTCCACCCTCCACTAGCTGTCATTAGCTCAGACACATACGTCGGCTGAGGGTCGGGTGGAACAACTAGTGGACATCCATCAAAATGACTTGGGATCCATCTGTCCTGCCATATTCTGATTGATGTTCCATCGCCAACTCGTTTCAGGAGCCCTTGCTTCAAAACTTCCCTGCCAGCCAGGATTGCTCGCCAAGTTTGGCTAGCATGTCTCTTCCTCGAAGCTGAAAGGAAGTCTGTATCATGAAAATATCGGCCCTTCAATACTTGTGTACAGAGGGAATCCGGTCTATCAACTAGCCTCCAACCTTGTTTGCCTAGCATAGCCAGGTTAAACAGCCTCATGTCTTTGAACCCCATGCCACCGGCAAACTTGGGTTGTGTGAGAGCTTCCCATCTTTGCCAATGCATTCTCCTATTTTGAGCTGACCCTCCCCACCAATAGTTGGAGATCACTGTCCTCATTTTCTTGCAGGTGCTCTTCGGGATTAGGAAGCAACTCATAGGGTATGTAGGGACTGCCTGTGCCACCGATTTCAGTAAAACCTCTCGGCCTGCAGCGCTCGCCTCCCTTCCACTCCATGAGCCCACTAGCTTCTTCAATCTTGTTGGCATATATTCAAATGCTTCCTTCGTAGACCTCCCCAAGGCAGTAGGGAGTCCGAGGTACTTCTCTGCAAGCGCTTCTGTTTCCACTTGCAGAATTGACCTAACCTCTCCTTTTGCACTATCCTGGCAGTTGGAGCTAAAGAAGATCGCTGATTTATCCTTATTCACCAATTGCCCAGATCCGTTGCTATATAGCTCAAGTATCTCCTGCAGACGGCTGGCTCCTCTATGGGAAGCTTCTGAAAAAATGATGCAGTCGTCTGCAAACAACAAGTGCGATATCCACGGTGCATGAATGCCAACCCTGACTCCTCTGGATAGGTGGACAGGCCCAATTGCCTTGAGCAGGCAGGATAAACCTTCAGAGCATAATAGGAATAGGTATGGTGAAATTGGGTCACCTTGGCGAAATCCCCTCGATGGTTTAAACGGTTCCGATAGGTTCCCATTCACCCTAACCGAGAAGGAAACCGTGGTAACACACCTCATAACAGTCTGCACAAAGGATTCAGAGAAACCCAGCCTGAGCATGATGCCGCTCAAGTATGGCCATTCTACTCGATCATACGCCTTTGCCATATCTAACTTGATTGCACAGGCTCCCATTTTCCCCTTCCTCCTTTTCAGGTAGTGTATACACTCATATGCCACCAGAACGTTGTCAGTTATCAAACGCCCAGGGACAAATGCACTTTGATCGGGTGAGATAATATCATCCAAAAAGTTCCTCAATCTATTTGCTAGAACCTTAGAGCACAGCTTATAAACGACATTGCAGAGCGAGATCGGCCTAAAGTTTTTTAGCTCTTGTGGATTCTTGATTTTTGGTATGAGGACAATCGTGGTATGGTTCACCCCTTCAGGTAGACCACCACCGTTCAGGAAATCAAGAACAGCGTTTGTCACGCTCTCCCCAACTGTATTCCAGTGATGTTGGAAGAAACCCGCTGTATACCCGTCTGGCCCAGGTGCTTTGTCAGCCCCCATCCTGGAAAGTGCCTGCTGAACCTCTTGTGCCGTGTAGGGAGCATCAAGCAACCCATTCATCTCCTCAGTCACTCTGACCGGCACATGATCAAGCACTCCTTCCACACACAGCCCAGACTGGGCAGAGAAGAGATTATTATAGAAATCATTCGCTAGGTCTTCGATGTCCTTTTGATCAGTGGCCAGAGACCCATCCTCTTTCCTCAACGCATTGATCTTATTAATCTTAGATCGTTCTTTGGCAGTAGCTTGGAAAAACCTGGTATTCCGGTCCCCCTCCTTCAGCCACGTTACACGCGCCCTTTGCTTCTCCATTACTTCTTCCCTAGCCAGCAATTCAGAGATAGAAGCCATAATTTGACCCTCCTGCCTGGACGGACCAGAGAAGAGAGATCGGCTCCGCACATCCTGAAGGTCTGTTCTGAGCCTCGCCAAGTCCCTCTTGACCGAGCCAAATACAGAGAACTCCCACTCTTGGATAGATGGCCCCATCACCATATCATTGAGCCAAATACAGAGAACTCCCACTCTTGGATAGATGGCCCCATCACCATGCTCGCTATGTTGATGGCCCCATCACCATCGCCGTAAACCACTCGAGGGTTGGCATCAAAGTCGCCGTCCCAGTACACCAGCTTCTCCACCGTCGGCACGCCGATACCATTGATGCAGGTAACTGGCACGCCCGGCGCACTGAAACTCAGCGTCACCGGCAGCACCCTGGCCACATAACGCGCCACCTCGTCGTCGGAGAACCCATTGGCCTTGAGATACTCCGGGATGTCGTAGGCGGAGTAGTTCTTGGCGCGCGTGACCACCAGCGGCGCGTGGCCGAACACCTTGGGGGACGGCAGGACCGAGAGCGCGGTCGCGAAGCTCAGCCTGGTGTTGGCGAACGACAGCGGGTCCGTCGGATTCGAACCGCCGAACTGCAGCGGGAACACGCCGCCGCCAGCGCCGGTGGAGACCATGATGAAGTGCTTGACGTACCTCCGGCGCCACGCCAGGGGGCTCCGGCTGAGGAAGACGTTGGCGTTGAGGCCGCCAAAGCTGTGCGTCACGAGGATGACCGGCATGTCCCCATTTTTCGCGCTCGCCTGCTCAACGAGCATCCTGAGGTTCGTGAGGAAGCGGGAGAACCCCCTGGACGCCTGGCCGGGCGGCGCCGCCGCGTATCGGAAGTCGTACGGCGCGCCGAACAGGTTCTTGCCTTCCCTGTATCCGACGCTTTCCAGTGCCTGAATGAGTTTTCCCATGCAGATGTTCCTGACGAGAGAGTGCAGGAGCACAACAATTGAGGAGAAATCTTTTGACTTATTAGTTGAGGAGAAATCTTTTGACTTACTTGGTGGCAGGATCATCGGAGCCGAAACCCCGCTTGGCACGGAACGGCACGACGCGGGTGTCGACGCCCGGCAAGTTGCGGTAGTCGCCGGCGACAGGGTCGTACACGAGCCGCAGCAGCTCGGCGTAGCACGGCACCAGTGCAGGGTCCTCCTGCAGCGCCGTGTAGTTCTCCCACAGCCGGAACCAGCCCTTCTTCTTCACCATGCGTGCGCCGCAGCTCGGCGCCGTGGAGGGGTCGAACTCGTGGGTGAGCCGCGCGTCGAGCTGGCTGCAGCTGTATGCGGGCAGCAGGACCACGGGGTGGAGGCTCGCAACTCCACCACGCGCCAGTGAGCCGACGAAGAAGGGCCAAGCGAGCAGGAGGAGCAGGAGCCGCAGTTGCGCTTGGGCGGCCATATATAACTTTCCGTAGTACTTACTGGTAGTAGTAATTGACCTATCGTCCAGATGTCCTGCGCCAGGGAGATGACCGGCGGCAATGGGCTCCGGTGAGATCAGCAGTGACCTGCTGTTGGGTGGATCTGTTGTGGAGGATCTGCTGTTTTCTGGATCTCGTTGTGGAGAAGTGAGGAATCTTGATAGAGGAGAAAGAGCCAGTGCGAGGAGGCCAGGATGGAAATGGTTGGACTGGACCAGTTTCGCATG